>JAFIDM010001028.1:11354433-11384299 GCA_023159025.1 Thereuonema tuberculata | reverse complement strand
CCTTCATGAAGTCCAGTGGTTAATGAGGGACTTCCGCTGAAGGAAATGGATCATCAGCAGGCCTACTTAAATCGTTGGTAAACAAAGAAGGGAACTGAATGTTGGCAGAAGATCTTTTCTCCTTCAAGAACACTAATACTTCATCGAAATCCTCCTCATAATTCCTATCATTGGAGGCACGAAAGAAGTTTTTCACCTTAATTGCTCGGAGGCAACTAACCAAATGTGAACAGTCTGGATCATAATCATTACCTCGTTTAGAGCGAATTATTGAAAATGTGTTTTCTAATGCATCCTGGTTGAACCGACGCATAAGGATGAAGTCCTGTGTCTTTAGCAGTTCCGGGCAAAGATCTATTGCTGATCGTAAAGACACAATCCAGGCATTCTTGCTGTTTGTATACACTCTTTTCCCACTTGAATTACTAAAGTTCCAACTTTTCACAAAGGCAAGCATGTCAGTCCAGAAGCTGATGTGTAGAGAATCCTTCTTGACAGCAGATAATAATTGTTTTTCTGAAAATAATGACTGACTGTTAAAGCTGTCAACCAGATTATCCATTTTCGACACCAACGTTGAAGTATTAGCTGCTTCAGCAATGAAAGCACCAACATAAGTTAACAGACAGATTCCTGCTGCCACTGTATTACTCAGAACCTTAGATGCTAATTTAACTTTCATTTTATTGCGCCTCATAGGATTTATGTGTTTCTGCATTAGCTTTGGTGCTGATCGAAATTGCTGATTACTGTCCACATTGTAAAAGTCAAAAATGAACTTCCACTTAAGAATACCGCCTCTCGACGGAGAAACTAGTCGTCAAAATCATGTATTTAATTTTTGGTATAAATTTTCTTTGATATAGCCGTACACCTGAATAAGTTGCACAGTGATTTGATTGAACTTCCACTTTGCTGTTACATGTTGTGATCCTGAATGAAATTGCACATTGTATCGCAGCAAATTGTTTTGAAGAGCCTTCAGTAAATGTGGCGGATCAAGCAGAAAAATACACTTTCTGTCCATTGACAAGAAATAATGTTTTCTCCTCAGTAAGGTTTAATTCAGAAAACATAGCTATATTGTTCGATCCCTGGTCACAAGCTAGTGAAACAACATGTAATCCTATTTCTTGCAGCATTGCAATGCATTTGCTTACAAGCTCCTTTAACACACGACCTGGCATATTACACTGAGCCAAAAATTATCCCAAAACTTGTTTCCACTTTCCTTGTACTAGCCATAAAAACCAGAGCATGGATTGCAACGTTGGTTTCTCCTGCACTTCGTAGAGATGGACTGTCCTGAAATCCCATAATTCTGTCTTTTTTGGAGTCGTACACTAGTGCAGCTCGTATTTTCACTTCGTCAAGGATATAGTGTACATTGAGTTGTCTTCATGTTGTGCACCTTCTGTTTTAAAACCTCAAAAATTTCCTTACTGAATCCTGTCTCCTGGCAAACACTTGCAATTGATCTGTGAAGTGTTGTAACAGTAGGCAAAACTAAGAAACGCCTCAAAATTTTATACACAGCAGGACTGGCTACATAAATGTTGAATGCAAAGACTATCATTACTAGACCAGCGACGGCCTTTTGAAGGTCCAGTAGTTCTTCATTTGGGATGCAAGTACCTGATACATAGCTAGCTGGTTTAACAGAATGTTGTATTTGATTCAGAAGCTGCTGCCTGCTGGTAATCTGCGAAGTACATCTCTGTAAAAGCGAAGCTTTCTTGATTCTATAAATAGCACATCTGTATGTATTTATTTTCCTTGTTTTGGGTGTAATGTTTTGTTGTTTTGTACATGATGATCTTACTGGAGATGTCCATGCATCGGCAAAACTTGGAGTTCTTGATTTTACCTTTGGAGAGTCAGGTGGAGGTGTCAGGAAACGCATTCCACAGTCTCTTGAGTCCTTTAGTTTCTATTATAGTTCTTTAATATCGCTGTGTATATATAGATATTTTAACCTAAATTCAATCACTCGCCATAATCGAACATAATGTAAGTCATTTGTTCTTACGTTTCAACTGTTCTTGCGATAAAGTGCGCTACAAAAGGTAGGAGTTGCTTTTCACCAACGAAGGATTTTCTTTCCTCAAAAAAACTGATGCCAGTGGCCTTTTTAAAAGAAATAAATGTTACTTACACTGGCATTTAAGATGATCTGTATCGATAGCCGCTGCTGCTTTCGAAGCACCAAGATGAGGTCTCTCATCAGCAGGGTGTCCAAGAGATGTCGGTCGCTCTTGCTATTCCAAAGGCATGGTCTCCAAGATGTGAGATTTTAATGTGGGGTGTTCCAGGACAGGCGTCTTTTGTTCGCCACTGAATCCATTCGTCTAGCGGAATCTTTTCCTTTTTCCTGAGCGCTGAGAAGGAGTCATTGTCATCGGGCAACTTACTCACTCATTCCGAGGATGCTTCGCCTTTCGGCTAGGACAACAGATTTGCAATGTATCGAAACGCTATGGAAGACCTTTCAAAATGGCGGATGTGATGTTGTTTTATGTTAACATCAAGAAGCAACAAAGATAAAAGATAGAACTTAAGAACATGTTAGTTTAATGACTGACTTCATGAGTGTCTGATCTCAGACTGACGTTGTGACTACATGTCAACTGGCGCCCTCTGTGGTGCAATCATATAATTAAGGAGCGCCATTACAATTCCGATATTACATCTCCCTTTTTTTTTTGTTTTTTTTTTTAAATTACTTTTCTGAACATTATATTACATTCATTAATTACATATCTTTAAATTACATTTCTGTACAATTATATCTATTACATTTCCAATTTATTTGATTTCTGTCTATTTAAGTTCTGTACAATTATATCTATTACTTTTCCAATTTATCTTATTTCTGTCTATTTAAGTCCTTCTTATCTTCTTCTTCTTCTTTTTTTTTTTTTTTTTTTATTTGAGTCCTTCAGCCCTTATTTGATGTCTCATTATTTATTTAAGTCCTTCTTATTTTTCTTCTTTCCTCTTTTTTTTTTTTTATTTGCTGAAAAGAGAAAACAAAACAAAACAAAATTTTAAAACACTGTTCAAATTTGGTTTTGAATAATCATCAAATTAGGCTTTTTTACCTTGGTGAAATGTAGGCTTTTCACTTTTGTGATTCATTTGATGCTTTTCACCTTTGTGAAACATTTGATGTTTTTCACCTTTGTTAACATTTTATATTTTTCACCTTTGTGAAACATTTGATGCTTTTCACCTTTGTGAAACATTTGATGCTTTTCACCTTTGTGACTCATTTGAGGTTTTTTCACCTTTGTGAAACATTTGATGCTTTTCACCTTTGTGACTCATTTGAGGTTTTTTCACCTTTGTGAAACTTTATAGATTTAAACGATCAGGTGGTTTACTGATTCTACCTGATCTTGTTTTGTACCATAACTTTTCTTGTTGTTTTCGTGGAGGAGAAGAGAATATTACCTCTGGTTCTTTCTGTGGTATTATTGCTGTACTTAGTGAGCACACCACTTGAGTTTCTGGTGTAAGTTTCGCTTTTGTTGGCGATACATGGAAAGAATTTCTTCTATATACTTGATCATTCATATTCTTTACAATATATGATTGTGGTTTATCATCTATATTGATGATTTCTCCACCTTGCCAATCCCTTGGTCCTTTTTCTTACGTTCTGTCCTAGGTGCATTGGCGGTCTTGTTGTTGTTTTAGAGTCTGCATAATATTTTTGTTTTGTCCGATTGTGTTTTAGCATTGTAGAAATTTTACTTTGTGTTTTGGGTTTCAATGCCGTTTGTGTAATTGGGAGTAAGGTTTTAGTTCTTCTACAATAAAGTCTTTGTACAGGTGAAGGCAAATTTTCTCTTGGAGTGTTTCTCCAGTTTAGTAGAGCTAAATATATGTCTGTGTTATATACTTTATATTTCTTTATCATGTTTTTTGCTGTTTGTACATATCTTTCGGCTAACCCATTGGACTTCATGTAATGTGTTGAAATTGCCACTCCTTTGTAAAATTTCTAAATTCTGCTGATACAAACTGTGGACCATTGTCACTTTCTAGAACCATTGGTATACCATGTGTTGCAAACCATTTTTTAAGTATTCTTATTACTGTTGTAGTATTGGTTTGTTCTAACTCCTCAAAATCAAAATATCCTGAATAACTATCCACCACTAATAAATATACTTTACCATAACATTCAAACAAATCTGTAGCTAATCTCTCCCATGGTGTATGAGGTATAGGTTTCATTATGAGTGGTTCATGAGTATTATTTCTCTGCATTCTTTGCCAAATGCTACATGACTGAATGTAATTCTCTATATCTGTTGCTAATCCTATCCAAAATATAGCTTCACGAGCTCTCTTAAAGGCCCCTACACACTAGGCTAGTATTTAGTCGAGTGGCGAGTAATTTAGTAACTAAATTACTCGCCACTGTTCAAAAAAGCGTTCGCATCACGGCCGAGTAAAGTACACAAGTGATTGTTGTTTTGTAAAATGAAGAGGCTACTACGCAAGGAAGTTAATAAATTAATAAAGCTTATGGTATTGGCTATTTCAGAAGAGGTGGAAGAAGAAATTTGTGTGATAAAGAAAAAAAGAATATGGATACGGAAATGGATTAATAGAAGAGATGAACTTGGAGCTATGAATTCTCTTTTAAAGGAAATTGCAGTTTAACACATTCTCAAAGTTGCGAAGTATTCTTTGGGATCTTCAAGTTGTTTTAATTTTCTATTAATGAAAGTGGAAAATCAAATTCAACGTAAAGATACTCATTTAAGAAGTGCGATTCCCGCACGTCAAAATTACAGGCAGTTCTGTATTTTCTTGCTACTGGAAGTAGTTTAAGAACACACACACATCTATTTCGACTCGGAATGTCAACTATTTCACAATTCATCATGGAAGTGTGTGAAGCTATCTATGAAGCATTACATGAATTTATAAAGGTAAGAGTAAAGAAACTAGAATTATAATTGAAAAAAAAAACTATTTATTACTGAAATAAATTGCTTAAATGGTTATGTTTACATTTAATTATTATTGTTTTGTTTATTAATATCACTGCTCATTATCAACATCTGCAGTTTGAATTGCTGCGAGGAGTATATCATTCATTGGCATTTTTTCCTTTTTTTTTTTTTTTTTTCAATGTGAAACATATTTCCAGATGATACCATTGTAATTGGAAGCTGATAATTTTTAACATTTTCTGACTGATGTATTGGTAAAATTTCCTGGAAACTACATTCACTTCCATGTGTTGATTGATCTCCAAAATAATCGCTGCTGTCCGTATATTGTGTTGACGCTACAGTGTATGGCGACTCTTGCGTCCTCGTGAAGTTCACGTGTTGTTCACCTGCGTTCTGAATATGCTCCCTTCTAATTCTATTTAAGAACAGCTGAATTTGTTCTTGCGCTTCCAATGCTACTAATAAAGGCAAAGATTTTAATTGGAGACCTACGTGTCTACCGAACACCTCAAACTCATTCTCTTCTTCTTGAGAGTTAATAGTTTCAGTTATCCTGTGCAACTGGCCAACCATGTTGGAGAGATGGGAATATTTTTTTTTTTGATACAGTTGTAGCGTTATGTTCAGGTTCAAGGGTGGAATTGCCTGCAGTGACATTGGGCTCTACATCTGTGCGGTCATTGTGTGTACTGGTCATTGTGTGTACTACCTGCAGTCTGAAAACAAAACAAAAAATTATTTTTTTTATTTTTTTTGCGGTGATAAACGTTTATAAATGAACTGACAGTATTGTTACGTTAACATTGTGTTTATTTTAACTGAACATGTTTATCATCCTCAGCAGTCGTGTAGTATTCATACAACAAATCAACAAATAAAACGTACACAATTATTGCAATAAATGTAGTGATCAATAATATAAATCAATATTAATTAAAATGTTATGAACTATGTAGTTTGATAAAAGTTTTGAAAGATTTAATAAATTTTAGAACAAACAAGTTGTAAATATCGAAATTATTCATGAATATAAATTGATTTTTGAGGTTCCTATCACTGCAGAATGGAAAATCATTGAGAATGGTTTTCGAAAAGAATGGAACTTTCCTAGATGCTGTGGAGCAATCGATGGCAAACATGTAATCATTAAAGCACCACCTGAATCAGGAAGTTTATACTACAATTACAAAGAGAAAAACAGTATTGTGTTAATGGCAGTTGTAGATCATAAATATTGCTTCAGTTACATAGACATTGGATGTAATGGGCTGGTTACTGATGGAGCCGTATTTCGTAACTGTAGTTTGTATCAAGAATAAGAACGCGGTATACTACCAGAGGATCATTTCCTAGTTGGAGATACTGCCTTTCCCATGAAAGAGTACCTGTTGAAACCTTTTCCAGGAAATCGATTAACGTTAAAGCAAAAAATTTTTAATTATCGATTATCCCGGGCCAGAAGAATAGTCGAAAATGCTTTCGGTATATTAGCTGCCAGATTCCGATTGTTTGAAAAACCGATCCCATACAGTCCTGAGAAAGTAGTTACATTGGTAAAAGCATGCTGTGCTTTACATAATTGGCTCAGAGAAACACAATTACAGAACAATCAATTAGAATACACCGTGGATAAAGAAAATTACGACGCCGGAATTGTCATTCCCGGTAATTGGCGGGAACAGCCAGAGGCGCAGGGATTGCAACCACTACCTACTTGTTTAAGTAATCGTTCATCGCAGGCAACTACAGATCTGCGGGAGAGATATGCAAATTACTTTGTAGAACATGGATCGGTTCCTTGGCAGGCAAGAATGATACATTAAACAATCAATGACAAATCAGACAGATGAACAGACGATGAACTAAATGTAATGCGGGTTATCTACCCAATAGTGATTCATGCACGAATTGCAACTAAGACGATTCTAATACAACTTTCAGTTTATTTTTAACATTAGCAATTTTTAAACACATTGTAATAGAATACTTAAAATTTACTTACCAAATTGCTTTCACTTTCTGTCAATATTGTCGTAATGTTTCTTATTGTTTCATCCAATAAATTGAACCATTTTACCGACGGAGTGTATACTGTGTCTGTCCCTGCGCCGGAACTTTTAGAATCCTTATGTTTTGTGCAGATCAACCTACTCGCAGGAGCTAAAAAAAATTATTATTCATTTCATTACCTTACTATTTGAAATTAAAAAAATAACATGAATAGGTATCGATAGTATAGATTTTTTAATGAAACAAAACCTAATGGAAGTATATGCTAACCTTATGTTTTAATTTTCATTTTAATTTCCTTTTCACCAAATCCAGGTATGTTCATGGCATTTTCTAAATCATTGTAAGCAGCTGCCCTAATTTGTTTGTTTTTGTATTTTTGAGACTTGACATTCCACAGACACTCATGTTCTATATACTTCGAAACAAATTTCATTGTAGTGTCTTCGTTCCAACGAAACGCCATGGTGACAGCTAATGAACTGGCTTACAAAGGGGCGTTTCCACTTGTTTAGTTGATAACACGTGATTAGTGGCGAGTGGAGGGGGAGTGCTATTCGCCCGAAAAAATAGAGTACGACTAAATCGTTTGACTAAATTATTGCTGTTCAGACATCTTTAGTTATTAAATTACTAGCCTAGTGTGTAGGGGCCTTAATGGATGCTGTGATGCCCAAATGTCCTAAATGAATATTTTTCAAAAATTTCTGATGTAATGATTTCGGTACTATTACCTTTTCATTTTTGAATAAAATTCCATCATATTCAGATAGTTCTTCTCGAAATGTCCAATACTTTATTATTGGTGGTATGTTTGCCATCACTTCTGGCCATCCATTTTTTATGGTATGCCTAAGTATACTAAGCTCTTCATCTTTGGATGTTTCCTGTTTTAAATCTTGCAACACCTCATATGATACTGGTAGGACTACATGTATCTCTAATTGTTCTTCTTCATTTTCAGGCTGATTTCGACAATCTCTGCTTAAAGTATCTGCTACTTGTACATCTTTGCCTTTCTGATATTGTATGATAGGTGCGTATTGCATTATTTAATAGAAGATCCTTTGTAATCTTGGAGGTGCATTTATTAATGCTTTCTTTGCTATTGACTCCAAGGGTTGATGGTCAGTTATTATGGTGACTTCTTTACCATATATATATTCATGAAATTTCTTGCATCCAAATATTATAGCTAATGCTTCTTTTTCTATCTGAGGGTAGTTCTGCTGAGTAATTAAAAGTGCTTTTGTAGCATAAGCTATTGGCCTTTCATCTTGTATCAATACTGCTCCCACTGCTGTAGAACTAGCATCAACTATTATAGTCACTGGTCTATTAACATCATAGTATGCCAATTGTGGCAGTTTTTGTAGTCGCTCTTTTAGCTTGTTTTGTGCATTTTCTTGTTCTTTTTGCCATTCCCATTGAATATTTTTAGTTAATAGCTTTGTAAGTGGTTCTGTCATATCAGAGTAATTGGGAATGAATTTTGACAAATAATTTGTCATTCCAAGTAACCGTTTTAATTCTGTGACATTTGTTGGTGTTTTTAATTTGGTAATAGCTTCTACTTTCTCAGGATCTGGTTGTATCCCTTCTGCAGTTATTACATGTCCTAAAAATTTAATCTTTGTAGCACAAAACACACATTTGTCTTTATTTAAACGTATTCCTGATGCAAATAATTTATCTGTTACCAGTTTAAGTAACTTAGCAAGATTTTCTTTATTATCTGCAAATAGTAGAATATCATCCATAGAAGATTCTACATTCTTAATACCCTCAAGTATATTATTCATCAATTGCTGAAAAATTTCTGGAGCGGATGCTAGTCCAAATGGTAACCTTAAAAAACTATATCTGCCCCATGGGGTATTGACAGTTAGATATTTGGATGTCCTTTCAGTAACTGGTATCATCCAGAATCCCTTTCTTGCATCTAGTTTAGCAAAGACTTTTGCTCCTTTAATATTAGTGGCTATTTGTTCAATTGTTTTCAAGGGATAATGCCTTCTTTTAACATATTTATTTAGTTCTGATGGATCTATACATGGTCTTAACTTTCCATTCTGTTTGACTATTAGTAGTGGACTTACAGATGGTGTAGCTTCTGTAATTTTTTTAAGTACACCCATACGGATCATGTTATCTATTTCCGCTTTAACTCTATCTTGTATTGCGTAAGGAATTCTTCTTGGCGGATATATCTTTAACATCGCATTATCTTTTAGTTCCATATCATAAACGAAATCTTTTACACATCCCAAACCTTTGAATATCTCCGGATTAATGTTTGGTTCTGTACTACAACTTTCTATACGTTGTATTAGGTTTAATTCTATGCTAGTAGCTTTACCTAAGATAGGGGTAACCTTTGCATCTACAATTACGAATTTCAATTCATATTCTTTACCTTTTACTTTACATTTAAAGTAAACTTCACCTAACACAGCTACAGTATCTTTAGTGAAAGAGATCAGTCTTTTGACTTTAGAGTCTTTTATCTTCGCACCAAGTCTTTTAGCTAACGCCAGTGAAATTACGTTGCATTGAGCACCTGAATCAAGCTTGAATTTTACTGCTGTAGATCCAATCATTATGCTTTCGAACCAGTCATTCTTATTTTCATCAGTTGTATATTCGCTGATAAATAGCGATTACTGAGATGTGTCTTTACATTTATTTATCTGATCAACTAAAGTTTCTTCTATGTCATAATTATTTCTACTGATCTTGGTTCTGCACATCTTTGCAAAGTGACCTTTCTTTCTACACTTGTTGCAGATTTTTCTAAATGCTGGACAGTTCTTTCTACCATGCGTTGTTCCGCATCTATTACAACTAATTGAATCTAAATGTGACTTACTATGGTAATTTCTATTCCTACTCTGATTTATATTGGTATTATCAATTGCATTAACTAAAGCTATATCACTATCTTGACTTTTATTTAATTCTTTAACTTGCTCACTAGCTTGTTCACTAGATCTACAAATCATAATAGCTTTTTCTAAAGTTAGTTCTTGTTCAGCCAATAGTTTCTCTCTAATATGATCTGATAATACTCCATATACGATTTTGTCTTTAAGTAAGCTATTTTCTAAACTACCAAAGTTGCAATGTTTGATTTCTGTACGCGCCTTGGTGATGAAAGTGTCAAAGTTCTCTCCTACCTGTTGCTTCATCCGGAAAAACTTGAATCTCACGTAGGATTCATTCTGGACTGGATTAAAATACATTTCAAACCTTTGTTTGATAATTTCCACTTCCTTTGACTGTTCTTCGGATAAATCGAACGTGTTGTAAATGACGGCAGCTTCAGGACCTATTGTTGCCATAAATGTTGCAGCTTGTATAAATGCAGTTTTCTTACCTAGTTGTGTCGCAATAGACCACCAGTTGTATTGCTGTAACCAATGCTTCCATTTATTCTTCATATCATCTGTTGTGATTAATAATTGACCGGGAGCTCTTAGGCCTTGAATTCCAATACGATCTTCCCGATCCGCCATCTTGGTATTCGATTGGTAACTGCCTTCAACGTTCCACTGGAACCCTAATTATTTTCTGGTAGGAAATTTATCTTCATCACTAAAAGGATTCGTTTGATCTTTCTTCAACGAATGGATCAGATCCCACTTCTGACACCATGTGATGTTGTTTGTATGTTAACATCAAGAAGCGACAAAGATAAAAGATGGAACTTAAGAACATGTTAGTTTAATGACTGACTTCATGAGTGTCTCATCTCAGACTGACGTTGTGACTACATGTCAACTGGCACCCTCTGTGGTGCAATCATATAATTAAGGAGCGCCATTACAATTCCGATATTACAGCGGACACGCACATGCACATTAAAATTTTAGTTCCCGAAAACAGCCTCAAGTTCGTCTCTGCATGTTCCATAATTGTATCCAGGAGAGGGATGTGGGAGAGACTTTCACTCCTGGGAATTTAGATTTGCTCCTGCAGAGAACAACGTTCCTTTCATTGATTAGAAGGGAAAGACCAACTATAAAAAATGTTTCTTGATAAATGTTACCTCTCTGCTGATGCGGATCTTGTTCGTTGCTGTGTCAAGCAACCTGTAAGCTTTGGAGCCTTCTTCATAGCCTACAAATGTTAATTTGATAGCCTTCTCATCTAACTTCTGTCTCCTTTTATCTGGAATCATGGCATAGGCTGGACTTCCACAAATCCTTATGTATTCAAATGATGGTTTCTTTGGGTGCCATCGTTCATACGGAGTGACATCGGATGCTTTGGTTGGCAGTCTGTTCTGTAGGTGGTTGGCTGTCATGACTGCCTCTCCCCAGTATCGATTATGTAAGTTGGCATCAATCAATAAGCACCTTGTCATTTCAAGAAGTGAACGATTCTTGCGCTCTGCTGTACTGTTCTGCTGTGGAGTGTACGGCGTGGTTGTCTGTATTTGAATGCCTTCACTCTTTAAGTACTTTTGCAGTTCTGCTCCTGTGTACTCACCCCCACGGTCAGAGCGGATAACCATTGGTACTTTGCTGAATTTCGTTTTAGCTTCACTGATGTAGTGCCGCAACTTTGCCGGTACTTCTGACTTGTTCTGGAGAAGGTAAATCTTTGTGTACCTACTATAGTCATCTATGACGGTCAAGATATACCTCTTCTTGCCAGGTGTTTCAGTCTGCATTGCGCCACAAACGTCTGTGTGTACTAGGTCGAGTACATTTCTTGACTGCGTTCCCGAGGATAGAGGAAATGGTTTCCTTGCCATTCTACCTTTAATGCAACATTCACACTTTTGCTGAACATCACAACTCCGAATCTCAATGCCAGTAGCCAGATTTTGATTAATCACAGAACGTAGCGCCGTTGGGTCACGATGCCCTAGTCTTCGATGCCATACGTGAATGCAGTATGCTTCCGTTTTTGTTGTCACACTAAGTGCACGTTTGCCTTTATCAAGATCAAGTTCATACAGTCCAGCATTAGCTCTTGCTGTAGCCACTGTTTTCCTCTCCATATGATTAGACACTTATCAGTTCCACCAACACACGTTGTAGTGATTCCCAACTTTGCTAACTTGCTAGTAGACAGCAGACTTCCGCTGAAAGTTGGAGTGTACAGCACGTCTTTCACTGTGATAACTCGTACTTTATTCCCATTACCGGTTTTGCATCGTAGAATGCCATTGCCAACACCTTCCGCAGTAATCACTCGATTGTCTGCTACCCGTACTTTTGTCCGTACGGTGGTGTCTAAACATGTGAAAAACTTTTTATCACAGCTCATGTGCCTTCCCGTTCCTGAATCCACATACTACTTATGCCGGTCGCCTTCACCCACTGTGAAGCACATATCAGGATCTGAATCTCTTTCCTCAATCAATCAATCAATCAAATGTTCTCTGCCAAGGGCAGGTCCTTCACTGCAAACCCAGCATTCTCCAATCTTTCCTATTTTCTGCCTTCCTCTTCGTCTCCACATAAGATCCATTTACCATAATGCTGTCGATCATCTGAAATCTTCTTCTGCCTCAAACTTTTTTACCGTTCACCATTCCTTCCAGTGCATCCTTCATTAGGGAGTTTCTTCTCAGCCAGTGACCCAACCAGTTTCTTTTTCTCTTCCTGATCAGTTTCAGCATTATTCTTTCTTCACCCACTCTTTCTAGCACAGCTTCATTTCTTATTTTGTCTGTTCATTTCACATGCTCCATTCTTCTCCATATCCACATTTCAAATGCTTCTAGTTGTTTCTCTTCACTGCGTCGTAATGTCCATGTTTCTGCCCCATACAATGCCACATTCCACACAAAGCACTTCACTAGTCTCTTCCTTAGTTCTTTTTCCAGAGGTCCGCAGAAGATGCTCCTTTTCCTATTAAAAGCTTCCTTTGCTATTGCTATCCTCCTCTTGACTTCTTGGCAGCAGTTCATATCACCACTTATAGTACACCCTAAGTATTTAAAGTTGTTCCCTTGTTCCAATGTCTCATTCCGAATACTTATGTTTATCTTCTTTGTCTTTCTTCCGATAGTCTTTGTCTTGTTTACATTTATCTTCATTCTATATTGTTCACAGCTGTCATTCAGCTGCAGTAGCATATCCCTTAGTATCATCTCCTCTTCTGCTAACAATGCCATATCATCAGCAAATCTTATATACTGACTTTGCGACATCTGGATAGGTGTCTGACTTAGCTGGCATACCACTGGAGGTGATTGTACAGATGGTGGCGTTGATGAAGACAACGATGCCAATATCTCCTCTTCTACTTCAGCGAATTTTTTCAATAGTCGCCTTAGTCTGGCCGATGCATGTGCACTTATAATATTCATACGACACAGAGGACTTAATTCCGGCCTGAAATCAATAAAATACTCTTCTTTCAGCCAGCGAACAGTCAATGGCATACGACTCCATGGCGCTACTCTGAGAAGCTCACTTAAAATCCGAAATTTGAACTCAAAGGCACTCTCAGAGGATTTCTTTTTCTCAATTTCTTTTTCACGCAAACTTCTCATTTGGAATGGATTTCCCCATGCCCGTTCAAACTTTAATCCTAAAATTTGAGTTGGGAAACCATTTACCATTAACACCATTTCCCATGGTCCCATTTCGTTAGTCATCCACTTATCTCTGCTAGATATTGTATTGGTTCGATCTCGAATTGGAGTATCTCTTTCCTGACTGACCATATTTGCCTTAAGTAGTTTTTCTTTTTCTAGGTTTTTCTTTTTCCAAACTACGTATTTGGGACAATCACGCTTGAGATGACAATTTGGGTTTGGGCTGATGAGTCCGCAGAAGGACGAAACGGTCATTCCCAATTCTTTCCCCCTAAACGAATCAGAAAGGCGATTTCTTTTTGTTTACTTAGGTGCTGCTCTTGTATATTATAAATAATGTTCGTAAATGGGTTCGGATTGTATCCATAACATGAATAGCGGTCAGCCCACTCTGAGATGTTTTTGTTTTTGCTGCGGAACGCTCGAGTGTGTTCTTGAATTTCTAATGTAGTGTTTAATAAATCCCAATTCGCTGAAATACTGCGGATATTCTGTGATAGAAACAATAGGGAGTGAAGTGAAATATCTTGAATCGAGTTAGAATAAAATAGCATTGGAAGATGCAGAATTGAAATATTAAATATACATGTAATCTACAGTATATACTATAAAGTGCACTTCATTTTTTATCATTATTCTGATATTTGAACAACAGTATAACAACAAGGGTTTCAATGTGGTTGTAAGAGAAGTAGTTCAGACTGTGAGGATATTGTCTGGATAACGATACAGCATATATACAGTGTACGAAGTATGGAAAGTATTTAAGATAGTTCTGTTTTTGAAAAAACGTAAATATTTGCTTACCTGAAGTTTTTGCAAAGTTAAAGAAATTGTATACACAATTCAAGACAACAAAAAAAGAAAAAAATGGAAACTGATAATTAAATTAGAGTTAAATACAGTTAAATTAATTCATAAGATAATAATAGACAAGAACTTAATTGATTTGTATTTAGTATTTATATTTTAAGTTCTCAAATTAAGACTATTAAAATTTAAACCAAAGAAAAATAGTTATTATTAACTTAAAATTCAACAATTTTACTTGAGAAAGGTAGATTAATATGAAAGATAAAAATTTGACTGTTTCAGTCTGAGGCTACTGGATTATTGGATCAGTTTTTATAGATCATCGTGGGAAGTGATGGATTTGTTTTGTTTTATTGTCTCCACAATTTACAATAATTTTTTCGTCTGCAGTCCAAACTTTTCTGACCCAAATCTTTTAATCGCCGCCTGGAGCAGTTGCAGTGTAATCCGCGTTAAGTCCTCTCTAATTGTGACACCAGTTTCCTTGATTTTTTTTTCCTGGAAAAAATGGCGTTCCGTGTTTTGTGTGACAGGAGTTTCACTATTATGTCATGGGGCAGTGGTGTAGCCAGCATAACTGGCGACTGGGGCACAATAACTTTTTGGCGCCCCTCCACCCCCAGAAAACCCGAAAACCATATAGTAATATAATAGATAACAGTGGCTCCCAAACTTTATCAGTCGCAGACCCCTTGCCAGAAAAAAAAAAAAAAAACTATTAAAACCGTCCACCCCCTCAAATTTATTTTACTTGTGCAAACTAATAAAGTACAACACTCGATGTTAATTATTTAACTAGAAATCGAACATTTTATTTTATTCCCTTGTTATTAATGAGTTAACCAGATAAAAGGGATATGGAAAATGACATTATCATCCTTTGAAGCAGAAGTAGTGAGAACACCCACATCAGAACCCGGGCTAGGTTTTGTGGGACGGTGCCATTTTCTTTTAGACTTCGGTGAAGAAGCAGGCTATGAAGTAGAGGAGGAACGATCGTCAGCACGAGACTGAGCCACCTGCAAAGATTCATCGGGAACGGGAGGAACCGGCGAAGACGTAGACGGCGACGGCTGGAGAGGGACATCGCTCTGGGTGTGGGCGGAAATCTCTGTAGAAACAGCCCGAACCAGACATGGGAGAGGAGCCACATACCGAGAGAGAAGATGCTGCACTCTGAGGACCGATACGGCGTTTTGCACATTGTAGGAAACAGTGATCCGGACGATGACATACTTTACATGCGGCGGAACAAACATCTTGAAGATGACCTCACACGTGACAGTTGAGACACAATCTGATCGCAATCCTCTGTGGCATGAGCCCAAGCCATGAATGGGACATCAGCCTGTACCCGGACGGGAAGGCCAGCAATAAGAATCTCCGTCAGAGGTATCTGATCCGACCGAAGTTGTAATAATAATTTCCCCTTGTTGGTGGGAAATTGGAGACCTGAAGCCTGGTGGCAGGTGATAGCTCCTTTAAACATCGCGACGTCTCTGAAGGGAGCGAAAGCATATCGATTTGGCCCTCCGAAACGTAGATAGGCAGAGGTTGAATATATAACAGGCAAAAATTGTCCGCTGCGGGGAATTAACTGTACTATCCAAGCTGCTGTTTCAATATCCCTAGTTTTTATTAATGTGCAGGTAATATTGGCCATACACACAAGGACATAGTGAAGATTATCCACTTTTTCAATCCTCATGAAAGGATTGGATTGAGAGGGTTGCCAACCCAGCACACCGTCAATGTAGCAGCAAGGTTAATTCGAGGTGACAGGAGGGACAAGACCACACTTAATTCCCGATGTTCAACTGATTCCATAAAGCAATGAGCTTCAATAGTTGACGGGCGAACAGCAGGTTCATGGACATTGCTCCAAGAGTGCGCTAAGCAATGAAGCAGTGTACGACCATGCACAGAGGCTGCATACAACACCCTAAGGGCTGCGGTAAAGCAGGTGGAATAAAGGAAGACGTTGGTATCTGAATAGCTGGATGATTCGGAGGCGGTGCCACATCATGAAAATGACACTTACACCTTGTCCGAAACTCCCACTGTTTGGTATTAGAGCGGGGAACAGACTCCCAATCAAGACGAATACACCGAGTATTGGTGACCCGTGGGGTTATGATGAATTGAGACATAGATGTGGAGAGGGCAGTAAACCACTCAATCCAGCCCGGCACAGCACTGAAGACATGGAAAGTGGATGGATGATCTGCACTATAACATAATCCGATAAAGTGGGAAAGACCCGGAGTAAGTTCCGTGAATTGACGTCGTAATCCTGAACTTGTACAACATTCCGCCGTGGTAATACGAAAGAATGGGGGTAAAGGCACATTCGTACTCTGAGACATCTTAAATCACACACTAAGAAAGCACTATACACTGCCTAGCGTAAGCCAATACTCGTGGACGCCGACACAAAAGTAAATACTAAAGCACTAAGTATAACAGTATAAGTATAACGGGGACCTGTCCGCACATACTTGGCCACAAAAACGGAGTCCAGGAGAGCCGGGAATCTATCCAAGGCGGCGGGCTGTAGGCAGACCTAAGCTAGCCCAGGCAGAGGCACAAAAACATTAATAAAAACTCCAAAAATGCTCCTATCGGTTCCAAATTTTCTGGGCAGGTCCAGGGAACATTCACGGACAATTTGACACCAACAGCGATGATGGGGGTCCCTGTGACCGGAGCTCGAGGGTATCCAATACAGAGCCCAAGCAGTGTGCGATGCCAGGTTAGAGTTAGGTTAGGTTCGGCTATTTATCACGTCACTAATTGAAAAAGAAAGGGCCAGTGACCAACCCCACCGGAGTCGACTGACTCCGATTCGCCTACCGTAAAAGATGAAGAAAAGGGGAACCCGTACAGAAGAGTCCCGGGCAAAAGAAAAAGGAACTTTGTCTCATTTTACTTAGTTGATCTTTTTGGCTAAGCCGTAAGGGGCTTGATAAGAAGAAAGAAAGGCAGACAGAAGAAAGGAAAGTAAATAGCCTAAGGGAGGGAACAAAAAGGAGAAAAAGGACACAGCTTTGGAGTAACCTACCAAACCACTGGCCCTAAAGAGGATCAAACAGTGTTGGCATGGGAGATGTCGCGATCTCAGAAGCTATGGGAAAAAGACACTTCCGTCAACCGAAGTGGAAAGACGAGATGAAGAAACTGAGGAAAAACGGAAAATGAACAGACAAAAAAGAAAAAGCAAACAAGAAAAAGGATGGAATAGGGTGGGGGTGGCACCCTTAACAACACGGCTGTCAAAAGACCCTACCGTGAGGATCCAGACCATTGCTCCCCACCTCCCGAGACCATCAAAGAGACACTGCTACGTACAGAACAAAGCAAAAAGAGACAAAAAGAAAACTAGACCGAAGGGTGGACTAAAAGATAACCTGACCTTATCACCGAATCACGGGGCAACCCGACCAAACACGCCAAAACCTGCGACTACCCAGGGATTTCCAGTGGCACAGCAATTGACGGGATAAACAGGACTGAAAAAACTCTAAGGAAATAACTGCAAATGACCGAAACCGCCAGATGGAGTAGGGGACAAGATAGCTACTCAGAAAATCACTATCTGTCATCTGATCAGAACCAGCCCCAAAAATAAGAAAATAGGGCGATAAGAGTAAAGAGGGATCACGGAAATAAGGAGAAAGCAAAGTCCAAATGTGGACTGTTTTTCTACATGTACAAAAAGCATGGTCAAAGTGGAGCGGAAGTGACGGACAAGCCCGATACAACGGAAGTGGTAAATGGAACCATGGAGCACTGGTAACTGGTGAAACTATACGACCATAAAGCAGGCACCACTGAAAATCCCTGATGAAAGGCTCGGCAAGCAAGGAAGTAAGTGTCCTCATCTGTGCCCAAGGGAAATCCAGATGTTTGAGGACGGCGGGCGCAGGCCACAACTGATGGATCAAAGAATAAGCCATCCCTAAGTGAAGAGAGGAAAAGGATTGCCCCTTATTCCAATCTCCAATGGCCACAATAGAACCAGTGAAAAGGATTGGGCTTAAAGCAGCTAGAAGGAGCCACTGCGAGGGGGAAGCAAGAGTAACGTACTGACAAAGCAGGCGCAGAACTGATTCGCCAGTGTCCAGACGCCTAAGAAACAACACATAATAGGCGCGGGTATAATACATCGGATGGAAAATCTTTGAAAACCACCCGCGTCTCGGGGAAGACAAAGAGTCGCCGCCGCGACGTGAAGAGCTATAAAAGAAGCTAACCATGGCCGAATGCAGCCTCATCCCGTCTGAAGGTGGGAAACGATGAAAAGCTTAACGAATGGGAGAGAGAGACCAACAGACGGGCTTTTTAAGTTCACAATCGGAAACATGAAGGGGCCACGAAGAACGAAAATGCGCTAGCTTCTGCAATAGCTCGGCGCAGTGAAGGGAAAGGGACGGAGTACCCGAGGTATAGAAGGTCGTTCCCAAGATGTTCAAGGTGGAAACGACCGGAATCGGAAAATCTGCCGGAACCAGAAACCCCGGAGTCACAGGAAAGATACAGGACTTCTGCTGATAGAGACATCTCGAAGAGTTGAGAAAAGTCCTCGAGATGGGCCAGAAGACATGGCAAATCAGTGGGAGAACGGGAAAGTGAGGTCATCCAAGTAAGCGGCGAACTGCACAAAGGATGGTTTTTTAGTTAAAAATCTTTTATATATAAACTATCGATCCCTAGAAAGCTCAAATCGATCCTAAGGATCACTTTGGGAATGACTGATATATATAGAATTTCTTATATTTTACGTATTTATATAATTGATTTAAAAAACATAGTTTTTAAACAATGAAAAAAAGTAAATATATATTATATAAGTTTGTTGATATATTTTATTACTGTCGTACCCCTGAGTTCCGACAAATGATATGCTGATCTTATCATATATCTCTAAGAATGATAATCTTATCACACAAGCATTTTGGTTATCATATTTTCCTTATTGGTATTTTACTTACTGATATATCAATTACTAAAAGTATTTAAGGACATTATTTATTAAATAAAACAGGATGATTCTCAAGCACAATACTCTACACTTAAACCGTTTAAGCAGCGGCAATTATTACTACTAATAATATAATATCATATTCCATTAATACAATTAATTATTATGTATACATTTTTCTTGCCTTTGAAATGATCGACTTTAATGAAGTAATTGAAAAAATTTGCTTCATCAGATTTTTCTTTTTTCACACTTAAAAATGCTAGGTCACTTAGGGGATCTTGTCCCATCGTTGATCGTAGATAAGTCAAAATTAATTTTAATTTGCTGAACGAACGTTCACAGCTAGCAATTGATACTGAAATAGTAAGGAGTATATGAAGTGCGACTCTCAGGTTTGGAAAAACATCTTCTCCATATGAGATTATAAAGGTAAGAAGTTGTAATGGAGTTTTAGGTTTAATTTTTTTTTTCTACTGCGGAGTAACATTATGTCGAAATATGTGACTGCAAGGAGTTCTGTTCCATTAAATCTGTATTATAAAATTCACCCAAATTTTTACAATTCTTTTCAAGATCGTTATCAGAATTATCCTTGTTTAATAAATTTTCAACGTCCAGTAAAAATCCAAATTTGGAATTAAGATCACTTAGTCGTGTAAATCGTGTACTTATTTCCTGCTGCAGACGATCAAGAAAGCTTTTCAGAACGTGAGAAATTTCACTTTCTGCGGAAAGGCCAACATCTCTAGCCAATTCTCCGGGCATTTGTCGGTGTCTTCTAACACGGGTTGTTGTATCAATATCCTATTTTTTACAGAGACCTAGCCTTTTCTATAGCCTCTTCACATATCTCGTCTCGAATTTCTGCAAGTTCAGTCACAAATGATTTAAGATCATGGAATGCTTCTCTAAAATTCATTTTAGGATCTTGTAATCTGAGCTGCACACGATCAATTCTCTTCACGATTTCAATGAACTAAAGTTATGAAATTAAAATTCAGTGTATTTTGCAATAAAATACTGGTCTTACTTGTGCTATCCTCTGCTAAATTTTCTAATACTTCTACTAATTCTTCAGCCCATCGACAGTAACGCTAACCGCTGGTGCTCTAGCGCCCCATCGTGTTTCAGATTCACGTTTAACAGTTTTCTTTAGCATTTTTTATAATTCCCATCGTAATGTTGAACGTGAGAAAAAGAGATGTAACGATTGGATCTTGCTTAGCTGCAGTAACTCCTTCTAAATTTAACGAGTGGTTATCGCAATTTACAAATAATGCTTTATTATTTTTTTCCATAATTCTTTGTTGAACGCCAGATATGTGACCTGACATCACGGCAGCATTATCCTAAAATTGTGATCTATAATTTGTTAATGAAATCTGATCGGAATTTAATTTTTCTAAAATTGTATTTTCAATTGAGGCTGCCTATTTAGCATGTATTTGAATAAATCCCAAAAAAGATTCTTTGATAGAAACTTTTCTGTTGTTAAAATCAATATCTACATACCTAAAGACTTGCGACATTTGTTATCGATGAGCGATATCAGGAGTCGAATCAAATGAAAGCTCATAATATTTATTTCTTTTAATGTCACTTATTAGTTGATTTCGAACTGTGGATGCCAAAAAATGAATAAATTCATTTTGAATTTGTGGTGATACGTATGAGACAGTTCTTGGCGTTTCCACGACATTTTTAAGATGATTTGCTACAAGTTTAAGTAAAGATAATAGGTTTCCGTCATTTGTACCATCTTGAAGCGCTAGATTTTCAACATGACCACGTAGAGGAAGATTTTGTGTAATCAGATACAAACTAATATTCGTTGCAATATATTTCGCACCGTTTTTTTTTTTTTTTTTTTTTTTTGTTTCGGACTGTATCTTTGCTTCTAATGATGCATCGATTTATTAATTAATCTTCTTTCTGATTCTTTCCAAGTTGTAAACGATTTTCGATGATTTGGACTTCATTAATGGCTAATCAATTTATCTTTTTTCCTCCATTTATTAAAACCAGATGTTGATATGAAAGATGATTGTGTAGCGGAATTTGATATAATAAACAGTAGACAACAAAAGCAGTGAATTTTTGGGTGAATATAATAACCAAAATCGCTTAATTTTAGTTCCTTCTTCTTCATTAACGATCCGTCGAGAAAAACCAAGATTTTGGCATTAGACGTTTAGCTCATGTTTCTACTGCATTTAGACTGAATTCGTTCTGAAATAAGCGCATCCCCGAATAATCACTTCTGTGCGAAGTTGGTTCGATATTATTGGAAGATTATTTTAAATAAGCAGCATCTTTGAACTCCAGAACGTCCGGAATTACAGTTAGTGTTTCTGTTGCATTTTCTGTACTTTCTATTAGATATGGATTTGGAACTTCTGATGTACTTGGGTCCCATCTACATCATCTTCAGAGTCCTGTATTTGTTGTGATGTGTTATCACATAAAAGTTTAGCAGCAGTAGGAGTACAACCTGAATCGGATTCAGACTCTGATTTTATTTCTTCATCCTTCTTATCTTCTGGTTTTTCCTTTTGCGAATTTTTTACTAAATATGATTCCATTATTATTCTGGAAATCTGAGCTTCTTTTTCTTCCTCTAGTTTTCTTTTCCGATTCTGAGTGCCGCTAAGTTTTTTTTTCCTGGCATTGACATGGTCTAAATAAAAAATATAATTTTTATTGTATTAATTAAGATATACTTTTGAACAACATAACAGTTAATATAAAAAGGAGAACTTACTTTATTGCAAATTGCAAACAGACTATATTCAAATTTTATTACTATATTATCTCTTCAATTATTTTATTGAACACTGTTAACAAATTTGCTGTTATTGGCTAATTGAAAATTTGAAATCAAAAATTCAAAGCCTGCTACATTTCGAACGATCTGAGATTTTTGGTCGATCAGTAGTGTATTGTTTTTTATCGTTTTAAAATAACAAGCGTGAGCTTGTACTAAAAAAAAAGGTACTATAATTTACAATTCTTTATCAAAGACATTACTTTCCTGATTAAAAGAAAATCCCTTAAACGACCGGACTCGTCGGAATTGGCTGTTCCGATCAAGCCCAAGAAAAATGAATCCGATCAAACCCAAGAAAAAAAAAAAATAATATTAATAATATAAAGGCTGAGAAACCAATTTAAAACAAAAAAAAAAAATCAAATCCTGGAGTCACCAACCCTATATATGTAATTTAAAAACTAAGAGGCTTACTGACGTTTCGAGTCTCTTGTCCGACTCTGGCCATCCACGAATCCACTATCTGGCTCGGCTGCCACTGTGCTGCTTGGATTCTCAATCCTCGAAAAACCCATGAGTGGGGGAGTTCTCATAATCCGACAGTATTTCCTTAAGAACCCCGCCCCCCCGCCTTCACTAATTATCAGTGTAATCTCCAGAACAAAAGAAAGAACGAACAAACAAAACAAAAATACTTATTTGAAAAAAAAAATATAAAGCTCTAGGAACAATGAAAAATTACTCTTTTTGCCAAAAAAAATTCATTAAAAAAATAAATAAACCGTTACACCATCAGCTGTGACGTTTGCATACCATTTCGTACCAAAAAATTTAACCCTTTCTACCTTTCTGTCCATTCTAATGCACATAAATTTAACCTCAATTCTCACACAATTTTTGTGATTCCTGTCTTAAAATTAAATTAAAACAAAAAGAACTTTTTCAAGTGCAGATTGACTATGGTATAAGTCAAATAGCCAAAAAATTAAGCAGTAACATCATTCATCGTGTGTATTTTATAATGATCATACACATAAAAACAACAAAATAAAGTTTATAAATGACATGTTTCGGGGATATACCCCATCATCAGATTACAAGTAACCAAAAAATAAATAAAAACGGAACTTCCAAATCCCGAAATAAATACAAACTGAATAAGAACATAATTACATAATAAGTATGTGTAACAGCGTTAAAGTAGCAGATTTTAATAATAACCTTTAAATAATCCTGAAAATTACAACTATGAGTATCAATTCAAATAATATCTGCATCTAATAATAATAAATAACAAAGCTTTATATCAACTAATTCCAAAGCATTTTGTATGGATACATCTGTGTGGTAACAAGGAAGTGAAAATGTTATTATATTACTACGGTTGTTATTAATTATATATCAATTTATTATAAGTTGTCTAGCAGAGTATTTAAAATATTAGGATGATAAGAATTTAGATAATATGGTTCATTTTAAAATAAATCTGATAGTAAATTTATTAAATAATTTATTTGTTGATACTCAAGTATTGTGGTCTTAAGTGTCACTGTCATTAATAAAAGGTAATGCAATATAAATTGCTCCAATAACTAAACTATTTATCTGATTTGCTGTTAGTACATGCATGAATTAAGAATCATATGTATGTTATCAATAGTTTACCTTCCCCAAAATGACTATTCAATAAACTATGGCATACTCAAATAATCTTTAATGCAAAGATTAGTTTTAGCATTATTTGTAGTGATCATTTTAATGTCTCAAATATACCTTCAAATAGAAATATTACATTAAATAAATGTGTGAATAAGTATTCATTACATGTGTCAACAAATATATATTTCTTTGTAATGTGTCAACTGAAAGAGTCTATTTCTTCTTTCTTGTAGGAGTCTGTGAAAATTATTTCTTTAAACTCGATGTGATCGCGTTCGATCTTCCTTTACAAAGAAACTGATAAAGAATAAAAGTCACTTACAGTTTTTCTTCTAACGTTGCACACAATGTAATTTCTCCAATGCCTGGTAGACATTAATCTGGTTATATGCACTCTTGCCTTTTATGGGATCCTTCTTCCTTTCGCTGAATGTATCCAACATGGCTGACATGACGCAAAGACGACGCAACGATTAAGCCTAATCTCATAATCATTGATGCAAGCCACCTAATTCTCAAAAGCAGTTATCATGAGAATTAGTTAAAACAAAAAACATAAAAGGATCTGACTATTAAGTTGTTAAGCCAAATCATAAATTTTTATGGCTGCTGAATCTGTATGTTAAGTTTAACGCAAGCTTACAGATCAAGCAACCTATATATTAGGTTATTTTTCTATTAAAACACACATCAAACTCATTGTAGCACGTAATGTATTGTTGAATTGTTCTTCTTGTTTTTACGGTTGCTAGGCTGCAATCAACAAGTGTCAAGCATGACAGAAGAGATGGTGAGTGTGTGCCACAACAATACATTGGCACGACGCCAACTCAAACATATCTACAGAAATAATAAATTACAAATTGTGAGAAAACAAATAATTTCTAAAGCTACAGAAATTAACAGGAAGTGATTTAATAATTATCGATTCACAAAATTTTATAAGATAATTATACTTTTCAATGGCATAAATAATCGGTTTATTTGTTAGGATTTTGTGGCCTGTATTTATTTGATGAGTGGCTGCTAGGTATTGCGGGTATTTTGGTTTATGGCTCTAACATGCTCTTTCATGCGGGTACGTACCCTTCTTTTAGTTTCGCCTAAGTACATGCATCTATCTTCACCTTTCTCACATTCCAAACCATAAACCGCTGCCATGTTGTATAAATTGTCTGTTTCTAATTTATTAGAACACAAAATACCACCTATTGCGATTTTAGCCTTGTGTGCCATTTTTATTTTAACCTTTCCCAATAACGGAGCTAATTTCCTGTTCAAATTATCATGAAATTGTACGGAAATATATCTTTCTTTGTCATTTGATTTCTTTCCACTCTTTAAGATTCTATTAATATATTTATTAATAAAACACATGGGATAACAGTTACTTCCAAAGGGTATTGATAAAAAAAAGAGAAAAGATGCTTCTAATATCTTATAACTCTTTTATTAATAACATCCCCTTACTACAAATCTTAACAGCTCTTTTTATTGCCAAACATAATGAATTAATTTTGTATTTACTAGGACCCGCCACAAAAAAAATTAATGTGATATTAGCGTTCGTCGCTTTTCTATAAACCGTAGTTTCAAATTTCATATTTTCTCTTTAATTACTAAAACATCTAGGACTGGAATTTTTCCTTCACGCTCAGTTTCCATAGTAAACTAAATGTCTTGATGGATGCTATTAAAATCAGCTAAAACTTGATTGACATTATCTTTATTAATTATAATGAACGTGTCATCAACATAACGACACATTAGTGATATGCTATTTTTAACATTATCAATTTTCTATATTTGTTGCTTAATAAAATTCCTGGCAATTTCAGCAATAATGGCGGATGATTGTAGTCACATAAACAAACCATGCAAAGATCTACAACAAAGTCGTCCGTATTTTGGTTCTTTGCGATTCTCAGGTTGGTCCTACGCTGAAATTGTTCTAACGCTTTGTCTACCATTTCAGAATTCTTTTTGTATTCTGCAAAGTTCCTTTTTAATTCCCTTAACTCCATTGTAAGTTCTTGCACTTCCTTGTCTTTTTCTTTCAGGCTTTCAATCATAATGAGTTTCGTTACGGACTCTGTAATGGCAGCTGCGATTAGTTTCAACACCTCCTGCGATTGCAGGGCCTCACGGATATGAGCCGCACAACCTCGGCTCCATATCCGTGGAGCTCCTGCCTGAGTTCCTCCCGTAGGGGTTGCACCACTGTCGGTGGGGAAGGATTCTCCGTCGCTGGGTTCACGGGGTTAAGCTAGATGTCGCCTGTGCACTCCTTGTGTTCACCATTGTTTCTGTTTTGTGTGATTGATCTCGAAATATATTGTTACCTCATTCTATTTTGTTTCTCAACCTGCTTTACTGCCCCTTCACTAGAATTTTTCCGGAGCCCCTGTTGCACATGGTTAGCTTATAGCCACCATATTGGTATGATAAAGGCATACATACATTATTATAGCTTGCTTGAACGAATGTTAGTGAAATGTTTGAAAAAAAATAATAATGGCGAACCTCTACAATAAACCTAAAACTATTGAGAATGACTCATCTGATTCACTAGCATCACGTGATGCACAGTTGTGGCACACACACACACATATATATATATATATATATATATATATAGCGTATATTACAGACGTATGTGAAGGTGAAAGTAAATACGATTATATGATAGGCGAATTCCCCATCGACGCATTTGTCATGAGACCACAAGTGGCAAGCTTTCACATACTTTTAAATACCTAATGTTTGTTTTATTAATTTTAGTCGTACCATCGTAAATACTGAAAATTATACGATATATTTATTCTGATAAATCAAAATCACTGGAATCCGACATCAATGTATCGACCTCTTCTTCTGTGTACACATCATTTTGTACGGTTTTAGCTTTTAACGTAGATACGACTTCTGTGGGAAGGCGTTGAAGATTTTTCCTTTTTATTTTGCGCTTACTTGTTATTACTGGATCACTACTGATCAGGAATGAATGAAAAACATCTACGTTGGTCTTGACCCAGCTGCACTTCCTGGAATTATGTTCCCGATACCTTTTAAAGTTTTGTTTCGTGCCTCTTGCGCCTCCTCACTTAATTGGCCGATAGGAAGTAATGCTAATATTATTTCTGGACCGTTTATAAGATATTTGTGCACAGTTTGTAGTATGTTATACCAAGGATATTTTTCCACAAAATACCTTGCGGTATGATGAACGAATACTCTGAATTAGCAACATTAGTTTCATACCCACTAGCAACAACTATCATGATTCTATGTAATTTTTTTATGAGTTCCATATCAAGCTTTGTAATATCCGCTGATAATTCTGCGTTCTTAAAAAATCTTCTTGCGTTATTGCCATTTGTATTCTCGAATCCCGGTTTTGGCGTATCTACGGATAAACCACATTGCTCTCTGAACTCTTTTTGTATACAAGCTTTGTTTTCCGCTACTGTTAGTTTGTCACTTCCATGAGCTTGCCATTTCTGTATTGGTAATTTATTAGCCAGATACAAGAGGCACTCGAACATACGTATCCAGCCATGTAAGGCGGATAAACCAAATTCCAAGTTGTCTGCCAATTTCGTCTATCAAATCATTTCCACATTATTGAACATTTTAGAGGTAGCACCACAAATAAAGCATTTCGGCGTTGCATACTTTGCCATCTACCATGGCGAAGATCAATTCGTGATTTACTTCTACCTGTCTGTACTGCGATGTTATTGTAGTGCTCCGCAAGTTTCCTATTTCCGGATCTACCATATTTTTTTCTGCAACCGAAAGTCCCTTAGACTCTTTTACAAATTGAATTTGAGTGGTGTGCAATGTACTGTCGATGCTGGACTCGGGTTTTGCCAAATTATCCTATGATCACAAACTAGACGAACAGGAACGATGCATATGATGAAAACTGCGGAATCACTGGCTTAAGATCCATGAAATGCTTGTTTATACGAGCTATCCCCTGAGGAGCCGTCAAAACCCCATTTTGTGAATAGACATGGTTGATTAGTTCTGATCCTTGTAGTGTTTCATTAACATCAAACGTTGAGCTGTGTGATCAAGTAAATCCTGTAAGGGAACGCTAGCAGAAGTCTCTGTAACATTTATATTGTTTGGATAGCAGGGCTTCTTTGCCGCTTGTAGGGTTTGTGGGAGGGGAATGTTTGTGGAGCACTATCCCTCACGATTTCATACTGATGTCGAGATAACTTCGTTGTTACCAAGACAGGTAAAGCGTCTTCTCCAGACAAAGTTTTCGGTTGTTAGTCCAGCGAAGTTTTATACGCTTTTCTATATTAATTTTATGGCCCGATTTGGAGACAGTTATTTCATGGAGAAGTTTCGACGCCTGCACTTGCCCTTCTGATCTTAAACTCATTCGTGTTGTGTACGTCAACACAGACATGGGGATAGAATTCCTTAGTTCTTTAGTTTCAATCTTTTTATTCTATCTGAACTATCATTAAAGCTAAGTTCAGGGCGACCACGCTTACAACTCACCATTTTTTTAGGAAAAGAAATTGACCCTTCTAGCCATTCTTGATTTTCATATTTAAAGGCAGAGAATAAGGCACGTTATATCAAAGCATGGCGAATGGAAGAACGATTTCAAAATAACAGTTTTTTTTAGCACATCCTTCTGTTATTGTGCATCACAATTGCTACGCTTTTTAATTTCTTCGTACAACTACTGGAATTGTTTTTCAATTTCACTGCATGATTGTTTGGATTCCATCATACTTGCATTATCATTATTTTTACTATAACAATGAAAAGTTGAACAATGAAGTTTACTCACCGCGCGTGAAAATTGATATCTTCTTGTTGTCGGCATATTGGGTCAGTCACTAGATCGCCATTACACCGGAAGTTAGATGGTCCCGGATCATGTATATTGAAGACAAGATATACTAAAGCGCTGGAAGCAGAGGATTTATTTGAAGTGTTGCAACTAGCCCCACCCTCCCCTACCATTACAACTTGCATGTCGCTAAGTAGTCCCATAAGTCTGTCCTCTTGTTGATAGTATGCAATCCTTCTATCTAATTCATTTCGTCAAAAGCAAGTACCCGCTGTACTTCAGAAAAACTTTATTGAAAATGCTTTCAAAACTATTGATTGACATAGTTGTTTTTTATTTTGGTTTTTTATTTTGGTAATTATGAATAAAGATATAAAAAAATATATTTAAATAGAAGTAAATAACTAAACTAAAATAATTTTTAGTTTTTGATTTTCCACGAACATTTTTACAAATTAAAGTGAGTTTGTTTTTTTTAATTCAGTGTAGATTATTGTTATTACTTTGATAAGTTTCGGTTTCAATTTTTCTAGAAAAGAAAATAATTTTCGTTTATTGTTAAACGACTTAAACTAGACATATTGGGTCAGAGTATTTTCTAATAATGTAATGGAGAACGCTCTATTTACGATACCTAACTAGACTTAGGAACTTATTCACTGACGCTTTTGTGGTAGCAGCGCCACAATGCTGCCAACCTTCTTTCCGACATTTAGCTCATTCTAGCCTCTCCACTAGGAACTAAAGTCATCTGTCCACTCTGCCCCGGTACCCCCTAGATACTATACTTCTGAAAAACTTTATTGAAAATGCTTTCAACACTGTTGATTGGCATAGTTTTTTTTATTTTGGTAACTATGAATAAAGATATAAAAAATATTATATTTAAATAGAAGTAAATAACTTCAAAAAATAATTTTTAGTTGTTGATTTTCCACGAATATTTTTACAAATTAAAGTGAGATTTTTTTAATTCAGTTTAGATTATTATTACTACTCTCATAAGTTTAGGTTTCTATTTTTCTAGAAAAGAAAATACCGCATTACTTACTGCGCAGTGGTTTTAAACTCCTGATTAGACTTGCAAATTAAATTAATTGATAATTTTAAAAACAAGTCGACACAATATTTATTTTTAATTTTTTTTAGCCGTTGTTTATAATGAAAAAATACCATTGAAAAACTGGAAAGAATCTAGTTACTAGAAAGAAACTAGTAAACTAGAAACTTATCTAATTAAAACTTCATACTTGCTTCACTCCTTATCTTTTCTGGCCTTATC
>JAFIDM010001028.1:11334673-11354333 GCA_023159025.1 Thereuonema tuberculata | reverse complement strand
TGCTACCTGATTGTGTCGGTGGAGGTAGTCTGTTTGAGAGAGAAGGGGACAGCCTGATATTACGTGGTCGATCGTCTCATGCGTAGTGTGGCATTTCCTGCATTTGTCGTCATGTGTGTTTGCATCGTGTAGAATATGTTTCTTGTAGTTGCGTGTGGAGATGACTTGGTCCTGTATTGCGATCATGAACCCTTCGGTCTCCCCAAACAGCTCACCACTCGTCAGCCATCTGTTCGACGCTTCCATGTCGACATGAGGCTGGCTGAGTTCGTGATGATGTCTGCCATGGAGTTCCTTACGAGCCCATGATTCACGCAGCTGCTGAGTGTGGGTGTCAGGGGTGGTGAGTGTTGGAGAAGTGTTTTCGAGGTTCAGGGGTGTGAGGTGTGTGTCAGCCTTGACAATGGCTGAGTGAAGTGAGGAGTCTTCTGCTCTTTGGTGGAAATGTTCCCTAAGTGTATGTACTTGTTTTTCGTGTAGGGTGATGAGGTTGATGAGTCCTCGGCCTCCCTCCTTGCGGGGAAGAGTCATCCTTTCCGTAGCGGACTTGGGGTGGTGCATGTTGTGTTTCGTGAATGTAGTGCGTGTTGCGCGTTGTAGTGCTTCGAGTTCGGTGTTTGTCCATGGAATTATGCCGAACGAATATGTTAATGTGGGAACGGCAAAAGTGTTGATAGCTTTAATTTTATTTCTGGCGTTGAGTTGTGTTTTGAGGATTTTGTGAACTCGAGCAAGGTATGTGTTCTTCAGTGCATTTTTGATGTTTGCGTTGTCAATGACGCGCGCTTGCTGGAAGCCCAGGTACTTGTAGGTCTCTCCGTCTTCCATGGATTGGATGGCCAAACCATGGTCCAGTTCAAAACCCTCCAAATTCGAAGTCTTCCCACGTATTATGTGTAACTTGCGGCATTTGTCAATTCCAAATTCCATCCCAATGTCTTTGGTGAACTGTGTGGTGGCTTGTAGTAAATTAGTAAGTTGTGCATTGTTTGTGGCATAGAGTTTAATGTCATCCATGTAGAGTAAGTGTGTGATTTTATATGGTGTCACAGTGCCTGTGGTAAGCCTATAACCGTGTTTTGTGTTATCTAGTATATGGCTCAGTGGATTCAAGGCGAGGCAGAACCAAAGAGGACTCAAGGAGTCTCCCTGGAAAATACCTCTCCTTATGGGAATGGGATCTGTAGTGATGGAGGTGTTAGAGGTGCGTAGGTGTAATGTTGTGCTCCAACTCTTCATCGTGGCAGCTAAGAATGCCGTGATCTTGGGGTGTATTTTGTAGATATGAAGAGTGTGTAGGAGCCAGGAATGAGGGACAGAATCAAATGCCTTCTTGTAATCGATGTATGCGATATGTAAGCTCCTATTCTTCGCGCGTGCCTGGCGCAGGATTACAGAGTCAATAAGGAGTTGCTCCTTACAACTATGGGAATTCCTGCGACAGCCCTTCTGCTGTTCGGAAAGAATGTTATATGTCTCGATGTGTGTGTAGATCTTGTCTGCGAGGCAGAAGGTGAGGAGTTTGTAAAGTGTGGGGAGGCAAGTGATTGGGCGGTAGTTTGCAGGTTGCGCTGTTTCAGTATTCTTGCTCTGTAGGTATGTGACACCCTGTGTGAGGAAACGAGGCATATGTTCTGGGTGTTGGATTATGTCAGTGAGTGTAAGCGCTAGTTTTCCATGCAGGGACGTGAACCTCTTGATCCAGAAGTTCTGGACTCCGTCTGCACCAGGAGCCTTCCAGTTGTGTGCATGTTTTAGTGCTGTCTGTATGTCTGCGAGAGTAATCTCATGGAAGGACATGCAGGGTAAGTGTTCATTGAGTTGCTGTTCCTCTGTTATCCATGGTGCTTTATCATTGTGGGGGATAGGGTTTGACTACAGAGACGACCAGTATTCATGTAAAGCCTCGCTGTTGGGAGTGTTTGTGTTAGTTGCAGTAGAGGAAGATGTAAGGGATCTGTAGAATTTTTTCTCATTGTATTGGAAAGTGTTGTTCTGTTGTTTGCGCAGAGTGCACTGTTTGTATCTCTGTAATCTTTTTGCAAGTGCACTGAGTTTTTGTTTTAGTGTGTCGAGATGTTCCTGAACCTGGTTATGATGATTTGAATGTGAAGGGCGAGTATTTATGTACTTGAATATCTTTCTAACCTGGGACATAAGTTTCTTTGTTTTGTTTCCTGCACAGTATTGTGTTAGCCTGGCTATGTCTCCTCTAAGGTCGCTGATGCGGCCCTCAAGGCGACGTCTCCAAGGGGGGATGTATTCTTGTGTCCGTGCAGTGGGAGGTATGTTGTGTTGTTTGATTCCAAGTGCCCGAATGGTTCCCTGTGCAGCACAGTAGAGTGTTGTATGTATGTCTTCTAATGTTTGGATGTTGTCAAGGTGTTGTGGGATAGTGTGTGTGTTGAGATGGTATATGACTGTGGCGAGTTGTTTTGATGTGTGTACTTTGGGGAGTGGCGGCCTGAGTGTGGGGTCTGTGCCTGTGTATTGTTCAAGTGCAGTGTAGAAATGATCATGAGCTGAACGTAATATTTCATTAGTTGTATTGTTGGGGCATGTGTACTGAGGGGTAGAGATTGTTTCTGTGTTTTCCATAATGGTGTCTTCTGGTGGGGTGTGGTTTGGTGTCCTGTGGTTGGATTCAGCGACTTCTGCTTTAATTTGTGCAAGTATGCATGGGAGAATAAGATTGTTTACTACAATTGAACGTCGCTGATCCGCTACCCGCTGTTCGCTAAGCCCTAACGATGGATAGCGTGTGGTGAAAGCTTGGTGTAGTGCCTGTCTGTATCCTGTTAGTTGAGTACCTAACTTTGTAACAGTGAAGAAGTCGCGCATAAGATCCTGGTTCATCTGTGGTGACCATCGGATGCGCTGGCGTGGTTTCCCAGTCTTGGTGGTCGCCTGCTCTGACACAGACGAAACACTTCCGACTGTTCGGGCTGGATGGTGTTGCCCGGGCATTGTGGTAGCCATACTACAGGATGGGGTGCCACTTTCTCCACCACCACCTGCGGGAGACTGTAGTATATTTTTCGAACGGAGGCCTCTGCCTAACCCCCGAACGCGGGTGACTTTATCCTGCGCCACACCCGATGCAGCATGATCTATATTAGAACGTTTTCTCATCATAAATGGTTGGACCCTTTAGCCTACCCTAAAGCTAGTGTAGTTCCCGCCCCCACCGCGAGGAGGTAGGGTCCATGGGGGCTTATTATTATTATTATTATTATTATTATTATTATTATTATTATTATTATTATTATTTCCTAAAGAAAAATATTAAATATTTTTGCTATCTATAGACTTCCAAAACAAAAACTAAAGTTATTCATAAATGAAATGGAATAACATTTTTAAATACATACTATGTTTTTTGGAAATAATTGTGTGATAATTGGAGATATGAATATAGACTTATTTAAATTATTGAAAGTAATAATGTAAAATTATATTTAGTAACTTTAGGTTATCAAGGATTTAAAAATTGTTTGTATGGCATTATAAGATACGGAAAAACTTGTAAAAAAACTATAAAAACTAATATTGATCATATCTTTAAGAATGTATTATATAGAAATTATAAAAGTTTTATTATAAAAGAAAACTTTTCAGATCACTTTTAACATCTTTGAGTATAACTTTAGATAGCATACATAATATAAAAAGTACCTATAAAAAATTAAAATATATAAGAAAAAAAATATAAAAACATTGATTACTGTTTATTTGAAAATAATTTACAGGGTTTATTAGAAAGAATTAATAATACAGAAATTGAAGATCCAAATGTTTTATATAATAATATATTAAGTGAATTTAATAAATCCTAAAATTTATATATATATATAACTTATTACACAAATGGATCAAAAATTTCTAATTATTATTCAGGAGTTTCTTATAGTAAAAAAAAATTATGATAGACAGCATAAACGAGATCGAATACATAAAGAATGGATAACTAAAGAATTAATTAAAGAAATAAAAATAAGAGACAAATTATTTCAAAAATATAAAAATAATAAAACTAATGAGCAATATTATAATAATTATACGAATTTAAGAAATATACTAACATCAAAAATAATGAAAGCAAAAAATAATTATTATTATAACAAATTTAAAAATGATGTAAATAACCCAAAAAATTGTTGGGAAAAATAAATGCTTTATTAGAAAGAAAAAAAAGTAATAAACATAAAATTAAAAAAGAAAATGAAATAAATAGGTTATAGCACAGGAAATAGAAGATAAAAATAAATTTAAGTGTATTAAATTATACAAGTGTAGAAAACTTGTAGAAAAATTTTGTAATTATTATCATAAAACAAGTAAAAATTTTAATACAAATTGTAAAGGGAAAATATTACAAGTTATAAATAATTCAAATTTAATAAATACAATTGTAATTGATGTACCAAATGATGAAGAAATAATAAATATAATAAATGGAATGAAAAATAAAAAATCAATTGGACATGATCAAATATGTATTTCTGATATTAAAGAGAAAAAGGAAATTTTTGCTATATGGATAGCATTAATGATGCAATTAATTTTAAATAAAGAAATGTATCCAAATAATTTAAAAGTATCAAAAATTGTTCCAATATTAAAAAATAATGCTTTTAATGATTGTAAAAATTATAGACCTATTCAACCAAATCTTAGATCTTCATAAGATATCACAAATCTTTATTAAACTCCAAAATACTGCACCACAGACCAATATTTCGTCTTATTTTTCAAAGACTTCCTCAAGGTTTTTTGGTAAACATAATAAACAAAGAAATAAAATAAAAATTAAAGATGAAAATGGAAAGAGAAATAACCTTCTCAAACCTTACAAATCAATAAATAAATTCTATGGTAATAAGTACATCAAATGATACTATTGTCATATAACAATAAAACAATAAAACATTCAAAAAAAATTTTTTTTTGAAAACAATCAAAAGATTTGAAACTTATTATTACATTAAATGCCGCGCTGGTGTGGTCGAGCGGTCTCAGGCGTCGGTCTGTCGTGAGATCAATGTGCCAGCGCCCGGGTTCAAATCCCGGTAGCGAGCATGGATGTTTCAAAAATTTCCTTTCCTGTGTTGTAGCCTCTTCTTCACTTTCTCTTCGGTCTGACGTCATTCCTTAATGGCGTCCTGGGGAAGGCCACGGGAAACCACCCCAGTATCTTTCCCTTGTAATTCTAGGGAGTCTGCTAGGGGTTCGCCGTCTTGGGAACACTAGCGCTCCCTGGAGCACGGATGCTTCGGCAACGAAGCTCGCACTTCGGTGCGAACCGACCACACACAAGTTAAATGGTAACACTCGTGGCTGTGGACTTGAAGAGCAGGATTCAATCCCCGACTCCGCTGAATTCTCCTCCAGACAGGTCTAATGTCCATTCAGCTCTCTTAAAAATGCATGGGGTTTCTCTCCGGGGTTTTAAAGACAGGCGGTCGTCGGGCTGACCACCCATCCTCAACTTAGTCCTGTTGGTCACGGAACGCCGGAGCCTTACCTCCAGCAAACCCAACGGCCAAATAGCGCTGTGGTGGGATTCTTTAACTTTTTTTTAAATACTATTTCATTGTAGTGCTAAAGAAAAACTTGAAGAACGTAATATCTCAGAGACTCACTTGATGATTGACTCGTATCAAATCTTTTCATTGTTCATAACTAATTGCTAGCCTTCAAATCGTTGCATATCGTTACCTTCAAGATAATATTTCTTAAGCTGTTCTGCTCAAATCTAGGGCTTGAATTGACTTTACATTTAAGTACAACCATGAAAACCATTAAATAACCAGCCCTACGTTTTGGCGACAGAATAATTCATAGTCTCTGGAAGTGTTTTTCAAACGAATTTACTTTTCAAAATCATTCCTTCCATTATTTTTCCTATTCTAATCAATTTTTTCGTGACAGTCCATTACTTAAACATATTATTTTGAGATGCTGAAATTTCCATTGCTAATAGTTTATATTTAATGGGGTTTAACGTGCATTAAATGTAATATGAAAACGGGAAAAAAACTCGAGTATGCACAAATTCGTTAAATTCGTTTTGCTTTCACGCATTGAGCCATCATCGACAGCAATCTGGGACATCTGTTTCGTCCTTATTAGGACTCATCAGGCAGATTTAGCTTCGATGATCAAACTCGGAATGCGTGAGTACCTATGGTTCCTTCTCCCGCTCTCGGAAGTGCGACTCGGTAGAAAGCAAACGACGAAAGAAAATTCGTTGTCACAAGTACAGAAAAATTACCTTGGCCTGCTGAGCGCTGGGCACAAAAGGCATTTAATGAAAGGAAAAACCTAATGCAAAGCTAAATCATCATCGAAGCTAGATCTGATTGATGAGTCCTAATAAGGACGAAACAGCTGTCCAAGATTGCTGTCGATGATGGTTCAATGCGTGAAAGCAAATCGAATTTAACGAATTTGTGCATTCTCGAGTTTTTTTCCCGTTTTCATATTACATTGAATGCACGTTAAACCCCATTAATTATTAATTAACCTAACCTTTGCGTTAGGTTTTTCCTTTCATTAAATGCCTTTTGTGTCCAGCGCTCAGCGGGCCAAGGTAATTTTTCTGTACTTGTGACAGCGAATTTTCTTTCGTCGTTTGCTTTCTACCGAGTCCCACTTCCGAGCGCAGGAGAAGGAACCATAGGTACTCACGCATTCCGAGTTTGATCATCGAAGCTAATTCTGGCTGATGAGTCCTAATAAGAACGAACCAGATTGCTGTCGATGATGGCTCAATGCGTGAAAGCAAAATGAATTTAACGAATTTGTGCATTCTCGAATTTTTTTGCCGTTTTCATAATAGTTTATCTAAAAATGAAATGGAATAAAATAATTAATAGTCATCTTATTGATAAGAAATTCTTTATTCATCAATCTTTGTAGCATTTTTATCACATTAGTATAATAGAACTTCTCGGCTTATTTACATTGATCCAGGAATTAATTGCTAAGATCTGTAAATGCAATATTTTGAATAGATATTATTAATATCACAGTTCAAATGATTGCGTAGAGTTCTTAGGCCTCGTTTGGTTTGTTTAAATTCACTGTATTATTCTATTTAGAGATTCTTTTTTATCTTTTTAAAGTACTAGTCAATTATTCTGTGTTTCACGTATCATATAAGTTGAAACATCGTACCTCTGAGTAAAATACGGTTCTTCATGTATTGTAATGTATGCTCTTACTTACAATATTAAGAGTTTTAAGTAGTAAACATTACTGATTCAGGTCGTTCAGAAATAACCTTGTGGTCTAGGCGACCCATTAGACAGCCTCCCACTAGACAGATGTGTCGGAACCTGAGTTCGAATCCCGGCGGCGGCAGGGATGTTTGGATTTCTTGTAAACGGCAGCCTCGTCTTCACTTTTTGGGTATGAAGTTATTCCATAATTTCTTCCTGAGGAAGGCAACGGGAAACCACCTCTGTATCTATTCCTTAGAATAAAGCGAGTCTCGGGAGCGCCAATTGGCCTGCTCAATGAAATTAAATTCCGGTATTCGTATATTCCTCCTTAACCTTAAGGTTAACCGTAAGATTATTGAATTTTTACAATGACATTCAAATCTAACCGATGCTCTCAATCCATAATGGCTTTGTCAAAATATAAACATTTCATTTACATTGATTTCTAACTCAATAATAGCTAATACAAACTGAATATATGATTATGATATTGTTTTGTTTTTGACATTAGTCCAGTATTTTAAGGATGTGTGACCTGGTAGAAATTCACAAATATTATAATGCTCATATTATTTTAATAATAATATTTATCGATTATTTTAATTTCACATTTTTTAAAAATGTAAGTTTTTTAAACCATATATTAATACTGCATGTATTTAACTCCATATATAGTATTTTGTCCTTGTAAATAAATTTTACTAAGAGTAAGAATAGAATAATTATTTTTGAGCCCATAACGCCGAAAGGAATTTAAAACCCACCTTTGTAATCTAAATATTGCGCTAACTTGTGAACGAAGCTTCTACGGCAAAAATGGTGTTGAGTTTCGAAATCAGCGTAAGAAACTGAGTAAGTATGCCAAATTTCATTAAAATGGATGCAGTGGTAACAAAATTATTTTGTTTTGAACGTATGTTTTGTTAGAATTTCAGTTGTCGAGGTCAGTTCCCAAGAATGAAATTTCATGGAAACAACATGGAATGACACAATGAACTAATATTTTCATCCAATTTCAGTACCCTTGATTCAATGGTACCATTGAGAACCGTTGGATCTATCTTAATAGCTTAATTATATCGAGTTATAGACATACAGACAGACGGACGAACTTAGCCAATTATATAAGTTGGTGTTTGACTTTTTAACCCATTCAGTGCCGCGCCCAAATATCGTGTCTGTGTAAAGTAACAATGTTCTCAAACAGTTGGCGCTAGTAACTTTATGTTTTTGTTAAAATCTTGGTTTTTAACTGAACTGGGATTAATTTAGTCTTCAACAGAGGCTTCAAAGTATTTTATTTCCTTATGATCAATATTTTAAAACAGTAAACGTCTGATGAAGTAGTGAGAAGCCTATTAAAAATGTTGGCCAAAAGTAAGGTAACTGTACCTTACTCTAAATGTTGGCCTACCTAAGCTTTAAGTTTTCTTTTTAAGCTTATTATCTTTCAATGAATGGATCTGAGAGAGTAACTTATTGGCAAGTAACTATAAAATCATTTTGGCAAGATTTGTTATTGTCATTGGACCTTTTCTCTTATGCTTCAACAGCCAGAAGTACGGCATTAGCGTTACCGCATTGTTGATTGTAAAACTTCACTTGCAACACATTGTTCAGGAATAAGAGAGCCATAACACCTCAGTCTCACCAGAATTATGTCTTCCTTAAATCCAACAGTTCCAACAGTGAGATTATGGAAATTTGGCTTCTAGCGCCGAATGTTCCTAGATGACATAAATGTTTTACTAATTTTCTTTTTTGTTAATAATCGAAATTTCGTATTCCAGAAAGTAGACTACTTATATCAAGATTGGTTGAATTTGTTTTTTGACTATATTTTCGCTACAGGAATCTGAACATCTCTTTAATTATGTCCACCTTCGTTGCATGTGAAGCATCGACCCTGATATGCACTCTTTTAAGACAGAAAACAGATGAAAATCACGGCAGATAAATCAGGACTGTCTGGCCGTTGTCCCAAAATTTCCCAGTGGAATCGTGCAACAAATGGAACATCGTTATTGACGAACTTCTCGATGACTGGGCGAAATTCCAGAGAGAAGGGGTCCTCGACCCAGTCGTGCACCAGCTTGTTGGCTATGCCGATGACGGTTTGTCTGTGCTCCACTCTTCTTCTAGGCTGCGCCTTGAGCAAGCTTGGCAGATGTGTGGAGTGTTATTGAGCGTTGGGCCAAGAGACATCATCTTGCTGAGTCCCGAATAATCCGAGGCAGTGGCGGCTATTCAGGGGAAGTAGGTGAAGTGGCACTTCACCAATTATTTATAATAAAATAATATTATTTATTTATAATATAACAATTATAAGAAAAACTTTATTTTCCTTATCACGTATCATCCTATTAATAGGCGAAAGTTGTACGGACTTTATTTGTAAATTTGTAATTTGAAATAACCAATCACAGTGCAGCGTTGGAACACGTCAGGCATGACGTCACATGTTTAAAGATGGCGTCTCTACTATTTTTCTCCACTTCACCACAACGAATCGCGATTACACAATTATTATCAGCGTATTGAGATTTTCTTTCCCACATAAATGAAGTTTACACTGAGATGCATGAAGTTCATGCGTCAAAATTTATCAGAGAGTTTGTAAAACCGTTGCACCGTTTGATTCTGACCACGGAGACCAACCAAGTGAAGTAGACTGTTATTTCGAGTATCGCTACCTCAGAGGCGGGGCTTAGCTCGATAGCCGAGGCGATGGTTGCTATGACAACCGTGACGTCACCCGCTGTAGAGATTTCTGTGGGTGAAGTTCCAAAGACTAGGGTTCTCTTCTTCCAGTTTCGGAGCGCGCTTGTTTCGCAGAGTGCTGCGCTGTTTTAAATATGAATCCTGTTTAAGATATAGTGTATGTTTTATTAGAAATATCATTTTCACGTTGGAAAGACGAAGATAAGAAGAAAGTTATTATAATATTTTATATTATAATATATATTATATTTAATATATGTAATTTATAATATATATATTATGATATATTATAATATAATTATTTTCTTACTAGCTCTTCACCTAACTTCACAGCCACGAGCCGCCACTGATCCGAGGCGCTGATGGTATTACTTGCCTGCCTATTTTCTTCCTCGGAGGAGCTCGGGTTCAGTTTAGGCCAACGCTTAGATACCGTGGAATTGTCCTTTCCTGGAACTTGACGTGGCATGCGCACTTAAGCGCGGTTTATGCAAGAATTCGTCTTATTGTTCACCGTCTCATGGGCTTCGCACCTCATTCGGGAGGAATGGTGACTAAGGCTCGGAGGCTCTTTTTTACCCTAGTGATCCACCCTAAGATCCTCTACGGCGCAGAGACCTGGGGGGAAAGTGCTTCCCACGTGAAGGTTTGGGCCACTCCAGGCAATGGTTCGTCCCTTTCTTCGTGCTATCTCAAGGAACTACCGAACGGTCGCTAACGATTCTTTGCACATTTTGAGCGGATCGATCGCACTCGACCTGCAGGCCCTAACTGCACCTTCTCTCTACGCCAACCCCCGTAGTAACAGGTACGACGGTCGCCGTGTAGTTACTTTCCGGCCACATCCAGCCGATATTCAGAGTCGTCCTTTCTCAGACTGGGCTGATAAGGAGCCGTCCATTAATTACGTGAGGTGTTTTTTTAAAAATTTGGACCCCCCGCCTCCCCTTTGGTGAGATTTGGTAAGATGTGGTGGGACCCCCCCCCCCCTCCCTCAAGTGATATTTCAAAAAGTCAATATTACAAAATGTTGTAATCTATTATAATACGTATATTCTCTGAATGAAAAAGTTGACGTGAGATTTTCGTTGACCCCCACCTCTCCCCTTGGTGAGATTTGGTGAGATTTTGCCGGACCCCCCCTCCCCCTTTTGACCTCACGTAATTAATGGACGATCCCTAACCTGACTGGCTACGATTGTTATAAGAATGATTCAGATGTGTCTCAAATTTGATTACAATGATTCTCACCACTTGGCCCATTATTGATGATCAAGTACTGTTTTAATAGAACAATGCCCTGAACAGAGGAAAAATTCCGATTTTATACATTCTTTAGATTACGTGAGAAAGAGAAGATTTTCGGTTGAATGGGTTCGTAAAAATTCTAAAACATGGTGATTCAGTAGAACGTTCTTGGTATAGTCAAAATTCACGGTGTATATATTGCTTGGAAAGCAATATCCTGTATACACCGAATTGGAAACACGGACATAAAAAATTAATTTTTCTAAATGAAATTAGAATTAAAATAATTTTAATTAAAAAAATTAAAAACACTATGATCATAAAGAATTATCAGGATAAATACTTCAATCAAAATAATTTAATTTATATAGCTTGGTTATTAGAAATATTTATGTATATACTATTGAATTAAAAAGGAATACTTTTTTAGAATTCTTATCTATAAACTTTAATGGTTCTAGTATTAATAATATTAACAAAAGAACAGGAGAACAATTACGGAGGGTTGTTTACAATCTATGGTAACGATTTGGATTCGGGTCTATTTCCCAGAAATTCCATTCTCCACCAACGATCATGCTCTATTTGATGGCCATGAGATTCTGCTATCGCTCTGCAGCGCAGTTTCCATTGCAGGAGACCTGAGAAGAACGGGAAGACTTATACATTGCCACTCCTGCTGACAACATTTCCAGAGTCCATCCAATGAACGAGGACGTCGTCTTCCCAAGGCTCGTTTTACTAGTCCAAATGCGCAAAAATCCATGGGCGATGCGTCTGGAGACTTGACTGGTATCTCGGTAAACGGTATAACCTGGATTCCGGTTTGCTGTTCCATTCGTGTCAGAAAATTCTGGGTCGATTTGGACGTATGGCTGGACGCCTTGTCTTGGTGGAGACGGACCTTGTAAACGTCGTTTCCGTAAAAAGCAGATAGTTCCTGTGTATAAATTGGTGTCAGTACGTGATCCTGATAGTACGCAGAATTCACCTTTACATTTTGAGCCACTCTCCGTATCTGTAGCTTGCCTTGATAGGAATAACCCGCAACGATCATGAATCCCTTCGAAAAAGTTTCACGACATTCTCTGTACCAATTTGGAAACGATTTGGCTCCTACTGGGCGATAGAAAATCGCCCTTGGTTTATTGCAGTCGGACAGATAAACACATGCTTCGTCTAAGGTGGCCACATACTTCCATTTATCCCCAGCGAGATGTCGTTCATACAGTTTTCTGCAATTTGTCTTATATTCTGAAATGTGCTTTGGTAAGAGCTTTGAACCTTGTTTTTATGTCTCTTTTGAAGTCCCAAATCTTTATGGATAATCTTGTTTACGGTACGAAGAGATGTTCCTACCTTCGCACCAATGGTCCTTTGGGTCGCTGGATTGTTCCCCGTCACCATTTTCTTGACTTTCTGAATGACAGTCTTTGTGCGACTTATAGGTGTCCTTGGATTTGCTTGCTTTTCAGTCCCGGAAATCTGTCCTGTACGGGCCAAACCAACACCAGCCAACACATTATGAACTCCTTTCTTCGAAATGGTGAAACCTCTTTTTCTACATGCCGTAATTATTGCGGAATAACTAAATTTCGCGTCGGAAAGGGCTGTAACGTACCCTTTCCAAAACTGTGACACTTCCGGCGGCATTTCTCCGAACAAACTAACCTGCACCCCTCCACACTAATCTTTAAGCACTCACCTGTACGTTTGCATAAATGTGCAAACCTACTGTGATTGGTTGCGTCGTCACGCGCCATGCAAATCGTTACCATAGATTGTAAACAACCCTCTGTAGTATAGCAAAGAAAAAAGACAAGATAAAAAAAAAGTTTAGTTGAGTATTTATATAGGTCTTATTTCATATTTAATTAAATAATTCAAATAAAAAAGTTAATGAGAATATTATTTCAAATACGTACTTCAAAAACCGTTATCTTCTTAAATTCAGCGATAAGATATTTAAATAAACTCCAACTTCACAGTAGATACCGGTATTTCGTTTCAGACTGGGCCGACCATTGTTTGCTGAAAGGTCACAACTCAGACCCACTCATAAAGATTGTTCTTTACGTACAAGATGAGCAGAAGAGATTCATGTTGGAATCTTGCCTCATCAATTGTTGCGTTTGTTTAAACAAGAACAAGTCTTTAAAGTAAATGAAATGTCTTTTTCCATGTACAGAAAAGCATTGATGAAAAATATGAAATTAAAAGAATTTTTAATTCTCATATAGTTAATCTGTTATAACAATTGTCAGCGTTTTTATTGTCTCTTTTTATGACGTGTTTTGTTTATATATATTTATTAAATATTATATGTTTTATTTGTTGTATTTTATATTGTTTTGCTGAGAGGAAGATTTCTCTTTCCATTTTTTATAGTTATGTTATTTTCTTTTTAATTTGTTTTGCTCTACAAGCTGAACCTTGAAAAAGTTTTAGAAATAAAACGAAATATCGGTATCTATTGTGAAGATGTGGAGTTTATTTAATATCTTATCGTTGAATTTAAGAGAATATTATTTATTTATTTATTTATTTCTAATCGTGTATTACTTTTCCACCTAACATTTCTTATCTTCCAAGGAAAGAAGGTGGTAGAGGACTTCTCCAAATCAAGCAAACTGTAGAAGAGGAAAAACGAGGATTAAATGATTATGTAGCAAATAGCAAGGAAAAGTTGCTGATTGAAGTTTGTAAGGAAAATATCTTGAAAGTTACTGGGTCAAAATTGGAATACAAAACATAAATCATACAATAAAGATTTGACAGGTGGAAAAATAAGCCACTTCATGGACAATATATAAAACAAATTGAAGAAAAAATTGACAATTCAAGAAACTGGCAATGGCTTCAAAATGGCTACATCAAGAAAGAAACTGACGGGTTAATATTTGCTGCTCTAGAACAAGCTTTATTAACTAATGTGATGAAAACCAGGATACAACATGTAAGCAACAACAGTAAATGCAGATTATGCAAAGATAAAGATGAAACTATTGATCATCTTATCAGTGGCTTCAGCAAAATTGCTCAAACTGAGTACAAAAGGTGTCACGATAGAGTAGCCAGTATTATCCATTGGAATTTATGCAAATTTTTTTGTCTTTGTACTGTGTCATATGTTAATAATAATAATAATAATAATAATAATAATCACGGCATTCTTAGATGCTACGATGAAGAGTTGGAACCCAACATTACACCTACGCACCTCCAACACCTCCATCACTACAGATCCCATTCCCATAAGGAGAAGTATTTTCCAGGGAGACTCCTTGAGTCCTCTTTGGTTCTGCCTCGCCTTGAATCCATTGAGCCACATACTAGATAACACAAAACACGGTTATAGGCTTACCTCAGGCACTCTGACACCATACAAAATCGCACACTTACTCTACATGGATGATATTAAACTCTAAGCTACAAACAACGCACAACTTATTAATTTACTACAAGTCACAACACAGTTCACCAAAGACATTGGGATGGAATTTGGAATCGACAAATGCCGCAAGCTACATATAATAAGCGGGAAGACTACGAATTTGGAGGGTTTTGAACTGCACCATGGGTTGGCCATCCAATCCATGGAAGAGGGAGAGACCTACAAGTATCTGGGCTTCCAGCAAGCGCGCGTCATTGACAACACAAACATCAAAAATGCACTCAAGAACACATATCGTGCTCGTGTTCATCCTCAAAACACAACTCACGCCAGAAATAAAATTAAAGCCATCCACACTTTTGTCGTCCTCACATTAACATATTCGTTCGGCATAATTCCATGGAGAAACACCGAACTCGAAGCACTACAATGTACAACACGCACTACATTCACGAAACACAACATGCACCACCCCAAGTCCGCTACGGAAAGGATGACTCTTCCCCGCAAGGAGGGAGGCCGAGGACTCGTCAACCTCATCACCCTACATGCAAAACAAGTACACATACTTAGGGAACACTTCCACCAAAGAGCACAACACTCCTCACTCCACTTAGCCATTGTCAAGGCTGACACACACTTCACACCCCTGGACCTCGAAAATCCTTCTCCAACACTCACCACCCCTAACACCCATACTGAGGAGCTGCGTGAATCATGGGCTCGTAAGGAACTGCATGGCAGACATGACCACGAACTCAGCCAGCCTCATGTCGATATGGAAGCGTCGAACAGATGGCTGACAAGTGGCGAGCTGTTTGGGGAGACCGAAGGGTTCATGATCGCGATACAGGACCAAGTTATTCCCACACGCAACTACCAGAAACACATCCTACATGACGCAAACACACATGACGACAAATGCAGGAAATGCCACACTACGCAATAGACGATCGACCACATAATATCAGGCTGTCCCCTTCTCTCCCAAACAGATTACCTCCACCGACACAATCAGGTAGCGTCGATTGCTCAGCAACAGCTAGCACACAAACATTCACTTATTAAGAACACGGTCCCGTACTACAAATACATACCACTAAGCGTATTAGAGTCATCCTCACATAAGCTGTACTGGGATCGCCCCATTCACACAGACAAAACCATACATCACAACAGACCTGACATCACACTTGTTGATAAGGTCAACAAACAGACCTATCTTATTGATATTGCAGTGTCTATCAGCAAGAACATGCAAAAAGCTCACGCAGACAAGATCAGTAAATACACCAATCTAGCACACGAGCTCCAAAAGCAGTGGAGGCAGGACCGAGTACGTGTTGTACCCATCATCCTGTCCGCCACTGGTCTGGTACCTCATACATTGCACCATAGTCTCAGCACACTAGGACTTCACAAAAACACTTATGCACAACTGCATAAGGCTGTGGCACTCAACAGGAAATTTATGGACACAACCATACATCGGTAATCATTCTTGCACACGTCTTTACACTTTGCAATATGTGCTTTGGTCCTTGACACGCCATATTGTTTTTGCTGGGGAAACCCAAGGTTTGAAACATAATGATAATATTTTTTTTATTCATTTATTAAACTTATATAATTCAGTCCCGTTAGGAATTCAAATTCCTATCAACAAGTGCTGTTATTTTATTATAATACATAATAATTACCGGTATATTAAAAATTACACTTAAAAAAATTTACAAAATAATTCAAAATCAACTTGTCATCCTATTGAAACATATTGCAACATTATATTAGCACAAAAATAACACAAAATAAATATTGAACATTTTATCTCTATTCCATATTTTTTCAATTTAGCCAAATGCAATTTATGATCTATCAGATCAAAAGCCTTACTCAAGTCAATAGTTATTAATAGTAAAAAATGATTTTTATTTAAATTTTTAGCAATATGCCCACAAAATTTTTCTAATAATTTAGTTGTACTTTTATTTTGTTGATAAGCATATTGATTTTCATTAATTACATTAAATATTTTTAAAAATTCTTGTAATTTTTTAGTAAAAAATTTTTCTATTATTTTATTTATAGTCGATGATATTAGGCCAGTCAATATCGACACAAAAAAAGGCAAACATCGCAAACGCGCATGTATCTACGATTTTTTTATATGTTGTTTGGACCCCTGAGAGTAGTGTATACCCAAGTTTGCAACTCTGAAAACTCTGTGCTACTCCTGTGGTGTTCGAAAAACTGCGAAATTCGTGCACTTGTGTCAGTTTTGTCGAAAAAAACACCGGAAGGAAGCGTTTCTCGGGTATCGTCATTCTATACTTTTATAAAGCAAACTAAATTTGCTAGAATTTGAGCCCAATACAAGCTCTCTAGATCTATTGGTTGCGGAGATATAGCCAGTCAAAGATGGGCAAGTTTTTCCAAAAACTGGAAAGTTATCGGTAGGGTCATGTTCCAAGGCAATTACCGGCTAAACTAATGGTTCTAGAGAAAGATCATGAGAGAAGAAGTTGTAGAGAATTGAATTAGCTGCAATTTGATTTCAAAATGGAGCCTCTAGGCCTCTTATTTCCTCAAAAACGAAAAAATATAGGCCGGTCAATATCGACACAAAAAAAAGGCAAACATCGCAAATGCGCATGTATCGACGAAGTTTTTTATACGTTGTTAGTACCCATGAGAGTAGTTTATATTCAAGTTTGCAACACTGAAAACCCTCTGCTACTCCTGTGGTGTTCAAAACTGGGAGCGGAAGGAGTGAAACACATTGTTGCTAACACCTTTGGTAAAGTGACTTTCAAACGAAAGGACAAAGTGAAGACCTTGGCATCCGTTACCACCTCTGTGAAAGTATTCAACAGGAGAGTTGATGTTGATCCCCTTAGTATATTCCAGAGGGTCTGCGTCACAAAACAATCAGATGAACAATTGAAGCAGCATTTTGCGCATGAGCTAGTACCGTATCCGTTGTCCTTGTTCACTGCAGAAGGAATGCGCATGGGCACGAAATCCTCCTTCTAGTCAGCATTTACACCGGTCACGGAACACATCATCCCAGGAAACATTGCGTTCACAGTCGTCGATGGTGGTTACCTCCTGCACAAGGTGATCTGGCATCGCAATATTTAGTCAGAGCCATTGTGGCGGGATACGTTAGCTACGTTTTCAACCACTTTGGTACAAACGTAGCTGTGGTGTTTGATGGATACCCACACGATGCATCTATGAGGAGCACTAAATCAGCTGAACGCCTGCGTCGCTCTGCTTCTCTCTCCTGCAGTGACATTTTGTTTGATGAATCAGCACCCATCAAAGTGCCCCAGGCAAAACTGCTCTCCAACGAATCTAACAAACGCCGCTTGATCACCATGATGCGTACTGAATTTGAGAGGCAGGGTATCGAGGTAAATCAATCTCACGAAGACGCCGATACTGATATAGTGATGACTGCACTCTCCAAGAGCTCGTCGTTCGACCAAGTTTTCATCATTGGGGAGGACGTCGATCTACTGGTCTTCCTCAACGGCTTAAGCTCTGGACAGACGAACGTGTACTTCCAGAAAGAGGGGCAGAGGTGGGTCAGAGTGCGCTCACTATACAGCAAATTCCTTCCCATGTGGAGATATGAACGTTCCACAAGGGATGGTTTTGTGCCTGGACGAGGAGGGTGAGGATGTGGACGACCCAACACCATATCACGACTCGCTTTCCACCTACAGAAAACGTCGTCTATCCTCCCACTCCCTCCCCCACTGATCCAGACTGGATGAGACCCGGCCCTTCCAAAAGGGCTAAGTTCTAAACTACTGCGGTGTTTATGCTTGACTGTGAATTTTCTTGTTTACATTTATGTTTCCGTTCTTTATTTTATGTTTACGTTTATTTGTTTAATGTATGTTTATTTGAAGCCATATGTTACATCTACAATGTTAACTTCACATTCTTGTACGTGTTTTTAAAGAAATACATACTAACATGATTGAGTACAATGTTTTCCTCATTTTTCCAAATTCCGATGTTTTACTGTTTTCGTTTTTGAGGAAACTATGAGGCCTAGAGGCACCATTTTGAAATCAAATTGCAGCTAATTCAATTCTCTACAACTTCTTCTCTCATGATCTTTCTCTAGAACCATTAGTTTAGCCGATAATTGTCTTGGAACATGACCCTACCGATAACTTTCCAGTTTTTGGAAAAACTTGCCCATCTTTGACTGGCTTTATCTCCGCAACCAATGGACCAAAAGAGCTCGAGTTGGGCTCAAATTGTAGCAAATTTATGTTGCTTTACAAAAGTATAGAGTGACGATACCCGATAAACGCTTCCTTCCGGTGTTTTTTTCGGCAAAACTGACACAAGTGCCCGAATTTCGCAGTTTTTCGAACACCATAGGAGTAGCACAGGGTTTTCAGGGTTGCAAACTTGGGTGTAAACTACTCTCAAGGGTCCTAACAACATATAAAAAAATCGTAGCTACATGCGCGTTTGCGATGTTTGATGGTTTTATTGACTGGTCTATATAGCAATAGGTCTATAAGATATCACAAATCTTTATTAAACTCCAAAATACTGCACCACAGACCAATATTTCGTCTTATTTTTCAAAGACTTCCTCAAGGTTTTTTGGAAACATAATAAACAAAGAAATAAAATAAAAATTAAAGATGAAAATGGAAAGAGAAATAACCTTCTCAAACCTTACAAATCAATTAATAAATTCTATGGTAATAAGTACATCAAATGATACTATTGTCATATAACAATAAAACAATAAAACATTCAAAAAATTTTTTGAAAACAATCAAAAGAATTAAAATATATTATTACATTAAATGCCACTAACTTACTGTTATTTACAACAATACTAATTAAATTTTAAAATTTTACTTAATCTTTTGTTTTTTATCAAAGATTCTCTGAAAATGCTCAAAGACATGTTATTTACTTTCTGTTATTTATCCCTGTTAAAACATATGCAGCAATTTATTAGACAATATTCTAATGCATATCTTTTATACTCATCTTGAATTTTGTAAATGATATTTACTATAGGATCTGG
>JAFIDM010001028.1:11306279-11334573 GCA_023159025.1 Thereuonema tuberculata | reverse complement strand
CATCCTTATAAATAATAGATTCAAGAATAGCATTAAAAATGCCAAAACTTTTCCAGGTGCAGATTGCAACTCTGATCACACTCTACTTGGTTGCACTATGAATCTAAAACTGAAGATACACAAAAAAAGAATTCAAAAAACAAAAATAAACAGATAATTTAAAGAACATAAATCTCCTCACAAAATATCAAGAAGAAATCAGAAAGGGAATTGAATCTGATAGACAAAATAATGACAAAAATAATAACAAGTGGGAAACCATGAAAACACTTATATTGAATACAGCAGAAGACACACTGGGATTCAGGAATATTGAGAGAAAAAAACCCTGGATGACCACCGACATATTCACCCTCATGGATAAAAGAAAGAGTTTCAAAGGAAAAGATGAACTCAAATACAAAGATGCCCACAGAAATATTCAAAAAGAAATCGAAAGAAAAATGGCTTACTGATAAATGTACAGAAATTGAAGCCCTAACTGCAGCACACAACTCCAAAGAAGCACATAAAAGAATAAACGAACTTACTGGCACTTACCATTACAGACCTATGTGTATTGAAAACAAAATGGGCAAAATAACTACTGATAAAGAGGAAATAAATCAAATCTGGACAGACTATGTGAAAGAACTTTATGATGATGAAAGAAATTATAAGGAATCCGATACAGAAATGGAAGGACCTGCTATTCTAGAAGACGAAGTGAGATTCGCCCTGTCTTCACTGAGACCGAACAGAGCTACTGGCCCCGATGGTATCCCATGCGAGCTTATCAAGAACATAGGTGAGACTGGTATCAAAGAATTAACAATACTGCTTAATGAAATACTGAGACCGAACAGAGCTACTGGCCCCGATGGTATACCATGCGAGCTTATCAAGAACATAGGCGAGACTGGTATCAAAGAATTAACAATACTGCTTAATGAAATATACATAACTGGAATAACATCACTCGAAATGAATAGATCTATTATAATCCCAATCCCTAAGAAAACAAATACTACTAAAACTACTGAGCACAGAACACTAAGCTTAACTAACCACATAAACAAAACCCTCCTAAAGATAATTCATAATCGAATATATAAAAAAGCTGAAGAACAGATTGGAATAACACAGTTTGGCTTCAGGACAGACATTGGTACAAGAGAAGCAATTTTCTCATTGGCACAAATTGCTGAAAAATCCATAGAAATAAACCAACCCCTCTTTTTATGTTTCCTAGACTATGAAAAAGCTTTCGACAGAATAAAACATGACCAACTAATAACAATACTACACGAAATAGGTTTAGACACAAGAGATATAAGAATTATTAAAGACATCTACTGGAACCAAGAGGCAAAGATTAGACTAGGAAATGAGGAAACCCAATGGATCAACATTAAAAGAGGAGTAAGACAAGGCTGTGTCCTTTCTCCGATTCTCTACAATCTTTATGCAGAAAAAATCATCAGAGAAACGTTGGAAAGTAGAAACGAAGGCATAAAGATAAATGGCGTGATAATAAACAACCTAAGATATGCCGACGACACAGTTTTAATTGCACAAAGCCAAAAAGACTTGCAAGCTCTAATTGATGTTATTGAACCAAAGGGTGAAGAGATGGGACTGAAGATAAATGCCAGGAAAACAAAAGTGATGTGTATTAGTAGAGAAAGTAAGAAAATGAATATTACCTGTGCTAACAACAAACTGGAACAGGTTGAAGAATTCTGTTACCTGGGAAGGCATTTTAACTCAAATAATGACCAAACTAAAGACATAAGAAGGCGAATTGGACAAGCTAAAAGACAATTCAATAACATGAGAAAAATTCTGTGCGAAGGAAAAATAAACACAAATTTGAGAATAAGGATCCTTCAATGCTATATTTGGCCCATTTTACTGTATGATTGTGAAGCGTGGACACTTAAAGGCCTCAATATTATTCTTTGCAACTTTTTTGAGATGTGGTGTCTCAGACGAATTCTGAAAATTAAATGGACAAGTAAAGTTTCCAACCAGAAAGTCCTTGAGAAAGCTCGAACAAAAAGACAATTACTGAATACCATAAACAAGAGGAAACTTGCATATTGTGGACACATCCTGAGAGGGGATAATTACTACATTCCTCAGCTAACTCGGGAGGGTAAACTGGAAGGCAGCAGACCACAGGGAAGAAGAAGACTGGGCTGGATGGACAGCTTACGAGAAGGGACTGGACTGGGCACAGAAGACATCATCCATAAAGCGAGAGACAGGGAGTTTGGCTGCTAACAAAAACCAAAGTTCTCTATCGGAGATGGCACATGAAGAAGATGGCTTCATCACCATTCTATGAATATCAGTTATTTTTATTTTTTGTTCATTTTGCCTTTTTCTCTCTCATTAATATTATGTTACTTTTTTATTCTTAGTTATAATAATGATAACATATAAATAAATCATGTGAATTCTTACTAATTTCTCTTACCAATCTTCCCACTTCCATCAATCAATTTTTTCCACTTATTAATTATTTTATTTTAGTTTATTTTACTGTATTCTATGTGTATATAAATATGAATTTTATTTTATTTTTCAATTTCTTCCCCACTGTTGCTTTTGCTTTCTTTAATATAACGATGTTTTTGAATTCAAATTGACCAATTGAGTTCGCCACAGGTCACGCACCCTCCCCCACGCAATTAAGAAATTGTCCCCAAGGACTCTTCCCTTTTTTTTCGCTATCCCCTCCCACCCCTTCTCCTTCTCACAGGGCGGTCACCTTGATGTGATATGTATTCATCCGAAGAAGGCCCGAGGCACCAGGCTGAAATATCGAGATAATATCTCATCCATAATAATTTGGAAATATGGACATTGAGCACTAAAGAAAATAAATATTTATAAAATTATCACATCTCAAAAGCTTCAACTCCACAAAGCCTCTTACTCCCAAATCCTTTCACGTTTGGTTGGGATGAGATCCATGTCATATTCCTCCATGTTTTTCTATCCTCCGCTAGCCACTTCTAACACAGTCTCCGGACTGAGCCACTGATCATCAACCTATTAGTTTGTCTATAATTTCAAGAATGCCTTGTATTATTTCCCTTAATATCAATGGTTTGTCAGATACCCTTAAGAAATGCAAGTTATTTGCGCTTTTGGCAAACCAGAAACCGACGTTCTTTGTCTTCAAGAGACTCACACCGGTTCGAAGTTTCTATTTCATAAGTACTTTTGAAATACCTCTTGTTGGGTAGCATCTGCCTCTCAATGGTTTTTCGGCGGGTGTTGACACTATCATTTTTAACAAAACCTTTACTCTTCTTTCGCAAAAACATTGGCAGGGCCGTATTCTTTCTCAACAATAATACCCCTCAGGAGTTCTTCACCATGTCAACGTCTATGCTCCAAACTTTTCTTCTCAATATCCGGAATTTCTGGATTACCTTCAGTCCACCATTCCTTCAAACCAACCGTGCATCATTGCCGACGACTTCAATGCGAATTATTTCTATTCCAACGGCAACACCCAATGTAGGTTGCTTTCCGATTTTGTCGCTCATAACTCCCTTAACCTGTCTAAGATTCCTTCGTCTCAGACTTTTTTGGGATATGCTAAAAGATGTTCGAACATTGATTTTGTTTTTGCAAACCCTCTTGTAAACATAGACCCGACTGCCACACCATGCACTAACAAGATTTCAGACCATGTGGGACAGTTGGTTTGGTTTACATTCCCGCCAGGCCACGTTGTAAGTCGATCCCTCTACCTTTGCTGTTGAACGACGACGAATTTCAGGAGGAGCTGACGATATGGCTACAGCAGAAGTTGGATTCCGACCCTGTTCCCTAGCCATTGTTTAAAAGCGCCTTTCAGAGTTTCTCCGTTCAGCTGAATACAGATTTAAACTGCCAAACATAAGGAGGTTGGACACATAAAATTTGCGATGGAAAAGAAACTGTTTGTGCTATGTCCCACGGGAATTTCGGCATATTGGAGGACAGATGCTTTTGGAACTTTCTGCCCTCCAGCTTCGATCCTTTTGCTATTCTGACGGTTCACATCAGTCACTTGGTCAACAACTTTCCTTAGTTTGCCAGAGTGTAAGGGATGCCGTCGGGTCCCGAAGATGATGTCGAGCGAGATTTCTTAATTGAAAGAACAATAAATTCTTGGAAGTCGTCCGGGATAACATTAAAGGAAACCTCAGTATGTGGAAGGTGCCACTCGAACTGTTCGGAAGACGTAAGGCTACAGTGAAAAGTGAATTTGTTTTGGAAATCATAAATTAATCCCATATTAGCTTTATTTTCATTCACATTTACTTTATGGCACAAGATATTCTTCACTTTGTTGCTATATTCAAATGCTATCTGTATCTCAAATTATTAATAATAGTTGGGTTTTAAAGAAAATTTGTATTTAAATAGGGGATTATTATTGTTTCTTTATTTTTGCTCTTATCCAAATCATAATCATTTATTGCTTTATTTATAAATTATTCTCGTAATCATTTTTCTTCAAAATCCTCTTCATAGTTTCTATTCCCTTCTTAAACATTGAAATTCTTTTTTGTAGAGTGATCATACCCTAAATCTGGGCACAGTTTTGTGATAAAAAAGAATATTATTGATAATTACATCCACAGATTAGATCGAAATTCAAGTTGTGAATCAGATTTTAAGATACAAATTACTATTGCTCTTTTTTGTGCCATAAAGTAAATGTGATTGAAAATAAAGCTAATATGGGATTAATTTATGAATTGGAATGCCAAAATTGTGGTAAAATTTATATTGGAGAAAGCAAAAGAATGATCCGGGAAAGGGCCCTTGAGCATATATACTGAATTAAAAATAAATTGAGAAAAAAAATCAGACGTAGCAGATCATTATTGTAAAAAAGGACATTGGATTAAGGATGAAGTAAAAATTGTAATGTTAGAAAAAGATGGCAAAACAAGGAAGTTATTGGAAAGTCTGATTATAAGAAATACCAGAAATATGAATTTTAATAGAAGTAAAGGGTTAGCGGTAGAGAATGTTTTTGTATATTTGGCTAATGAAACAGTAAGGAATTGTATGAACAAAAGCAAAAAAGGTGTAATAATTGAAGAGTTTAAACAATTATGATTATAGTTAATTGAAATAATAAATGTTTGTATCATTTAAGGGAGAAATATGTTTGTTAACAACTATGTCTAAGATGTGTATGTGAATGTTGGTTATAATAATACATTTCCAGGCAATATCAAACTTGAAAAAGGAAGAAAGAAAAAAGATCTTCCGAAAATTCAGATTAAAAATATGTTTTAATATAGTAAGAGGCGTAGAAGAAGTATTTATTTATCAATTTTCCTACTACCTTTGATAGGAAATTCAATCCAAAAGTAAAAAAAAGCTCTTTTACCTAATGGAACTACAAAAGAAAGGAAATGGCTTGTTTACAGTAAACATAGTGATGCTGTATTTTGCTTGCACTGTTTGATCTTTGCATCAGAAAGAACAGTTTGGGGCACTACAGGATATAGGGGTTGGACGGACCACAGGGGAGACCGAGACGTTGAATTCCATGAGAAATCAAAAAACCATGTATCTTCTCAAACGCAAGACTGCAATGGATAGCCAAAAGAAGAATTGACAAGATTTGACCGAGCAAAGCAACAAATAGAACTTCACGGTGGTGACTTACCAATCAGTTATTATAGATTGCTGCTGTTATCTAACGGAGATGTTGGTTTTAGAAATAAAGACTCTCTGAATGGAAAACTTGTAAAATCTGGACTAAGAGTATAATCTGGACGCAAGAGTTTATTTGGAGAAGCTTGAGAAATCAAAAGAGAAAAAACCAAACTTGGTTCTAATTTGCTGAGTTACAGGAACATATTTGATTTAATAAATGTCATGAATGGAATTATTTCAAAAATCGTGGAACGAGTTAATGAAACCAATAAGTATTCCATAATCCTCGACTCCACAAAAGATGTCAGTAAAAAGGAATGTACAACTGTGCTAGTTCGATATGTTGAGCACAGAGATGGATATAGAGAAATCAAAGAGAACGTGAAAGCAGAAGAGCGGTTTGTTAAGGTGTTTACCAGCAGACTCACAACTGGTGAATACTTGTGATCTGAGCTGTTGGATATTCTACAGGCAATTGGAATTAATATGAGTGGTATGATTGGTATGAGTATGGATGGTGAGGAAAACATGCGTGGTGTCCTCAGAGAATGCCCCAAAGCTTTCTATATTTGGTGTTGTTCCCATAGGTTTGCCCTGGTTGTTGAGAAGTCAATGGAAATGTGTCCTCAAAGCACTTGAAGAATTGAGAACATGTCCCTTTTTTACGTATTCATGTCTGGCCACAAAAGACACCACACTTTCTTTGAGAAGTTAGAAAAAGGCCCATGTCAAGCAAGAAGAAAGCATCTGAAAAGAGTCAACATGACTAGATGGTCCAGCAAAAGTGATGCTGTTAGCACAGTATAACAGATTCAAGAACTTCAGCAAAAGGACTTCTAAAAGCAGTATCAGATTATGACACTGAAAAGTTCTGAAGCAATTTGCATGGTTAAAACAAAGTTCTTTCGCCAGTGACTGTTTGTTTACAGTCTAAAAAACATTGACTATGGGATTGTTCCAACTGTGGTTTCTGATACCATTTCAAAATGGGAAACCTTGAAAAACAACGAAGGCTGGAGCAAAATGATGGATCGCATCAATCGCTTTGCAGTTGAACATAATCTCCAGCAAACTTTAAACAGGAGAATACACAAAAGGAAAAGGTTCATGGATGAACTTGCCATCAATGAAACTCCTACAGATCCAATGACAAAAATGCGAACAGAAGTCTTCTTTAAACTACTTGACTCCCTGAATTTAAGCTACAGGATTGCTTTTCTGAAAGTTCTCTAAAAATTGTACAACAAATAACATATTTTTCCCAAGTTACTAAAAAATGATGAAAACATGGACTGTACCCTAAACCCAATTCTTGTCAGTGACTTGTGCTAACTTACTTTATATAACTGGCTAAAGACATCGACCTCTTCAAAGTTCTTAAGCATCTAATCCATAATATTCGCACATCTGCTAGATCAATGTTTGCATAAGTTCAAATGATGTAAATGACGATAGTCTAAGTCAAAGCAAAGAAGAAGATAACACACAAGATTCTTCTGAAGAAAAATCTAATCGCCTTAGTAATGATTCTAAGATGGTCAAACAACGATATCTGGATCAATGGATCAAGAAAGGTTTTATCACACCCTATAGGTATTTATTAAACATCTCTGGCTAAGCCAGCAACAAGCTACTCAGCTGAGAGAATCATGAGCAAACTAAGTATTTTTACCAAGCTTGAGAAGCAGTATGGGAGATATCTGGCTCTCTGACATGCTGGTCCTTTCATCCGAAAAAGACATCTTAAAATCAGTTCCCAACAGTGATATCATAGACAAGTTTGCTCTATCAAGTGAAAACAGAACGGTAGGCCAAAAAGAATTTTTATAACAAATAATAAATTTACCATATTTCACTAAGAATGTATAGTACTTGCACTGGCTACTGGCATGATATGGCAAGATCATTCTTTTGCCCCCTATCCTTCATAGAAAAAAACTACTGCTCTACACAAAGGCTAAGTCTTAATTTTAAATGTTTGGTTTCTTTACGAACTGATCTAAGCTTTACCTTTAATGAAGATAATGCTTAACCTATCTATGAATTGAGAAAACAATAGGATGTAAGTGTAAATAAGCCAAACATTTAAAATTAAGCTTTACCTTTAATGAAGATAGATCAGTTTATATTATAGTACTTTATTTGTTAAGATATAAAATTAGTTATTGCAGGTGCCTGTGAAAGATCCAGGATTCAGTTGGGTGCTTGTAGCAGTTCAGTATAATATTTACTTTTTTAATTTATTGAAGGCCTTCTTTTGAAACCTGCTATTGGAATAAGAAAATATAATTTTATGATTATAAAATGAAAACCTAAACAATTTACATGAAAAAAAAAACAACTTTTAATTATTTGTACAAGAAGTTTGCACACAAAATAAATTGTTCAGCTTTATTTGTTTTACATATATATATTTATTTTGTGACAACACTCTAAAATTCCAATATTTTAATTGTTATAATAATCGAAATATATATGTTATTATGTTTGTAAAGGCAAAGAAATGTAAATCAAGAAAAATATGCAGAAATTCATTAGAATTGTTTGCTTTTAACGCATTGAGCCATTATCAATAGCAATCTGGGATAGCTATTTCGTCCTTATTAGGACTCATCAGCCAGATTTAGCTTTGATAATGGATATTGATATTGGTTACAGCGTTTTTTCTTTGGTTGTTTGCTTTAAACCAGGTTCCACTTTCCTGAGGGGGAGACGGGATCACGGGTATCGACGCATTCCGAGTTCCATTATCAAAGCTAAATCTGGCTGATGAGTCCTAATAAGGACGAAATAGCTGTCCCAGATTGCTATTGATAATGGCTCAATGCGATAAAAGCAAACAATTCTAATGAATTTGTGCATGTTATTGATTTTTCTTCCCTTTTCATATTACATTATGCACGTTAAACCTTCTGTTATTATCAAGAAAAATAATTTCAAAATAATTATTTAGTAAGGCTAATGGCGAAAGACTTCGTTAATGATTGTTTAAGCTATTGTCAGTGATTGTATTTTAATTAAGTTAGCTTAAGTGAGGATTTTTAAGAGAAAAATCTTTAATTTTAAAATGTTAGGATTTAGTGTAGTAAACTTAGGAACTTAGGTTAATTTTTAAGGTATTTGAAGAATTTGAGTAATTTAAGCTTAATTTAGGATTTAGATGTTTCTTTCTTTTTTTTTTTTTTGTAAAATCAGCTTAGTTTAGTTTAAATTCAGAGAATCCCTTTTCGTGGAAATTTCCATGAGGTAATCATTCCATATTTGGAGTCAACTCCAAAGATCTTATATTGGATAATTAAATCTTATCGCCTCATATGATGTAATCTCCCTTATATGGTCAGATAAGCAGTTCTGCTATCTGATTGGTCGGCGGACTTGTGACGTCAGATTGGCGGCTCACTCGAAGTTATTTAACGCCAGGTTGCAGGGAGATAGTTCTCTTGCTTCCGGATTATGTGGTCTCAGCTACCCTGAGCCGCATGCGTTAGATCGCACTCGCATCTCTAATTCGACCCGGCGACCGAAAGTCATGGTTGACCCGTTTTTTTTTTTTTTTTTTTTTTTTGTACGAATAGGGTGTGTTAAGTTAAGTTATCTTAGTTAGATATGCACCGTGGATAGCCTGAAATTCTCGTACTTTATTTGCAAATGAAAATTCTTGCAAATTAAGCTTTAAACCAGTTTGCAAAAGCAAAATCTTGCAAATTCTGTGGTATTCAAATGCACGTTTACACCCGTGCAGGATTCAGTGTTAACGAGTAAACTTTTAGTTTGTGAATTTATTAGTGCTTCTAATTTTTCAAGTAACGTAGTGAGTTTCTGTTTAGTATTAGTGCTACGCAACCCATTAGTGCAATGCAACCCGTTAAAGGATAATTAAATTCACTTCACTTAATTTAGACTTAGTAGGGCAACTTACTTTAGTTAATTTCAGTGAGTTTGTGTTTTAACAGCGTAACTTGGAAAGTTATAAGCCATAGTTTCGCAGGTAATTATTGCCTTCAAGATAAGGATCTTGTTCTTTTACATTGTTAAATAAAATTTTTAAGTTTAATTTGTGCTGTGAAAGCGTTTAGCCTCTTTGTACGTGGACGTGGAGCGTGGACCCCTACACCCACGGGAGGATTGAGCTAGGTAACCTGGGGTGTGACGATTTTGGAGGGGGTAGAGAGGAACTTTACCGAACGGATTTTCGGTTGGCGTCCAATGACTATCCAGACAACACCCGAAATACTACCTCCCCCTTTGTACCGTTACAATATATACATAAAGTAATACCTTGAGATAGGAGCGTAATCTGTTCAGGACCGAGCTCGTAAATCGAGGTGCTCGTATCTCAAATCATTTTTCTCCCATAAGAAATAACAGAAAACAAATTAAATCGTTCCGGCCCTCTAAAAAACTCCCTTATTAGTACTGATAATAATGGAAAAAATATGTTTTTAATTTCTATAGAGACAAACACAAACAAAAAAATTATAATTTATAAGGATTCCTGTGATACAAAATAAAATGTGGTTTTAATTAAGAGTTCTTACTGACAGACGGTACAGTAGCTGCTAATGGCAGCATGTGCGGATGAGAAGGAGGGAAGAGAGTTGGCCCATACGTAGACACTTGATTCTGTACCCTATCTTACATAAACTTAAAAAGTAACTTTCATATTTTTTTTTTTACTTTTCTGACAAATTTTTATAGAATGTTTAAAAGCCCGCCAGCTTTGACAAGAGGTGCTACCGCTATTGACAGCTCGACCATCTTCCTTTCACCTTACTTTAAGGTATTTGGGGTGACTGATGTTCCAGCAGATTTTTTCGTATCAGTTTTAGTGAGGTTCACCTAGTGGCATTTTAGATTTCATAAACGCTTTATGTATCTCTATTTTCAAAAGATCTTGATAACTTTGCCCGGTTATACGAATTCCAATGGAATTTCACCAAAGTTTTGGCAACTTTGGAGGCGTGCTCCTTTCATTAAGTGTACAGGTACAGGTTTTGGTTTTAATTGGAGGTAGGATTCATTCCGTTGCTCTTTGGTTTCTGGGGTGGGTAGCTCTGGGGTAGGGGGAGACGAACTGTACTGGAATCCAGCGGTAGGGCCTTTGGCAGCCGCTGGAGGAAGGGTGTGTCCCTACAGTCCCATCTCCCTCCCTAGCCCACTATGGTGACACTACCGTTTGACTAAAGCATTGTTTTAATTTGCAGGTATCATCACCCCTTTTTACGAAATCTAGGAAATGGCTATCCCCAGGGCTGCCTTTCTCTTTAAAACATCGGTTCCCTCTCCGGAAGACGGTCGAACCTTGAGGCGCTTGTTGTCAGAAAAGTTTTGCCCCCCCAAGAGAAAAAGTAAATGCATTATAGCGTGGGCAAAGTCCAATCCGTGCTTACAACTGCTTCTACCTTCTCAGCCAGAGTGGGTGGAGTTATTTAGATCTTTTTGCCAACATGCCGAAAATATCCAACTAGGAAATTTGACTCCAGAAGATATAAAAGAATTCCCAAATTTGAGCATTTTGAATTTCCCTAAAGCATTTCCAAAAGAAGTCATTCGTCAAGCGATTGAACTGACCCCAAATTCTTGAAACGTTTTTTTACCTGTAGCCGAAGTACATCGACAGTTAGCCACCGAGTCAGGACAACAGGTAGTTCATATCGCTCAGGAACAGACCCTCCCAGCTTTGGCGTCATCTTCCACTTCTGCATTAGCTCTGGATGGACCTTCTTGTGTAGAAATCTCAGAGTTTCCATGCCCACCTTCGATCTCCTTGCCATCATTTTGGTCTTCTTCTCCCTCTATTTTGGACATTTCTCCTAGGGAATCATCGAGCGAGGCTTCCCCTTTAGCTTTGTCCTAGGTACGATTTACAAACAACTTACCAGGAAAGGATTGGGCAGAGGGGTTCATGCATTGCCACAAAGCAGTATTGACGTATAGAACTGCAAAAAACATATCATACTCGAGAGGAAAGACCGATGAAGAGGTTGTGAACAACTTTTTTGATAATTTGGAAAAGGAGCTGATTGGAATTCCAAAAACAAACATATGGAACTACGATGAAACCAATCTGGTTGACAATCCTGGGGCGGGGAAAATTATCACGAAGAGGGGTACTAAGTACCCAGAAAGGATACAAAATTCTTCGAAGGCATGCACATCGATAATGGTATGCGGGAATGCAGCAGGGGAAGTGGCGCCACCTTACGTCAATTATAAGGCATAGAAAATTTGGTCAACGTGGACCGAAAACGGTCCCTGTGGTACTCGATATAATAGGACCAAATCAGTTTGGTTCGACGGGTACACCTTCGAGGATTGGTTCACCCCATTACTTTTGCCTATTCTAAAGCGCCAGGAAGGACCAAAGGCTATTATCGGCGATAACCTTAGTTTCCATATCAATATGGAAGTATTATGGCTGTGCAAACAGAACAATACAAAGTTTTTAGCACTTCCACCTAATGCTACCCATCTCCTGCAGCCACTGGATGTGGCCTACTTTCGCCCGATGAAAGTTGCCTGGCGAAAGGTGTTGAAAGACTGGAAAGAGACGGCCGCTGGAAGTCGGTGCACATCTGTACCCAAGGACCAATTTCCAACTCTTTTGAAAAATCTCTGGGATAGTCTGATCAATAGTCCAGAAAACTTGATCTCCGGGTTCTGCAAGTCTGGGATTTATCCTATTGACAGACAACCAGTCCTTAAAAGGTTGCCTTCTGGTAATTTAGATTTGTCTATTTCTTCTCTTGTCGGGGAGAGCTTCCTTGAACAAATTGCAAAGAAGCGAGAAGAAGTGACCCAAGCCTGTAGAATACAAAGAAGGGGTTGAATATCGCCCCAGGACAAAGCATTTCAGCAGAGGAACTCAATTCTGCTGTGACATCAGATGCTGCTAGTCAACTGTCTGCACCTGGGGCAACACCTTCTTCTGAACCCCAACCATTGACATCGGGGATACGCCAGAAAAAACGAAGAAGGGATAGCAGCAGCGATAATGGGAGTGCTAAGTTTTTGCTACAAGACACTGAAGAGAGCGAAACTTTCAGTGGTTTGGAAGAGCCACTCCATCAACGCCACCCCCCCCCCCCAATCTTCAAATTTCCTCCAGAACCTTATGGTGGGCGACTACATTCTGGTGAGATATGAGGGTGAGCTTTATCCGGGACAGATCATTGAGATAAAAAATGATGAAGAAGTTCTCATCTCTGCGATGCAGACGTCTGCCCAAAACTGGAAATGGCCAGCTAAGCCCGACGAAATTTTTTATTCAAAGGACGAAATCGTCCAGAAAATCAACAAGCCTATTCAAGTTGTTCGACGGGAAATTTTTAAAGTTCCAGAACTAATGCCATTTAAGAGGAAGTTTTAAATTCACTTGATATAATTAATTTATGTTAAAATGTTTTTTTCTTTCCCATCAAAATTTGCCTATCCTTCCTCACCAATCATGTTTATCTAAAATCCTAATATTTTGAAACTTACTGTAATTTGTAAACTTTTCATACAAATTTGACATAAAACCTCTTGTTAAATAATTTAAAAACTGTGTCTTAAGTCTGTATTAAAATAACTGTGTGTAACATTGGGACAGATCGATTTTTCCCTAGTATTTCTAAGCAAAAACAGTGCTGTCCCAAAGTTACCCCAATTCATGGGGTAAGATTGGGACAAAGAAGACGGATTTTTATGAGGGTGTAGTAAGTCTTAGATTAAAATCATATCCATATTTTGAAAGATGACCATATAACACCATAGTCTCAGCAACCTAGCTTAATATCTGTTGACAAGAGTCAAAAAACCTGAAAAAGTGTCCCAAAGTTACCCCGGTCTACGGTATGTTTTCTGAGAGTTTATTTAACGATGCCATGAAACCTTCAAAACTTGAAAGACACTTACAATTAAAACACCCGGATTTAGCTAAGAAACCACTTGAACATTTTCAAAAAATGCATGATAATACGCAAAAACAAGTAGGTGCTTTAAAAAATATGGTTGTTGAAAACAAGTCTTTGGTTGGTTGGTTAGTGTTTAATGGCGCAAAAGCAGCTGCGGCTAAGCTGCGCCAAGAAAGGTAAAAAAGAAAAGAAAAAGGAATGAAGACTAACTACATGTATCTAGCTAAAAAGGACAAAAACAAGAAAAGAACAGGTAGTGTGCAAAGTAAGATAATAGGATATAGGTAAAATGATAGGTATTTAGAAGAAAAGTAAAAAATCGGAGAATTAAAAACAAGTCTTTATTAAAGGCTTCCCTATCTGATAGCATTTCAAATAACGAAATATAAAAAGTCATATACGATTGGAGAAGAATTAATCAAGCCTTGCATGTTACAAGCCTGTGAAATGATTTTGGGAAAACAAGCTGTACAGAAACAAAGTAATTCCTATGTCTGCTACACTGTTAAGCACAGAATTGAAGAAATGGCTAAAGATATAGAAAATCAATTTGCATAAAATTTTATGATATAGAAAATCAAGTTGTTGCGTTTTTATAATTCAACTTGATGAATCTACGGATATAAGTAACAAAGAACTTCTCCTTTGTTTTGTGAGGGTTGAGTGTGAAGCCATGTGCTCCGTTTTAGATATGGAAGCGGAACTAAACGATTTGATTTGAACAAAATCTTTGTCAGCTTTACAAAATTTTCACATCGGACGTGGAGTTGATTACATTGAAGAATAAGGAAGCAGTAGATTATCGAAAGAAGGTTATAATTTATTTATTTCTAAGTACTACAAAGATATCTGGACGGCAATCGACGAGTTTGTTTTTGTAAAGGCTTACTGCTACCCAAGGCAAAGAAAAAATGAAGCAGCAAGACTCGTGTATTTTAAAGGAAAAAATATCGAGAGCAGATTGCAAGTGACGGCAGCATTCTGTGGCTGTAAAGTAGATCTTAAATAACAGTTTTTCTTATATGTACGATTAATATATTCGAAATTGCTTAACTTAAGTCGCCGCATTGTTTATTTCTTGCTGCATTTCAGTATGACGCTACCAGTAATTCGACGTCGTTCATGAGTATGTCGAATTTCGGTTTTCATTTTATTAGGGAATGATTTACAATTTTTACTGATATTTCTTTTGCACTTGCTTTTCTATGCAAGGCATAAACAATCATCATATTTTGTTTCATTTATTTCTCTCTTAATAATAATCTTATATTTATGCTTTCTGAAAGTTTATTACAAATCAACAGTTACAAGTTATCAAGAATTTAAGTTATAAATAAACTTAAACTCAAAAAAATTAAAAATATATAAAATTAAGTTTTGATTATCGCTGTATTTTCAATTAATTAGTTTGATAACATATCTAATTCAAAAAAATATACTAAATAAATAATAAATGTAAATCGATAATTGCAGATTTCAATTAAAAAAAAAAAATCTCTATTTGATTGGGAACAAGTAGTTACTCTAACATTTAAAACTCAACTGTAAAAGAGAATACTTGAAAAAATACATTTAATATCCTCTTTAATATTTTCATTTTTTTTTCCTGTAATGAAGATTCCCTTTCTTCCAGTAAACTACATCTGTGCTGTAGACATTAACAAAATGCCCATTATTACCTTTATAATTTAGGCTTCAATTAAAATGGCATTCTACAGAAATGCAGCAATTTATTTTTAAAAAATATGATTATTTGAAGTTTAAACATTTGTGTATATTGATATCCGCATTGTAAATGATGATATCTTCTCCATAATGCAGCTGGGAATAAACTAAGCAGCTCCTGCATATAAGTTATCTTTTCAGTTGATCTGAATTTTATCTTTTGTAACTCTAGTAAATATGAAGCATTAAGTACATTCATCTATCGAAATAGTACTTTTATTAGGTATAACTTGTAGCGTCTAGATTACTCTTCTCGCTTTGGCTACAATAAATTTTATTAAAGAAACCTCATTTATCATGAAAAATTACAATCAAAAGTCAGAGTTTCTTACTAATTTCATGATATCTTATATTTTTTTAACAGACTTGGAAAATGCGTGCATTTATTTGGATTGTTCCTTTTAATCCATCATTTCTGCTGCCCAGGATCAGCAGAAATTCCTGTTGAAATAACATGCACGTCAATAGAACAACAGTGGCATAAACCTCGGGGTCAGAAGATTGAACCAGAGCCTGTTGTACAAGCTATTGTTGCCAAACCAAAAATGAAATGAAACAGAAAACCACATTTGTTCAAATACAAAATTGAAGCTGCTACGTTGCCGGAAGTATCAGCTGTAAAAGAAATGAACATTGCTTTGAAGAAGAAAAAAAAAACACCGATTATCCATTCAGCTACTTATTAGAAGATTACAGTGTGAAAAAAAAAATAATGTAGCAACCCCTTTGGGTACTGTACCTGAAGATAGCATACTAGCTTATCAGTTGAAGAACTTTTCTACTAATGTTGTAAATCTGAAAGAACCAGAAATACAATGTTTTCCAGATCTGCCAATGCAAATTGATATTCAGTTGAAGGGTGGTAGAAACATACATACTGCTGTCAAAATCTACAATGTTAATTTGGAAACTGCCAAAAACATTCAGAAGTCAACTGTAATGCAAAGCAGTTGTGAAGAGTGGTTTAATCAGCGGAAGAAACGCCTTACTGCTTCACAATTTGGTATAATTTGTAAAAGAAAGATGCACTGCACCGAAGCATTTCTGAAGTCTCTCATGGGAATTAAAAATGAAAATCTTCAAAATGTTGCATCCATTAAATATCGACGCAACAACGAATCCCAAGCTCGAGAAAAATATGTGGATTTCACGAAGAGAAGTGAAAGAGAAAAATTTTTCGAAACAAAGCTAGCACATTTTTATCTGCATATAAAAAATGAGTATGCACTGCTTTCAAAGCGTGGTATTGCAATTCTCTTACCATTTGCCATGACCTATTTATGTGAATTGGGGTTTTCAATTCTCACTACAATTAAATCAAAAACAAAGAGAACGCCTGAGGACGATCGACGAAGAGATGAGAGCAGCCTTGCTCCAAATTTTGATCGCCTGTGCTCAGCTAAGCACGCTCACATTTCTCATTAAACATCTTTTCATATTACTGTATATTGATTTTAATAATAAATAAATGTTAAATAAACATTGGTTTGTTTTCTTTGGCGTACCTCTAAAATTTCTTGATTTGGTAGGTGTACCTTGAACACAAAAAGTTTGCAGAAGACTGGTATAAGGCATTTTTAAAAAGAAACCCTTCTATTATTGAAAGGTCAAGTGAGGCTGTCACAACAACAAGTTCATGTGGTTTTGAAGCTGATATCAGAAGTGGTTTAACGATGTTGAGGAATATCTAAAGAGATAGTAACTTAATGGATGTACTGCAATACCCAGAACGCGTGTATAATGGTGATGAAACTAACTTTCAGCTTTGTCCAGCAACTGGAAAGGTTTTAGCCTTAAGAGGATCGCATAATGTATATGATATAGAATGTGGTGCTACAAAAGAGACTTTAACAGTGATGTTCACATTCAGTGCAGCTGGTGAGGTCACACCATCCACAATCATTTACCCATACCAGCGATTGCCAAAGGATGTATCAAACTCTGTTCCAAAAGGCAGTGACACAGAGATGGATGAAGGCATCCAGTGACACAGGATGGATGATAACAGAACTATTCTATTCTATTGCAAATGTGCTTCATCCACATTTGGAAGCACAGAACGTTGTGGATGGACATAAAACTCATCTGACTTTTCAACTTAGTGAACTTTGTAGTGAAATGCAAATCGTGTTTTATGTCCATCCACAAACATTATAACTGGATACATATCCTTGTATCCAAATGCGACACGTATTTTGCAGCCTGCAGAAGTCGCTGCTTTCAAACCTGTGAAAGCTGGCTGAAAAGCAGCTGTTCATAAGTGGCATGATGACCATCCAACTGAAGTACTCAATAAAACGAATTTTGCACCACTTTCGGGAACTGTAGTAGATCAATTTATGATAAGTCAAACAATAAAAAATGGTTTTATTGCCTGTGGACTGTGTCCATTTAACCCAGATAGAGTGTATTTCAGTAAGTGTTTGGATAAGTTGACACAGCTATCCAATAATGTTCCTCTTCATGATAAGCATGAAGCGTTTCATCAGCAAACAGAGGCTATACACGTAGACAAACTTCCAAGGCAAATGGAGGAAACTGATTTTGATGACATTGTTGGTGAAGAAGTGTTAACTGCTCTAACTCAGATGTAATACAAGCAAAGAAAGGCAATGAAGAGTTCTTAATTCTATTCTGTCTCAAAAATTTTTTTAACAAAAATTCAATAAACCATACACTCTTACAAGATGAAGGCAACAAAGAGAAAAATTACCTCAAGTAGAAGCTGACAATCTAAGGAAATAATGCATCCACATCCCAAAGAAATTCCCTTGAAGAAAGCATTGAAGAAAGAGTGGTAGACCATGCAACAGAAAACAGCAGTTTCATTTCATTATTTCTGTCCGCCCTTACATCTCTTTCTACAGTTTCTAGGCTGAGACAGCAGTGGAACAAACAAACAAACATCAGGGGCAACTAGGTTTGTTTCATGAAGTAACACATGATGGTTCTATGGCATCGATCACACCAACAAACTCAATTGTCGATAAAAATGTTAAAATGCTTCAGGAAGTAACCTAAAGTCAAGACAACTTCCTGGTTTAGGAGAGTTTTTAGTGTGGCCCACAAACTCCGAAGAGGAAAGGAAAACGAAATACAGAACGGTTGCCGTATGTTATAACGTCAGAAAAATATCGAAATATGCTCTTAACAAAAAAGCAAGAAAAGCAAAAAGTGGAAAAAGATCAACAGGAACGTAACAGAAAACGTGAATAAGCCAAAGCAATTAAGAAAACGAAAAAATACAGAAACAAGGGCAAAAGCGTGCAGGTGCAGGTGAAACAGCACTAAAGTAACAAAATACTTCAGCAGCAACTGTAGGTGATACACACACACACACAACTACCACAGTAAGGGTAGGCGAAGAGAATGCTTCAAAAACATCATCTTTGAAGCCGCGTAGTTTATTTACCAAAGATCCCAGTGTAAGACATGAGCCAGTTGCAAGCACATCAGGTTTAAGTAAAACTGCCCCAAGTTGTGTTGAATGAAACAAAGCCTTAAAAAGCATGGTGCAGTGAGTCATGTGCAATATGAAATTTCACCTGTGGTGTATACCAAAAAAGCACCAACAGCACATCCCAGACAATCGTGATGAAGACGAATTTGTTTGCGATAAGTGCTTTTCCCTTGATGATGAAAGTAATGTCAGTGATTAAGGTTCCCTCACTGATGAGGATGATTAATTGTCTGACTAATAATCTAGTTCATTAGTGTATTGATTTATACTTAGTTGTTGGCACCCTTATTATTTTAATACATAACTGTCAGTTCAGTTACAGAAATTAGTTAAGTTAACAGGCTGTCACTAATTGTAAAATTGAATACAAAATGATCATACGGCATAGTGATTGCCATCAAATGATTATAACTGTTTTTTAATTTAATAATAAAATTTGATAATGATACACCAAAAAAGTAGATACTTTAAGAAAAAAAATAAAGGGTTAATTTTTATCCTACGTTTATTCAACAATTTCAACGTAATTTTATATTTGCGTTTTTTTTCTTAAAGTGCTAAAACTATTGTACAGTTTACCCTACATAGGAGGAATTATGAGATGATTCCAAATGGCCTATCATACGAGATGCTGGGGATGTTAAGAAATAATAGCAATAGCAAAAGGCCTGTAAAGAAAGGGGTAGTTTACGCTATTAAGTGCAGGAACGAGGCATGTCAGTACGTAGGGGAGACCCGCAGAAGGGCCGAAGATCGTGTGATAGAGCACAAATCTCCAAATTGCCCGGACCCCTTTGACAGCCAGGCCCCGGTGCTGAGGGACCAACTGACCCCCCCCTTGTGGGGGTTGTGAATATAAATAAAATATAAGAAGAAACGGGCTAGACTTAAGCAATACGTCTTTTTTAAAAAAAAAAAAAAAAAATTCTTTATCGATTCATGTTTCAGTATTTTAATCCTGTTTAGAGATGATTTCATGAGTCAGGCTTCCAAGTCGCAGATGTTTCATTGATCATCGACAGGAGGCGGGCCTCTCCAGGGAAATGCAAATGTTTTGAAGAATGCTTCGAGTCAGAACCACAAGGTGTCAGCAGGTTGCAGTTACATTAAGAAGCAAGATTCTGCATAACTGGGGTTTCCCAGGGGCCACCGTCATCGCATGATACAGACTGAACTTTAATTTTAAGCACTGCCTATAAATATTTCCAATATTATTACAAATGTCATCGCTTGAGAATTGTTTCCTCTCTGAAACGAAACAAGTTGTGAATGTATTTTTTATTTGTGTATTAAAGGTGTATTTCTTAAAGTATTCAAGTGCATAGGCTTGGTTATTGACTGTGAGATAATGTCTTCTAAGCTACAATATCTAATGGTCTAAGGTACAACACTCTCCCCTACACTTTTAGCTTTATAATATTAACTAATTATTAAATATATGATGTAAAATGTAATATTTATAATCATTAATAATATGTAATTATGATAATTATTAAATAATTATAATACGATTATTATTTTTTTAATTTATAGTTAAAAAGAAACTACGATCTGTCAAAGGAGAAAGATGTATCAGAAGTCGTTGTCAAATCTATATCAGAAACTTCTCCTGACATAAGCATTTCAGATGAAGACTTTTATGAAGATATTCCAATAAAAATAAATCAAGCCATTAGACCAGGAAGTGAAAAGCTTACAGCACAAGAAGACTGTGATAAAAGACCGTGGGTTTGCTGGAATGCCTGAACCACGTGAAGATGAAGAAGAGCTTGAAAACGAGGAAGAAAAGGAAAATAGAGATTTAAATAATGTAAAATGTGGAAATAATAAATATATTGATTCCAATAATTATGAATAAAATATGAATAAAATTGAATATAGACATCAGCCTTTTTTTTTTTTTACTACCAGATATTCTTTATACATCTAATGATGTTTCTACTCATGATATTCAAGATGATATCTAGCCAATAAGTTTCTTTATGAAATATGTGACTGATGATATATTCAATGACTTTTCAACATATACAAATATCTACACAGCAGACTTCCACGAACAATTTCAAACCTACTAATGCTATTGAAATAAAGAAACTGATTGGTCTTCACTAGCTATTGGTAACAAAAGTTTCCTTAAATTAGAATGTTTTGGGACAGTTTTACAGGTCTCAGGTTACACTGATAAACAAGCTATAGATATATAACATAGTGTTTACTTTTTCTAATGTACTTTTTTATGCTGATTTCAAATTTGAAACCGTTTTGCTCTATCATGTCAGGTTTTGAAGATATCGACAAAAATTAATTTTCATGGAACACTGTTCATCAATTTTTTTTACCCCCACGTTTTTTGTAATTTTTCATGCAATGCCACACAATATTTTCTTCATCTGAAAATAGTTATACATCAATCACCAAAAGGCATACCCCTCCAATCAGGTTCCCTGTCCGTAATTTGACAGATCCCGCTGCTTCCATTCTCGGAATGCAGGTGCACAGGACTCCTTGATATCACACAATCATTGTAAGCAAAACTAGCTATAGAAATTCACAGGCAACACGAGAGTAGGAAAGCTTCACTCGATAGCAGAGACCTCCACACCTCCCTGCCTGACTTCAATGAAGATACAACATCTGATGAAGATGAACAAAGGTACCCAAGCACATGCATCACACGTCTCAGAAACAAAGAAAATGAGCTGGGACCCATGGAACCACCTTCTCCACGCTATCACACCGACATCACACATGAAGTTGATTCAAACGAAACAACAACTTCAGATGATGCTGTCAACATCCGAACTGCATCAAACACAGCATCTGAATTGAATGTGAATGAACAAACGAACGAACACAGACAATGGTGTTAATAAATCTCACTCACAATCACAAATGGATAATCAAATTAGTGGAAATAGTGCCTTTCCCAAGAAAACGCATGTTTACAACACTAGGACAGCAACCAAAACAAACAAATATCCCGACAAAATTAAAGGACACCATCATATACTCTGGTGCCCTCATCCTAAGCATGTAAGGACGACCATGTGTTTTTCCCATCTACCACAATATAGATGAACTCATTATTGTTTCACAGAACTCTTAGTCTTATTTGAACTTCTTTTTCTTCCCCTGGATGGGAGATATGTGACAATGTCACAGTTCAAGGAAATAGTGATATACAGTATATTGTAAATTATTGTAATCTAATTAATCCCACATACATGTACATAAATTTAATATATATATTGTAACGGTACCACGTGATAATTTTTGTCCTTCAGGGGTTGTTCGGGTATTTTGTTGGGCGCCAACCGAAAAGTCCGTTCGGTGAATTTTCTATCTACCCCCTCCAAAGTCGTTACATGGTATGCCCTGACTAATCCAATCCATTCGGAGCGTGGGGGAGCCACACTTCACGTTCACGCACAAAGAAGCACAACGCATTCACCACATTAATTAAACTTAACAATTTTTATTCGACACTGCGAAATAATAATATGTCACTTCTCTACAAGAATGATAATTTCGGCGAAGCTATGGCTTATAACTTCTTGAAGCATAAAGTTAAATTACGATGCACTGAAATTTCACTTACGAAGCACTAAATAACTAAATTACGAAGCACAAATTTTCACTTACGAAGCACTAAATAACTAAATTACGAAGCACAAATTTTCACTTACGAAGCACTAAGTAACTTGGGGAATCCTGCACGGGTGTACACGTGCATTGGACACAGAATTTGCAAGCTTTATCTTGCAAATTAATTTCAGTAATGTTTCGCTCAAATAAATTGTAGAAATTGTAGGCTATCCACGGGTTGCCTATTCTAACTAACGATAACTTGATTTAACACGCCCTATTTCTAACAAACGCATCGAGAATTTGAGACGCGGCCGCCAATACATCGTCCGCGGGGATCGACGAGGCCGGGTGCATTGTAGCAAAGGTTAAAAGAGCGAAACTGCGGCGAGAGAGAGAAATCTAACTCGAACACCCCGTTTTATAAACTTTAAGAGCGCCGCTGTGTGACGTCACGCGTCGCACAGACCATACGGATAGCAGGATTGCATATCTGCCCAAATAAGGGAGATTACCTCATTATTACCTCACATGGAGTGATAATGCTAATTAACCAATAGAATTACAATGCTTACAACAATTCCAAATATGGAATGATGGCCACAAGGAAATTCCTAAGAATAGGAAATTTCCAAACTCAAATCAACTCAGCTTAATTAAAGCAAAAAGAAAATTAATTCCTTATTAAAATCCTTAAATTCAACTAATCTTAAATTACACAACTACTTAAAACACCTAAATTTCTAACACTAAATTGCATTAAATCCTAATAATTTACATTTAAAAGATTTATCTCCTAAAATCCTAAATTAAAATAAATTAAAGCCTAAACTAAAATAAAAGTCACTGACAATAATTAAAACTGCCCCTAACGAAGTCTTTCGCCATTAGCTTTTACAAAATAATTACTTTGAAATTATTTTTCTTAATTGACATTTCTTTTGTCTTTATAATGATAATAATATTAATATTCTAATATTTTAATAGTTATAATAAATCGACATATGAGTATTGTCACAATATATATTAAAAGGTGATGGTGAGGCTGGGTTGGGCTGATGAGTCCGTTGAAGGACGAAATGGCCGTTCCCAACTTCTCCACATATTCTAAAATCAGAAAGGCAAATTCTTATTCTTTTTTTTTTTCCTCTTATTCAGGTGCGGATTTTCTTTTACTTTATTATATATATATATATATATATAATTTTTTTTTCTATCAATCTTTATTTATATAAATGCACTACTCTGACACATTAGCCTTCTCTACTCCAATTGGGAATATTAAAATATTTTCTTTGGATGCTGATTTTGCAAAAAGGAAATTCTAAATTTCCTTCTCGGTCATTAACCCCTTTCTTTAACCCCTTCCTGGAATACATCCCCCACTAATAACCCCTTTGGCTACCTGACCTCAGCCATGACCCCATCGTTCAGGTCCTCTCCACTAGCTGGTGCTAGATGAAAATCCCGCAACAGCCAATCTGATCCTCCCTTTTAAAGTGGGAAAGTTTCTTTTAAAATGTTAAGATTTGAGAACACTCTCTCTCTCAAGATGTTGCTGAGGTAAGACGTGTTTCAGGTCGTGTCCCGACTGCAATCACCCCCCCCCCCCCCCGACTTTCCACGGGTGAATATCACTCTTTGTTGGCGGGTCGTATGCGTCAACTGCTGTGCTGGAGAGCTCACACAGATTGCTCATGAGCCACCAACAAGACTTAATGGAAAAGGACGACAAAAACACCAGTCAAATTGGATCCTATTACACCAGGTATGGTATGGTAATTAGGTGAAGTATGTACAAAGCGAAGATTCAAGTGATTAATTTTGTTCTTGGTGCATAACGAGAATTGTCTCGCAAACTGAAAATAGAAACGATTGCGAGCCGATGGTTGAGTCGTGCCACTTGAACCAATAAGCATTTTAGTCGGAGTACATTCGCTTAGGATTTCGGGGGAAAGCCCGATAAACACGTAGCATTCCTTTTTTTTTTTTTTACTCCAACTAACATCGGAATAGACAGAGTAGTGCATGAAAAGAAATTTATGTTTCTGTTAATAAATCTGTGTTATCAGACCATTTCTCATTAAGCATGATCAATAGTGAATAAATTTAGAATAGAGTGGATAAGATTCCTGTTTTGCCAACTAAAGATATTTTTGTTGTTGTTGTAATATTTTGATATTTTACATACACGAATTCAGGAAGACGTTCCTGCAACTTATGTAATTTGTCTCTTTTAATCTTTTTTTTACTGTTTTTAATAAATATATAATTGTTATTTTCGTTTTAACCTAACCTGAAGGTCCCTCGGGGGAGCCTGTAACCCCTAGAGGGCGCGTCCCCAGGTGGCGGATCGGGAATGCCTCCACTGGTTAATCCTTTGGGTGGTAGAAGGGAAATAAAATACCTTCCGCGGACCAACAGGTAGAAGTCCAACCTCCCTGGAGGCTCTGGCAACATCCTTTTTCCATGAGTAGTGCAATACCAATGTCTAGTCCTAATGCTACTGCGTATGGGCAGCCGACGCGTCGTGTTCTGCAGTCCAGGGACACGTCGATAAATCAGCTACGCGGACAATAAATATCCTTCAACTTAATATTACACAGAAAAAGCTGGATGAATTGGCTTCCATACTTAATTCCCAGAGCGTACATGTTGCCTGCTTGCAGGAAACTAAACTGAACCCAAAGTTAAACTTAAAAATCAAGGGGTATACAGTCATCAGAAAAGATAGACTCACCAGTTCTGGGGGAGGTATTGCCTTCATTGTAAAAACTCCAGAGGTGAAGTTTACAGAAATAACCCAGACAACATCTTCATTTGTCAATAGCAACACCGAGGCTCAGGCAATTAACATCCTTCTCCCTAGGCATACAATTACTCTAGTGAATGCTTACCATCCTGACAATTCACCAATTGATACTAATCTCCTTCAAAGCCTGGCAGATACGACAGCAGAAGCTAAAATTATTTTGGGAGACCTAAATGCTAAAAGTCCCTCATGGGGAGGCAATATACTGAATTCAAAAGGAACTCAATTGAATGACCTAGTTGATGACCTAAATATGACTATACTCAACACGGGAGAATATACTTATAGCTGTTATATCGAGGGCAGATGCAGTACCATTTGTTCTTGAGACATAAGTTAAAACTATTCAGACAAATCTTACTGGCAAGTTTTAAAATCTGCTATCAGTAACCATTTCCCTGTTCTCACTACTATTCAAGTAAATCTGGAATGTCCTCCCAAACATAAGCGATCTTGGAACTTCCGAAAGGCCAACTGGGAGGGCTTTGAGCGAGAACTGGAGAGCCTCTGCTCTAGAACAACCAAATCTGAAAATCTCGAGAAACTCCTTACTGCTTTTACATGTCACATTCAGACTGCTGCTAAGCATCACACTCCTACAGGAAAGCGACGTGCAGACTGGATTCCTTTTTGGAGGGATCATTACATTGAGGAGCTGATACATGAAAGAGACTTCATCAGCCAAGAGCTCATGAGAAATAACTGCGAGGAGCTAAGAAATAAGCTGATCAGAGCCAGTGGAAGGGTTGAGGAGGAGATCTCCAACTGCAAACAAAGGAAATGGACAGAGCTTTGCGGCAAGCTCAATCCAAGAAATGGAACATCCCAATACAGGAACCTTCTAAAAGTTTTAAATAACTCCAGAAATCCTATACAGGAACAGGTTCATACAAATGTCTTGACTACTGGAAATGTTGATACCAGAACAAATCAAGAAACAGCAAATATGCTTGCTAACTTTTATGAAAATACAAGTAAGCTATCGTACATCCCAGAAGATAGAAAACTCCTCAAGAAATGCAAGTCCATCATTGAGCTAAATAAGCAAGCATCTGAGTCTGACATTTTCAAGTCTGATTTAACTCTTGAAGAATTAGAATCCGCTATCCAACGCCTCGACCCCAGGAAATCTCCTGGGCCTGACCTTATCTACGGACATATGTTACATCATCTTGGACAGCACGCAAAGAGTTTTTTGCTTCTGATTTTTAACATATCTTGGCGCACAGGCAAATTGCCTAAAATTTGGAAGAACTCAGCCATTATCCCTATCCTTAAGCCAGATAAAGAAGCCAGCAACTGCAAAAGCTGTAGACCGATCTCACTAACTAGTATCCTTTGTAAAACAATGGAAAAAATCATCCACACCAGATTGATGAAATGGCTGATCGAGAAAAAGATCCTACATTTTTACCAAACTGCATACAGAACTAGGCATAGTACTGTTGATCAACTTTTTTACCTATGCCAGTCTATAATTGACGGCTTCCAAGAAAGGCCCTGCAGGAAAACTACCGTGGTTTTCTTGGACCTCTCTGCTGCTTTTGACAGAGTCTGGAGACAGAAGCTAATTGAAATTGTCCACAAAGAAGGTATTGTAGCTAACTGCCTCATCTGGATCAACGATTTCTTAAGAGGAAGGAAATTCAAGGTTAAAGTAAATGGATCCTTTTCAAAAACTCATCGAACTTGGGCAGGTGTCCCTCAGGGCTCAGTTCTGAGTCCTCTCCTCTTCCTCCTTTACATGAATACCTTGGACCCTCACATCGGCAAAGAAGCAAGTGTTGCATGCTATGCCGACGACGTAGCAGTTTGGCACACTCACCATGACATTCAGCTTTCACAAAGAATTTTAAAATCAGTGCATGGAAGGTATTGAAAACTGGTCAAAAGAGTTCAAGCTCACTGTAAATCCTGATAAAACAAACTTTTGCATTTTCTCGACTGACAGGAAAAATAGAAGTAAATTTAATCTTACTATAAACCTATTCGGCTCTGTAATCCAACGCACTAAGCACCCAACGTACCTCGGCCTCAACTTGGTTAAGAACTGAGATTTACACAACACCTTGAACAAATATCCAACAGGGCCTTAAAACGACTTAACATCTTAAAAAGGCTGTGCGGTGCATCTTGGGGCTCAAGACCAGCAACTCTTCTTAATGCTTATACCTCGCTCGTTAGACCAGTTCTTGAATATGCTGCTCCCATTTGGGCACCGGCCTCATCTTCTTCAAAAGACAAAATAGACACTGTACAGTACAGAGCATCAAAAATCATCATTGGTGCAGTCTCATCCACAAATAACTATAAAGCTGAAACTGAGTGCGGCCTAACACCTCTAGAGAGCAGAAGAAAACTAGCCACCATAAAGTTCACAAATAAAATCAGAAGTGTAACAGATTTCCATATCTCAAATAAAACATTTAAGGCATGGAATGGTAAAACTAGACTAAAACGGTCTTCCACCATTCAGTTTGATCAAGAAACAAGTAAAATCTTCATGCTGTAAATTGATTTCCATTCTTATGTTCAACCCTCTTTTCCCATCAGTCCCTCACCAAAGGCAACTATAAACTTAAATCTTCTACAGCCCTGCACGAAAAAAGAACCAGCTAGAGTGATTTGAGAGAAGGGGCTCCGCACCATCCGGGAGCTCTCAAATTCAACTCAAAATATGGCCATCGCTTTTACAGATGGCTCTTCAGACTCCAGTCTTGACCGGAGTGGAGCCGGCATCTTTTTGACCTATGCTAATGACAAATCCAATTCTCACAAAATATCTGTCGGTAAAATTGCTTCAAACTTCACCAGCGAGCTGGTGGCTATTAAGGAGGCTTTGAACCTCTACTACTCCAAAGCAATCCAAAATTCTAACGGACTTTTGTTATTATCGGACTCTTGCTCTGCCCTCCAGGCCATTTTAAGAGGAAACTCCCAGCTCACCCAAGATATCAATCTACTCTTAAACAAAATAACCACGGCCCAAAGAACCTGCATTCTTCAATGGATACCTGCACTCGGCGATATCGATGGTAACGAGAAAGCTGATATCCTAGCCAAGGAAGCCCGAGATAACCCTCAACTTTCCAACAGCCTGACCCTAACTGATGCTGATGCAATTGCCAGCCGCAGACTACTTTCTGCCCCCTCTCA
>JAFIDM010001028.1:11263795-11291279 GCA_023159025.1 Thereuonema tuberculata | reverse complement strand
TGATAAAAATTGAAGTTCCTTAAGGTGGCGGCATTCCCCCGGTCTACCCTACCGGTGGTCCAAAAAAAGGGAAACATAGGGAAATAACATTGAAAATTAATCAATATAAAATTAAACTGCCTGGTGTATTTAAAGGTTTGCTGATGTTCAGGTTGTATTAATTATGAAAATTGAAACTTATTGCTACAAGAATTATCAAGTTTCAACAGGTAAAAAGTGTTAAAAAAAATAAATCATTAATCCATGGATGTAAAAAAATAATTTATTTTTAAATTTACTACTGATTTGTATTAGTATCTATGAATAATAAAAATTTAATTTCTAAATTATTATAATAAGATTTCACTATTGTTTGGTAAATAACGGAGGATATTTTGAACATTTGTTATAATTAATTCCATTCCATGTATTCGATTTCATCTTTTGGGTTTTCTGGGAATGCGCTAATTGATAAGTGAATAAAGAAATCTGATTTTTTGCTTCCGTAAATTGTTATTATGTCTTGAATATTATTATTAATTTTTGTTAAAAAATAAAATTAAGAATATTTGCACCCTTTTTATACCTACTTTATATCAGTATTAAAATTTAACAATAAATTACTTTTTACATTTGTATATTCATGGATTACTAGATTTTTGTTTTGTTTTTACCATTTTTACCTATTGAAACTTAATAATTCTTGCACCAATATGTTTCAATTTTCATAATTAATACTATCTAACATCAGCAACCTTTTATATACAGCCAGGCAGTTGTAATTTTATATTGGTTAATTTTCAATGTTATTTCTCTATGCCTCACTTTTTTTGAACCACCGGTATAGTGCCTACCAGAGTAGAAACAGTCTGCGTAGAATGCACACTATAGGTGTAGGGGTAGTGAAAATATTTAGAGGGGGATCTCAAAATTGAATTGTGCCTGGGGCCTCTGAAGTGCTTAATCCGCCACTGACTGTATTCTCCATACACTGTGGGTTTAAGTTTCAATTAATTTTTTAAAATCTGACGATAGAGTCATATCTTGAACACTTAAAAATAGTTAATTTAAATGTGAAATAGTTATGTATATTGTGACAATGTGCTTCATGGCCCAATGATAATGAAGACATTAATCTGCACGTTAAATCATCTTATAATTTATAAGAAATACTTATTAAAAATTCATCTAGATTTCGATTTTACCAAGATAGTCAAAACCCCTGATAAAGTAAGCGAATCGAATACTACTTTTTTTAAATGAAATTGAGTGTAACCAATGATTTTAGATTGCTAAAAATCTAAATATGACAGTAAGAGCTACCTCGTATGGTTCTAGATTCTTCAGTCAGATCTATATTGGCTGTAAGACAGAAAATAGAAAAATATACAAACAATTTCAGTTACATTCCAGTGAAATTCTTTAACTTATGAATCATATATATATTTTAGCTTTTATTAATTCTCAGACTTTTCTGATGATGAAAGATAAAAGGCTACATTGTCTTGCTATTTTATATACGAGGATATATTAACAAAATATGCTGAGCTTTATGCATCAGGGAAAATGGGTGAAGATTAAGTTGGGAAAGTAAGATGCAGAAAAAGAAAAGTGGTTGTTAAAAAGTACAGGTTAAGCTTGAGACGGAAAAAATGTCAGACTGTGTCATTATTTGACATACAGACCAAAACCATCAAATTCTCATATTTAAGTGAGTCGTTTTTACAAAAATTCTAAGTGAATGAAAGTAGTAGTAAAGGGATAACTGGGAATTGAAAACAAGTAACTAGGATCAAAATTTCCAATACAAATTGTTCTAACAAATAGAAACTTACTTCTAAATTAGTTCTGTATCATAAAAAGCTTCAAACTGCAATAAAAACTTTAGTAAATCTGTTTTCTAATGGGAAATAAACACCAAATGCAACAATAGAATATTCCAGGAACTACAATGAATATCAGTATAACCAATGGCAGATGGGACAGACATATTGTTGTTGTTGTTGGTTGGGTTTTTAATGGCGCAAAAGCAGCTGTGGCTAAGCTGCGCCAAGAAAGGTAAAAAGGAGAAGAAAGAAGGAAATGGAATGAAAACTAACTACAGAGATTAAAAGAACAAAACAAGAAAAGAACAGGTAGTGCCGAAAGGAAGATGATAGTAAATCTATAGTGTATAGAAGAAAAGTAAAAACATGAGAATTATAAGAGAGTGGTAATGCCACATTGATGAATGAAGTGTTAAACTGATGAAATGGGTAAAAGATCATTGTTGTTTAAAAGCAAGGAAATATGAAAAGGAACATGAAATTTAAAAAGAGGATAAAAGCACTAACGACGATGTGGGACAGACATAAATGAACCAGTTAAGAAAGAGTGGAACAGAAGCTAGATTGATGACCCTTGATACCAGAGTGAAGAAGAAAATACAGTTTTAAGCAAAGAATATGCTGTGCATTATCAACTTATATTTAAGCATTACTTTGAATTTCTGTTCAAAGAAACACATCTTGAGATAATTTCAGAAAATAGAATTTTTGTGTACTATAAAAATCGGTGAAACTGGAATTTTAACTTTTGTTCAGCACCCAAGGTATTACTGCTTAATTCATCATTTTGCCAGCAGAAAGATTTTCAAACGGTAATCTGAAGCTTATCTAAGTTTCTTACAAGTTACGATTAATAATTTTTCAATATTATAACTGCAAAGTTACATTGTAATGAAATTTTCAGGCAAAATTTAAACCAATATTTAAAAATGATAAATTATTTAAAATTCTTTGTTTATTAACAGCTTAAATTTAAAAAAAAAAAATGCATTGTTATATAGTGCTTCTGACAACCTCGCATACATACATTTTGCAATTATATTATTCTTTGAATTACAAAATATTGTAGTACCATTTACTTGTTTAGCAATCCTAAGTTGTTTGATAACAATCAACATTTGGAATTAGTATGACAGCCGAGTAAGATGTTACAAACTTTGTGGACTGCAATTTCTGCAGCCCCTATAATACTTAAAGCCAAGATCTTGCTACAACGCTGTTTAAGTTTTTCACTTAACAAGATATGAACTTTCCTCTAATGTTAACAAGATATGATCTTCCTCTAATGCTAGACCTAGCATTTTCTAAAAATAAAAATCCTCACATCCTTTCAGCTTCTTAGATCTAACAAGCCATAACATTAGATAACTTAATAGTTACTGTTAAATCAAATTATTTGGGCAGAGTTCCTTTGAACTCCTACCCAAATTGAATTTATTCACTCTTTTCATGGCTTCACATTTTCGCAAAGTGACATAAGGATTGCAGCTCCTCCAAGCTACAACTCTTATTAGCTCCATTTCAGTAACTTAGCAATTTGCTCTTTAATGGTAACACTCAATTTTGCACCTTTCCACTCTTCATTAGTTTGTGAGATTAGTCTAAATTTACTTGTAAAATTTCATTATTCATTAACGAGCTTACAAGGATTATGTTGAACAAAAATATAACAAAAAAATAAAAAAATACTGTTTTGTTCATTATCCAAAGAGGTGTATTATCCAAAGAGGAGTAAAACCATAAGCCTCCTAATAATGAAGTAAGCTGCAACTACCAAGGATCCACTACTCTCCCCCAATTGATATTTTTAATTTATTTCAGATACAGACTTATGTTAAATTTAATTGCTCTACAGATATATAAACTAATTCCATTTTAAAATCATCTCAAGCGTTATTAATCAATCTTCCTGCATAAAATAAAAAATTATGTTAAAGTAATTCTAATGTTTAGTTGCTTTTTTTTTGTAAATAATTCACAGCATGATTCAAAAGAAGTTTTTACTTTTTAACTACCTGTTAACATCTTTCTCAAAAAATATGTGATTTATAGATACCACACAGATGCATTTAGAAGAGCCGAGATACAAATAACTACATTAGTTTTTAGAAAAAGGAAACCACCACTATTTTTGCTTTATAAAAAGGTAAAACTTTTCTAATGCTGGCTCATGAGTGCGCAAGAGCTATAGGTTTCTAGCAACAGGACTAGTTCATATTCAGATCATCAATTCAATGACCACCCACCTTTAACTACCCCCTCCTCCTAAAGTAAAAATCTGGTACCCATTTGACAGAGGGGTGAACAGTAAGATTTGCCCTGAGGAGAAACAACCACCGCTAGGAATTGAACCAAGATCCTCCGATCCTAATCCAGTACCTAAACCACTGGGCTACCAGCTCCACAAAAAACAATGTCCTGTCATCGAACATCTATACATGTCCTACAGAAGGCCAGAAAAAGGATTGGCGATAAGGGTTTCAAAGATGGACATAATTAGGAAGATCAGAGTTTGAAATTCTTACATCCTCACCTATTGTTACCCCCTGGGAAAGTACCCCATATCCATTTCCATAGGCTTGGCTACTCAACTTTTTGCCAAGTGCCTAAAACTTATCCTCCTCTGTCTGTCCCTTTTTTCATGAACAAAATACAAATTATAAGAAAAAAAGAATTGAACAAAAAAGAACTGCTTTGTCACCAATCAAGAAAAGCAAAATGGCATCTACACCACTGCCAAGAATTCTCCTTAGAAGGCTGCTATATGGTAAAAATAAAAAGGCAATGTAACCTTCATTCTTTTCTATTTGACTTACAATCAACGTGTATTTTTTTTTTTAATAAATTAACCAAAGTGTGTGGCCTCATTTTTATTGCAGAGGATTCCTTAGAATACGGTACTTTAATCATAAGTGGTACCGGAAAGTAATAGTAATAGTGCTTGAATCAGACATTAATAAATGAGGCCATTTAAAATAATGAAATCTGGGGACATTTTAATCCCAACAGTTACAGTAACCGAACCTCAGAAAAGATAGGGTACAGAAGAATCGTGTTCATCTGCAAGTTCCCAAGTTATCCTTGAACATACAGTGGACATTTAATTCATGTCTGTTTATGTAAATTAATTACTTTCATGTTTAAAAGAAACAGTATTTCACTTGATGTAACTGAGAAATATTCTTTTTAAAATTATTCAAAAAGTCCAAGAATAAATATATTAAGAAGAACTTTTGTCATGGAAGAAAGTTGAAGGAAATCCTGATTGGACTTGATTCACAAAAATCAAGATAATCTTCAGGAAGAAACAATTCTGTGGGAAAACACAGCAATTTCACAAAGGAAAAACCAAACTAAAAGCCCCAAAATATTTCACAATCTATGGCTAAAGCTGTTACAATGCCAACTCCCTTTGTCATTTACGTTCCTGTGCGAATCCTTATCTTGTTACTTTCCCACACCTACTTCCCTTTATTCCTTCTTTTAAGTTATCTCTAATTTTTATGTCTCATTAATACTGGTTTAATTTTGTCACTTGTGTCTACGTCATTGCTGGCATTTGTGTAATTAATAGCCATTGTGTAAAATTTAATCAGACAATAAATTATTATTATTATTATTATTTTAAGTTAAGATCAGTAATGATTGAAGTTAAGAAGTTAAGATCAGTAATGGTCAGAATTATGAGGTAATGATTAACCCTAAGTCACATAAGAACCTTCAGGCAACCTATTTTTTGGAGGCTCATAACTTCTTTTCCGTTTGACTTGGGGATGGCAATGCATGTAATGATTTCAGAATATCTTAATTCAGGTTTTATCTGCTGCCTAACCAGCCATGTGAACTACAAGCCAATTGCGTCACTGGGGAAAGAAACAGTTCAAACATCCGAATTCAAGCAGGTAATTACGCCAAAATATCAGTCATCCTAATCAAAAAAATTTGTAATTGCAAAATGTGTTTTGTTGTGGTTAATTCCTGTGTAGTAACTTTTTGAGCATGCTTAAGTTGAACTTCTCCAAATGAGAGACAAGGTGGAGACAGGCGTAGCAAAGCTTACGAAATTCGAAAAAGTGAAGTTTGTACCTGAATTGGAAAGTTAAAAAGTTGAGAGCACCATTATGTTAGAAAAAACATTTCCTCGACATTTCCTTCCGTGCGAACTTTGAAGCATTAAAAATATATGAAGAATGTACCTCAAGTACTCACCACCAGATTTGCAAAGTAACATACAAATATTTCAAGAATGTATTTTACACCAAATTTAATGTAGGTATTGGTACCCCAAGAACAGACATCTGTCCTATCTGCTTGAAATCAAGTGAAGATCTGAAACTTGCCACTAATCCCGTTGAATAAAAGGTACATACTGCGAAACGAATGCATATTATTTTCATATGCTACGCATTTTATTTGACTATTAGGGAGATACAGGCAGACAATTCTGTATATTGTTTAGCATATGACTGCATGCAAATCAGACCTTTTCTAAATTAGCTGAGCAGGCAGCCTGTTACAGCAGACAACTGTATTATTATGTTTTAGGTGTAGCTGAATTTAATTCAGAGTGCCTAATGGAGAAGCAAAATGTACATTCCTATGTTTGGTTGGAAACTGAGGCAGCAAAGAGGAGTTCAGAGTTTGCTACTGTTGTGCACCATCACTTATCAACAGTTGCAAAATAGGAAGTGTAGAAATTCAGTATTGAGAATTTCTGATTTAATAGGAAAATCTCTGTAACCCTAAATTTATTTTCCCATTAGCGTTGGCAAATTTAATTTGCTTTTGACAGTAGTTATTGAATTAGCATGGAAGGTTGGCATTTTTGCAGGTTTCAATAACGCAATTGAGTCCTCATGATGGCTTGCTGAAACAATTCGTTCACGAGTCAAAGTAATTGTTGTCTCGTGGAACGCGAAATTATCCCTATGGGAGACGGCTTTGTTAATGCAAGCCGTACGACAGTTCGCTCGTCTCCTTCAACCAGATCAGATGTAAAAAAGGGTCGCTCCTAGTTTGGGAGTTGGGTTTGCTGCAGATTCTCACCAACGATTTTGGAATGAGAATGATTTTGTATTCTCAATAAGGATGAGAATACGCCCGGAAGAATTCAATGGATTCTGAAGTTCGCTCGATTAAAAGCGAAGGTGCTGTAATATTCCAATCCCCGGGAAATTCTGACGAATAGCAGAATAGTGAGTTCGGATAGAAAAGAAGACGGTTTCGATGGAAGGCAATCCTTAGACGAAATATATCCAAGCCAGACGAAGTTGGCAGAATACGATTCGAGTGATAGCCGAGACGAAATGCGAAAGAACTGACCGTTCCGTACGCAGAAGACTGAAGCCGACGAAAGTGATTGGAACCGGAGACCGGAGAATCATTTCCCCGTAAGAGAGACAGCCACCGCTGGGAATTTCTAAGGTGATAAAAGAATAGGACAGATGCAGATAGCTTTGCTCATTTAGAAGAATGCGAAACAGAGTGAATAACTACTGCTGATTAAGAAGAATAGATTCTCGTTGATTTTATCGTATATCGTGGGGGAAACAACGCCCCGGAAAGATCTAACCCTAACAGGAACATTTAGTCGGAGTAACAGGCCTAGATGTTTTTCGTAACATCTCACCAGACCGACAACGGAGATACAGTAAAGGCGAAAGGATCGAATTTCTCACAACCGTTCATGCAAGAAAATCGAATTTTACTGTAAGTAAAGTTTTGTTAAAATATTTATCAGGTTGATAGGATCCCTAAAGCAAGTTAGGCGTAGATAAATCGATTCATACGAAAGTTTAGGATCTTAGAAATTTATATTATTCGAGTTAGAATAAAAGGAAATCAGCGACATGAAGTTATTCAAGAATTTCTCTGGCATTAACGTGTAGATAAAATTAGGATTCTACTTTAAAGCTACTAGATTACCTTAGGAGAAGTTAATAGAAAATTTTGCTAACAACGTTTGCGATAAACGTAGCGTAGAGAAGCCTCCACAAAAGGGAGAATAGAGATAGCTAAATTAAAAGCAGCGAACAAGCGATTCAGTTATTTTTCCGGAATAAAAGAAGATCTAGAAAAAGGGATCTTAGCATAGATTCAGGGAAAAAGGAACTGTTTAACGATTTTGGAGAAGGGACCTCAGACGTAGCTTAGGAATAGAAGGCTAGCGATAGAAGATTGCCCACAGAAGCAAGCCGTTCCAAGAGAAGCAAGTAAAATCTTCCCAGAAGATTGTAAATAGAGAATTGATTAATTCTGAGCTTCTAAAGCCTTTTGATATAAGTTAACACATCATTAAATGTGTTTATTGATTTCTTTGTTTTGGTATCATTTTAGATAAGTATTTTAGAGCACTAAATTATTACTCTGCTGGCATATATATTTATAATTCTTTACAGGAAGAAAAAAGGCTGAGATGTTATAATTATTGATGGGTGTGGTGGCCAGAACAAGAACAAAACCAGGCTGGCGATGGTGGCTTGTTGGCTCAGAAATGATGTACAAAATACAAATACAAAAGTCAAATTTCTTTTTCCTGTAGCTGGCCATTCATCGAGCACTGGCAGTGTTTGAAAAACATATCAAGCATCATGAGACCATTACCACCTCCAGCAATACACAAACATTATTGGCAAAACGTCACAGTCCATAAGCTAGGAAGAGGTGAAAATGATTGGAAGGTGTATAATTGGAAGTTGGTTGCTACTGGTAACTGCAAGCAGCCATTGCCGTTCAAAATGACTGAATCAAAGCATCTGTATGTCACCCAATCGCAGACTAGGAAATCAGTGCTATTCTGATTCGAACCCAATGTGTCGTTCGAGGGACTCGTAATGACTCACGCAAAACTAGGCGAAGAGCAGTACCAATTGTTGCAAAAAACCGTGATTGAAAACACATGCCAATATTTGTGCAAAAAACTACATTCGACCAACAATGTTATTGGCGAAAACGTGCACATTCTCGATCCAATGAATTATCCCAGCGCCGACAACAAGAATTTCAAATCATACGGGAATGAACAAGTTGTCGCCACTTCGATTTGTTGGATGACAACGAAAAGACACTAATCGCCCAGTGAATGGATCTGAAATATATAACTCACGATCTTGGGCTGCAAATTCAGGATATTATGAAGCGGCTGAATGCCAATCCAACAAGATACTCAGTTTTGCGTCCAGTTTATGAAGCAGTAGCGTGTGTTGCCGTGTCCACTGCCTCTTGCGGACAAGGCTTCAGCTACATTAACCAAATTAAGACCAAAAATAGACTCTCACTAACCACCAGAAGTCTGCGCGACCTGCTGCAGTTGGCTGTCAACGGACCCCCTCCAGAGATTTACGACCCCAGTGCTCCTGGGAAGCGCCATGTTAGTGGCTACAAGCGCAAGTGGGCCGTCGCAGATTTATAGGTAGGTGATGTGCAAGGACATGTATATAATGATAGGTCGCGAAGCCAAATTTTATACACCTACCAATTGGGCGGGTTCCGCTGCTGGTATAGTTATATCGTATATATATGAAATTTTCCCCCCTCCCCATTAATTAGCTAGCGGGTGTAAATTTCCATTTGCAAGTTGGTTTAGCCATGAATTTTCGAGGGTTGTTATTTATATACATTAAAATTAACAAAAATTAACAAATGGAAAAAAGATTAACATTAAAAAACAGATTAAATGAAAAGGAACAAGTAAAAATTTTTTAACTTAATAAAAGTTAAAAAAACAAACAAACAGTAAATTAAAAAAGAAATGAGAGCAAGAATTGCAGGATCGTGGATTAAATGCCATATTGTAAGGCATTACAAATGGAAATGCCCCGATTGTAGCAAAGATTTTATTTATAAGGGATTCATGGAATTTTCTTAGATAATCATAGTTTTGAATGGCGTACCCTATTGGTTCCTGGTTGTTGTGTGCCCTGTTTCCATGTAGTGTGCCACTGTGGTATTTTGTTTAATAGCTTTCTGTAGAGCTCTTTTGTGTTCTATTCACGAGAACAACTTAATGTAATCAACAAAGGAACAAAATTCAATTTGGACAATCTCAAACCTAATCCAATGAACCTAATAGCCAACATTGAAAGAAATTTACAATCTCAAACAATACCTGCCGAACATAAAGAACATTATAGAGACAAAATTGTCAACGCAATTAGCAACAACCAAGCAATGAATAGAAATAAATACCCCACCAACCTACACCCCCTGGATTACCATGCCTACCAATCCATTAAACACAATGATAACATCAATATTACCAATGCCGACAAAGGTGACACTACAATCGTCTTCCACAAAGATGACTACACCATGTTTGTTAACTACCACTTAAAAGAAAATCTAACTTACCAACCCTTACCCCATAATTCAAAAAATTAATAAAGACATTAAAATATTGGGTAAAAAAAGCACAAATTAATCAAAGAAAATTGTAAAGAATTCACGACCCCCACCTCCCTATCTTGAAAATGCTACCCAAAATACACAAACCTAAACTACAAAATGGAATGTTCCAAAACCCAAATAAGAATTTCTTCTTATTTTCTCTTATTCAGGTGCGGATTTTCTTTTACTTTGTTATTTATTTCGCAGCACGTTAAGCTTTGTTTTCATATTAATATGTTTTATTTTGAATCATCTATTCTTGCATTAAATCCTTTTTGCCTACACAGTTCATAGGAAAAGGTGTTGTTGGCATCGGATGATGCAACAAAAATTTTTTTTCTTGTTTTTTATTGTGGGTGGAACCACTGCCAGGTTGACAGTGGTTTTCACCAAGAAGATCTTGCCTTTCTGATTGTGGTTAGGGTGAGGCTGGGTTGGGCTGATGAGTCCGTTGAAGGACGAAACGGCCATTCCCAACTTCCTCCCCATAATCTAAAATCAGAAAGGCAATTTCTTCTTATTTTCTCTTATTCAGGTGCAGATTTTCTTTTACTTTGTTACTTATTTCGCCGCACGTTAAGCTTTGTTTTCATATAAAGCAAGACCTATCATAAACTGCAAATACTCACCAATCGAAAAATGTTCAGCTTTCATATTCCAAGCACTAAACCCATACACAAAAAAGGCAATAGGTTATGTAGACAACCCCAAACAAATCATCAACGACCTAAAAAAACTACATGTCACCAACAACCACAAACTTTTCTCATTAGATGTAAAAGACTTATACACATCCCTAACTAAAACTTTTGTCTTCCAAGCCATCGATTTCGTTACCAACAACAATCCACTACCATCACACTAACAAAAAGTTAATCAACGACTTAATCAGCTTAATCTTCGACAACCAATTCTTTACATTCCAAAACACCATCTATAAACAAGCCCAAAGATGTTTCATGGGCCTGGCCGCATCAGGCTGCCTAGCAGACTTAACTATGCAACACATTGAATACTTAGGCCAAAATTACATCCGCAATAGCCTATACTATAAATGGTATGTTGATGACTGCCTTTTCATTACTGACAGTCACACCCCAGGAACCATAAAAGATTCATTTAATCACCTTTCCAATGAATTACAATTCACCATCGAAGAAGACACATACAATCAAATTCCCTTTCTAGACATTCTAATTCACAAAGACAAAAACAAACTCCAAACAACTTGCTACCGAAAACCCACTTTTTCAGGTAGAATCCAAAATTTCCACTCTGTAATCCCGTATGCTTATAAATACAACATAATAAAAATGATGATAGATAAGAGCCTTCAACTACGCATCAAACAAACCAGCCCTAAACAATGAGATCCATTACATAAAACAACTATCATCAAACAACGATTACAACCCTACCATTCATTAACCAAACTATCCGAAAAATATTCCAAAACATTTACAACCCCAAAACAAAAAATCCAAACAACCGAACAAACCTATATATTAGTTTTCCATATGTAAACAATGGGAACTAAAATTGAAAGAAATCTTCAAGGTCACTGAAATTCATCCCGTATTCACTCTAAATAGTAAACTAAATTACAACAAAACCAACAAACCCCTGATACAAGATCTTAATGGCATAATTTACAAAGTCCCCTGTAAAAACAACGACTGCTTCTACATCGGCGAAAGTAGCTATTCCTTATAAAAATGACTTTACAATCACAAATACGCATGCAAAACACTCAATACCGATCCCTCCATGATGTCACACCATATGCATAGCTGCAATCTCAACCCCGACTTCAAGAATGCCACAGTCATCCACCATGAAAAAGACGACAAAAAACGGAAGATTAAAGAGTCCATCATCATCCATCTATCGAAATCATACAACACAAAACTCTCCAATAACATCATCATCATCATTAATGGCATGACTGCTCTTCTCAACACGTAGTTTTGGCAGAGACTCTCTGTCTTCCTCAGGATGCAGGGGGTCTTGGTTTGTTTCACCCAATGCTTTTTATATTCTATTCCTGCAGCGTCTGGATGATACCACTTCTCCGGCTCGACTGCTCTGTCAATATGTCAACTCGACGGTGCTATGTAAATGGCGTCTTCCGCAGTCTAGTCGGTTCAAGGCCGATCATTTTCATTGGTTTTATGTGGCTGTCCAAGATTGGGATAAAACCCAATCTTTTTCATCTCTCAAGCTTGGGACTGCTTATTACCTCCTCCATCAGGTTCGGCCTGCTCCTGCAGTCCTTAGACATCCTTCTTTTCTGTGGTCCCAGATGTGGTCATTGACCTGGCTTTTGGACGGACCCCTCATTCGTGATTTTCAATGGCATCTCTTACATAGATGTATTGTGTCACCTACCAGGAGTGCTCAGTGGCTCCATCTTCCTTTGCCCATGTGTCGCTCATGTGATAAACAACCTCTTTCTTTTTCCCATCTTTTTGTTACTTGCAGACAGACTGTTTCATTCTGGCAGTTTGTTACGCCTTATTTTTCGGATTCCTCCTTAGTTTTATATCCATATTTTTTAATTTTTGGTGCCGCCAAGTTTTCCATGGAGGCTAGCGATTATTTCATATGGTTGCCTGGTCCGTTTCACCATTTGGCAGTATCGGACCTCTGGCATTACTTCAGTAGCTTATTTTCACTCCAGTTTGTATCATATACTCTTTTGCCATTGGAAGTCCCTGGGCCCCCGTAAATTTTGGCTTTTGTGGTCTACTTGTCCGATATTACGGCGATCAGGGTCGGGTTATCAAGTTTCACTGCCTTCTCCTCCATAGTTAGTTTTTTGTAGTGTACGGTTGTACGTCCTTTCAGATGGTACCGGGGGTGGCGAGCAATGGTCCAGGTGGGCAGCGAACTTGACTGAATCCCCACGGTAGGGTCTTTGACGGCTGTGGGGTGAAGGGTGCTGTCCCACCCTGTACCAATCTTTCTTGTTTGTAGGTCTTTTTTGTTTGCGTTTTTCCGTTTTTTGGAATTTCAATTCCACATGTACGGCTTGTACGTCCTTTTTAATGGTTTTGGGAGTTGGGAGTAATGGTCCGGGTGGGCGGCGATCTGGAATGGATCCCCACGGTAGGGTCTTTGACGGCTGTGTGGTGAAGGGTGCCGCCCTGCCAGCATATCTCCCACCTTAGTCCATTCTTTTTTTGTTTGTTGGTCTTATTCGTTTTCATGTTACCTTTTGTGGCCGGTTTCATTTTCATTACCCTTTAGTACTTTTCTTTCCACTTCGGTTGGCGGAAGTGTTCTTTATCCCACAGCTTTTTGAATTAGTAATAACTCCCGCGCCAACAATTTTCGGCCCTCTTTAGGGTCGGTGGTTTGGTTGGTTGGGGTTTACCTAATTATTCTCCTCTTCCAAAGCTGTGGCTCTGTTCTTCCTCTTTCGCCTCCCTTAGGCTATTTGATTTTCTGTCTTCTTCCTCAGCTTCTATTGTGGCCGTTTTTACACGGACCCCTCGTTCAGCGCACTCCTTTTCTCCCCGTCTGGACTTTTTTGTCTCAAGAGTCATTTTCCTTTTCTACTATTTCTCGTTAGGCCAATCAAAGTCAGTTGACTTCGGTGAGGGTTGGTTATTTGCCCTTTCTTTGAAATTAGTAACATGACAAATAGTCTAACTTAACCTAAGAGGCTGATGCCATTTGGGCTCTGACGTTAGGACCCTATAGCTCTGGTCCCAGGGGACCCCCAACTTTGCAGCTGGTGTCTATTTGTTTATGAATGTTCAGTGGATGTACCCTACAATTTTGGAACTATTTGGGCCACTTTTGGCATTTTTATTAGTGCTTTTGCCTGGGCTGGCTTAGGCCTGCCTATGGCCCAGCATCTTGGACTGTGCTCCAAGGACTTCTAGCCATGTTTTTAGTGGATACGTGTGTGGACAGGTCCCGGCACCGCAGTGAGTACTTTTTTCGATCCTGTGGGATTTTTTTTTGTTTGTTTTTATTTTGGTTTTTGTATATGGAACCCTGCCTGGAGGTCACGGAAAATTCAAAATTGACTTATATCAGTGATCCGGCTGCAATCTTTAGAATCCTGGTTCCTTTAGGCCCCCAAAGCTTAACCTGTAAGTTTCAGGTGATTCGGCCTACAGATTTTTGTTATTTTTCATTTTTTGTATTAGCAAAACATGTGCTCGCAATGTGGCGAAGCCAACCTAGGCGATTTTGTTTAATTCGCCATTATGTTATTTTTTGCCCTCAATTGGGTTTTTTGAGACCTTAATATGTTTTCAAGACCTTTTTTGTTGTTTATAGGTCTCTAGTGAGTGTGTTTTTGCAGTTTAGTGTCTTTGGATTGTGACTTATAAAAAAACCAAAAAAACATAACTTTTACATTATATAGTGACTTTTTGTGTGGGTTTGCGTACCCGAGTGGGGTCTGCGCTTCCTAGTCAGTGGTCTTCATCAGTGTGTGCGAGCCGCTGCGCCTTTAGTTTGCTCGCTATGTCTGCTACGAACGATCCTCCTCTGCTTCCTTTTTATAAGGTGTCAACAGCCGAGAATTGCACGAGTAAATGCTTACGTAATGTTTTGGCAAGTCTTACGCCGGGATTACCTCATTTCTTTGGACTGCTATAGTGGGGATGAACCGTCCACTTTCCTCCTTTTTAGTGTTGTTCCCAAATGGCAGGCGTGGTTTGATGTCATAGTGACCTCAGTGTTTCCTGTAGTGGTTACTACGTGTGTAACGTTTACCAGTTGTGTTTCTGTTGATTGGGAGTCTTTGCATCCCTCCCTAGGCTCTCAGTGGCGATTCGTACTCGATGCCAGCATCATTTCACAACCGTCACACCGCCATCGGATCACCCGACATTCTTCCGCCCTCTGCGGCGCCTGTTCCCCTGCCTTTACTGGTTGCGGGTCCTTCCACCTCTCAGGTGTCATATGCAGCTTCGGTCCGTGGCCGTTCTGCTCCACATCGATTGGCTCATTCGTGGAGTGAGGTAAAGCTACATACAACTTCAAACTTATATCAGAAAATATTGCTCTAATACCTCCCTTCAGAATGAACTTCTAAAACAGATGAAAACTATATTATGAAAAAGAACAACCTTTACCAATGTTCCACCCCACACCGTTATGAAACCAAAAAAAATAAAATAACAATCAACGGACCACAAGGATATTAGGCAATCCCAAATAAAATATCAAATGAACAATTCAAGAACCCAACCAGGAAAAGGACACCACCCAAGGACGAACACAAGGACATCCTCAACATGTGCAGTTTGGAGAGACCCACCAACAACACCCCAACCCAAGACCACCAGTCAACTTAACTGGCCACCTGAGATGCTATTTCCCGTAGTATACTAGGAGCTCTGAAGCGTTCTGCTTAGATCGGGCGCCATCTTTATTACAAGTTCAAGTTTAGTGATTTATGCGGTGTTTTGATTGTGTTTTGTGCTCCAGTAGTTTGGGATCCAACCATCGAACTCATCAACGACATTAATGAGTAAGTAATGTGAACTTTGTAAACTAGTGATCACAAACTTTTGCTTTTAATGACTTTACCCTTTCTCAGGATATCCGAGAACAAAGAAGAGAAAGAACTTTTAAATATATCAGTATTCCGTAGGATGAAAGACTTGAAACGAGATTAAAACAAATTCTAGCGACTCAGAAAACACACACATTTCGTTTACGAACGCACTGCAATAAGAACTTAAGTAATTGCGATGTTAATAATAATAATAAAAAAGTGTAGTTTAGAAAACAGGTTTGTTTCAAGTTTGCTCCATTTGTCATCTGACGAAGAGGTCCGAACTTAGTCACCGCAACATTTAATGAAGATTTTTTTTTAAATATGTGCTTTTTTTAAGTGTGTTAGGTCCCAATTGTAAATACCACCACATGAATACAATGGGGGAAAAAAACAACTTAGAATATGTTTGAGAGGTTACTATTATGCAACGTCTTGAACTCAAGAGGATAAGCTGATCTATAATATCATACGAAGTTATGTCTGAAGTTTCTATAGTGAAACTAACTCCACTGTTTCAAAAGCTGAAATTAAGAAGAAGACATAGAAACACTATTAAACAATACATTTGGAGCAGTTTTTTTTTTTCAAAAGGGAAATCCTCCGTCGCCAGGGGCGGCGCAATCAGGCCTATGGATTCTGGAGAGCCTGGACCAACATGCTCAGGAAGAGAAACAAAGTCCCTAGGAAAGCTGACGCATAGAATGAAACCGAAAAGGAAATACCTCTTTGGCACCTTGAACGTTAATTCAATCTTGAAAACCGGGAAATTAAAACAAATGACAAAAATGTTAGATGAGCTCCAAATTCAGATCATAGCACTCCAAGAAACAAGATTCACAGATGAAAACACTATGGATTCGGAGGGGTACAGAATCTTCAAGGGAAAAAAAGAGGTCGGAAACCTATGAGAGGAGGAATCCCACATCTTGGAACAGGCTTTATTGTGTCACTAAATATTATAAACTCGATATCAGATTTTTACTCTCCTAATGAGTGTTTATCCATCTTGATGCTAAAATGTACCAACAAAACATACTCTGTTATTAATGGGCACGCTCCAATCAATAATGATAACAGGACAAATCCTGATAAAGTTGAAATATTTTGGGAATCCCTTGAACACGAAATATTCAAAATCCCCCCCCAAAAACGTTAAAATTCTGTTGGGCGATTTCAATGCCCAAATTGGAAAAGAAAAGAAATTCAGAAAAATTATCGGTGAATACCCAGCACACCAAAGAACCAATACTAATGGGGAAAGGCTGATAAACCTATGCAAAGGAAACAATCTCAAACTAATGTCGACGATCTTCAAAAAACTGCCAAGAAAACAAAAAACTTGGAGGTCGCCTAACACAAGTCTAGAAGAATTCCAAATTGACCATGTGGCAATCTCTTAACAACTACCAGAAAGAAATAATGAATGTAAAAGTAAAAAAAAGGTGTCAACATTGAAACAGACCACTACCTTACAACAATAAAAATGAAATTCATACCACAAAATAGATTACAAAAACATAAGCCCAAGATACAGAGAATTGATAGGGAGATGCTAAAATCAAAAGAACAGGAATTTCAAAAAAAAAAAAAAAATATAGACTCGGATGCCTGGGAGCAGATCAAAACTAAAATGGTCAGCACAGCCCTTGAGATTGCCCCACTCAAAAAAACAAAACAAAAACACAGATGGTGGAATGAAGAATGCGAAAAAGCCCTGAACCAAAGACTACAATTATGGAAGAAATGGTATACCACCAAGAAAAATGAAGACTATGTCAACTTTAAAATCCGAAGATCTCAAACAGCTAAAATAATAAGAACCATAAAAAGAATATTTGAAAAGAATCAATTTAAACAAATTGAGGAGGATTTCAAGAAGAATAACACCAGATCATTCTAAAGAATATTTAAACAAAGTCTCCAAGGATATCAGCCCCAAAATTTATGCTTTAAAAATGAAGAGGGGAAACTGGCACTTAACAACAAAGATACCTACAATATACTGGCACAATATTTCAAAAAGCTCCTGAACTGTGAAGAACCGAAAGAAAAATTTGAAAAAATTACCGCAGTACACATTTTCAAGGACTCAGATCCCCCAGATGAGGTTGAGAAAAATAAAGCACCGGGGGAAGATTCAATGGTAGCGGAAATGTGGAAACATGTAGATGTGAATACAGTTCAAAAGCTACACAATGTCTTTCAGAACATATGGAAGACAGAGAAAATACCCGAAGAGTGGAAAACTGCTCTAATACATCCGGATCCACAAAAAGGGAGACCGAACTGATGCTAACAATTACAGAGGCATCTCACTGCTTCCAGTAACATATAAAATACTATCTAAAACACTACAAAACAGATTGGAAAAACAACTAATCAACAACTAGGAGAGTATCAAGCAGGATTCAGAAAAGGCAGATCATGCGCCGAACAGATCTTGAATCTAAAACTAATAATCAACTACAGAAAAACAAGAAACAAAAAAATTCACGTGACCTTCGTGGATTTCAAGAAGGCATATGATTCCATTGATGGGAAAACGTTGTTCAATACATTAGAAGAATTTGGAGCTGACAATAAAACGCTAGCGATTACAAAACAAACCCTAATAGACACTAGGTCAAAAATTAAATTTATGGGAGAAATTTCAGAACCGTTTGAAATCAAGACAGGAGTGAGACAGGGTGATGGTTTATCTCCATTGCTTTTTAATTGCACACTCAAAAAAGTTATAAGAGAATGGAGAAAAAAAATGGAAATAGAAGGTATACAAAAAGTTAGGATAGGAAGAAAGAAGGACGGTCTGGAATTTGATTGTTTGGCTTTTGCGGATGATCTGGCAATCCTTGCAGAAAGTTACGAAGATGCAGTAAAACAGATAAATATTCTAAAAGAAACAGCAGAAAAAACTGGCCTCTTAATATCAGTTGAGAAAACAGAATACATGACAAATGTTAAAGAAGGTCCCAAATACTTAGAAACAAAGTATGGAAAGATAAAGAAAGTCACCAAAGTTTAAAGACCTGGGAGAAATAATCCAATCAAACGCATTAGATAAAGAAGCAAACTTAGCAAGAATGAGAAAGATGGAACTTGCATTCCAATTAACAAAAAAATGTCTATAACAAAAAATCTGTCTCCTTAAATACAAAACTAAAACATTACGAAACTGTGATTAAACCCGAGAGCCTGTATGCATCAGAATGCCTAACAATGAATACGGCCACCCAACTAAATGAACTTGAGAAGAAGAAAAGAAAAGTAATCCGAAAAATTCTTGGTCCAAACTATGAAAATGGAAGATGGAAACTCAAAAGTAACAGAGAAATATACGAGAGAATAGAGAGGATTGTGGACACAATGAGAAAGAGGAGAATAACGTTCTACGGACACCTTAGTAGAATGAATGATGAAAGATTGTCAAAGCAACTCTTTAACTAGTACTTTGATAAAAACCCCAAAACACATATAACCTGGTTTAAGGATGTAAAGAGCGACATGGAAGAAATGGGAATAACAGCGGAAAAATTGGAGAATAGGGGGATGCTCAGATCAAAAGTTAAAAATTTTGTTGGTTTTCAAGCAAAGCAGAAAAGGAAAACAGGGGGAATCTGGACAGAAGAAAGACGAAAGCAACAGAGTGAAAGGATGAAGGAATACTGGAGGAAGAGAATGAATGAGGGAAGAAAATCATGAAGTTATTTTATGTGGTCCTTAGTTGGCCAAATTCGAAAGAAAGGCTTTAAATTTTTGGGGTGTAATATCTTATTTTTTTTTTTTAATTTTAAAATTTAACAACTATTATGTTTCTATATCTTATTAAATATGATTTATCTAATTTCTAAATGATATATCTAATTATAATGTCTTCTAATGTAGTTGTATATATCAAAATGGATATTATATAGTTGATATTAATTCAGAATCCTGTACTGGAAATACTTCTGCAGTAAAAAAAGTTCATTCCAACTAATATGGGAATTATACAATGTTACACAGCAACAAAGAGAAACAATACTTACAACAAAAACATGGAATTGTCACTTTCATGAATTTCATAATTTTTGTCACTTGAGACCTGACATGCACAATTGTGCGAGTCATAAATTTTGTTTAAAAAAAAAAATCAAAATTTTATTTTCATATTTTTTTTTTTTTTTGAACTTACAGTATCCTTTTCCTATTTCGAGGATATTTCCTATTTCTATTTCTTAGAAAGAAAGAGGACATAAATTAGCAGGATTCGCTGAAAGTTACAGGTTCTTTACTGCAAACACATTTTTTAAGAAAAAAGAAATTCGAAAATGGACTTGGGAATCACCTGATGGAAAAACTAAAAATGAAATAGACTTCATTCTCAGTAGCCAATTAGAAATAATTAAAGATGTCTCAGTAATAAATAAATTTGATTTTGACAGTGATCACAGGATGTTACGAGCAAAAATAAAAGTAGTAACAGGAACAAGAAGAAAATTCGTAAGAAAGAAATTCAACTTAAATGGGGAGACATTACATATGCATGGGGAAACTTTCAAATTGAATCTATCTAGAGAATTAAACCTACTCGCAGACAAAGCATATACAATGACAACTGAAAAAAATGGAAAATATTTACTCAGCAATTGAAAAAACAAATGAAGAAATGTCTAAAGCCTTTAAAAATACTAAAAATAATCCCAGCAAGCTAAGCCAAAATACAAAAGACCTAATAAAGAAGGGAGAAGAAATGAGAAAAAGAAAACATCTTGGAACAAGAGAAAATGTAGAATTTGTAGAAACAAGAAAATTGGTAAGAAAGGAGATAAGAAATGATATCAGGTCTTTCAACTCAAATCAAATAAAAGAAGTTATTGAAAACAATAAATCTTTAAAAGTAACTAGGAAGAAACTTAATAGAAGATAAAATTGGATGCCTTGTCTAAAAAATACAAAAGGTGAGATAATATATGATAGAAAGGGAATTATGAACATTTGCAAAAATTTCTACTCCAATATATACCAAGACATACAAATTGAATGAACAAATGAAAAAAGCAATGAGGAAATCCCAAAAATACTGCTTGAGGAAGTAATAAGACACCATTTCAGAAATGAAAAATAACAAGAGTCCTGGTCAGGATGGAATATTAGCGGAGCATTTAAAAGAAGGTGGAGAAACACTGTGGAAATCCCTAACAGACTTGTTTAATGAAGTAATAGAAAAAGAAGAAATTCCAGAGCAATGGAACAATGCAGTTATAGTTCTGATCCATAAAAAAGGGAATTGAGATGATATAAATAACTACTGACCCATTAGCCTCCTATCTCAAGTTTATAAACTATTCACAAGAATACTCCTAAAAAGACTAATATTGAAACTAGATGAAGCACAGTCAGTTGAACAAGCAGGTTTTAGATCAAAATTTTCCACCATCGATCATCTTCACACAATTAATCAGCTGATAGAAAAATCAGTTCATTTAGAATTCGTAGACTACACAAAGGCATTTGATTCAATACATCACAATAAGATGAACCACGCAATAATGAAACAAACACTTGAAGGATAGTATCCCGGATTAATTGATAAAAATCTATGAAAAAGCAACAGCTTCAATAAAGTTGGAAAATCTAGGTTCACCATTTAATATACAAAGAGGAGTTCGACAAGGAGACCCACTTTCTCCAAAACTATTCAACACTATACTAGAAGAAGTATTTAAAAATCTAAAATGAGAAGAAAGAGGACTAAATATAAATGGCAGATTTTTAAATCATTTAAGATATGCAGATGATATTGTCCTTATTGCAAAATTGAACCAAGAAATGCAAACCATGATAAATGAACTATGGTAGGAAAGTTTTAAGGTTGGACTTAAAATAAACTTTGATAAAACAAAATATATGGAAAAGAATAATAAAGAAGAAAAAATATATTTAGGAAGCAAAGAAATTGAAAATGTAGATGAATACATCTACCTCGGACAGACTGTAAGCTTCAAGGATAGACAAGATCGAGAAATCAATAGAAGAATTGTTCAAGGTAACATAGCCTTTTGAACACTTAAGGAATACCTTACAGGTGATCTCCCAATATGTCTGAAAAGTAAAATATTTGACATATATATTACCCCTGTATTCACATATGGCAGTGAAACTTGGAACATCACAGAAAGACAATGCGAGAAATTAAGAGTGTCACAAAGGAAACTTGAAAGGAGAATGCTAAATGTAACTATAAAGGACAAAATAAGAAATGAAACTATAAGGAAACAAACAGGAATCGGAGACTTTATAGAAGTATTAAAAAATTCTAAATGGAGATGGGCAGGACATTTGGGAAGAATGAATGATGAAAGATGGACTCGATTACTAACGAAATGGCAGCCAAGAAATGGAAAGAGAAAAAGAGGACGCCCAAAAAAGAGATGGAGAGATGACCTACAGAAATTCAGGGGTGCAAGATGGTGGACAGAAACCAAAGATAGAAGAAGGTGGCGGAAATTGGGGGAGGCCTATGTCCTGCAGTGGACTGAACCAGGTTAAGAAGAAGAAGTATTCTTTTAAGCAGAAAAATATATTGAAACTAAATTCACAAGGATAAACTAGCCCGCTGGTCTGAAAGGGACAAAGGATCTTTAAAAAAAAACTGCTCGCTTATTGATGTAGTTCATTTTCAAGATCTCCCACGAATCCAGGGGACTCCAACCATCAACGAGGCTAATAAAAAGGACTTACTCTCCATGGTGGAATACCTAGATGAGCAGTATAAGGATTTTTACCGCAACATTTGTGGATATATTATTTAATTTTTTGATGCGGCCTGACAACAATATTATTACACTTCACTTTTATTTTTGTGTGTGTGTTCTTAAAATTCACATAGTTTTTGTCAAATTGTAATAAGGTTTCACCCAATAAATTTTTCGAAAAAGCTTTGAAACAGTTTTTTGCTTCTCCTGTAAAATTGCTATTTTGGACTTCAGTGCTTTCCTATGGGAGCTCCTCAATTGTCCTGAACGAACGATGAAAACGAAACACTTATTAATATACATTAAAATTAACAAAAATTAAAAAATGGAAAAAAGATGAACATTAAAAAACAGATCAAATGAAAAGGAACAAGTAAAAACTTTTTAACTTAAGTAAAAAAAAACAAACAGTAAATTAAAAAAGAAATGAGAACAAGAAGGCATTACAAATGGAAATGCCCTGGTTGTAGCAAAGATTTTATTTATGAGGAGGGATTCATGGAATTTTCTTAGATAATCATCTTTTTTAGTGGCATACACTATTGGTTCCTGGGTGTTGTGTGCCCTGTTTCCATGCAGTGTGCCGCTGTGGCATTTTGTTTAATAGCTTTTTCTAGAACTATTTTTGTGTTCTGTTAGACGTAGAAGTAATTTTCTTTTTATTTCCCCTCGCATGGTTTTGGTCCCTTAAAGTTGCATTTTAGGCCATAAACAACTCCTTGTTTATTTAATAACCTGTTCTGGGGGTCAGTCAGGTTATGCATCTTGTTGAGAAACTTTCTAGTGTTACTATTGGATCTGGTGACCTACCTCCACTTGAGATAGGATAGGTTTTAGTTTATTTCATAATCCATTCGTCATATTCCACGCAAAGAGATAGAAAGGAGAAGAGGGCAAACTTAAGCCCATTGCACATGGATCCAAAAATCGGACGATGAATCCATCGTTCGGGTTGTCCTGTTTGTGGTGTTCGCTCACCATTTCATATCGTGGCGAAATTAACAGGAAGTGAAAGGAAGATCTAGTCTGAAACGGAAACGGAAATTACTTTCGTTTAATTTGAAATATTAATGACAGAAATTAGTTATTTTATTTTTTAAGATGACACATTTTAGATCCGGAAATGAGGAGTATTTTAAAAAATACTATAGAATGGATCCTACCATTTTTACTTATCTCTGTGATCTAATTAGACCACATTTGGAGAAACAACAAGTAGTTCGAGAGCCAATCAGCGTCAAAGAACAGTTGGCTGTCACTATTAGGTAAATTGTAATGTATTTACTTTGTAAAGAAACATTTGTCTTTCCCAAATACTTATTTCCAATAAATTTGATCAGTACCATGTGCAAGGTTATGTTAGTAATTGCACATGCATAACTGCAATGTTGATCATTCACTAATTACTGTTTTGTAGGTATCTGGCATCAGGAAGTGCTATTCAGGAAATAGCCTTAAATTTCCAAATGGGCATTTCCACAGCGGCCAGAATTATTCACATAACGTGCAGAAAACTATGGCAGTTTTGTAGCCAGTGTACATGAAGGTAAGATTTTTGTATCAATTTGACAGAAAGGTAAATAACTTAGTTGTTGTAATTGTATATATATTGAACGTACAGGGTCGTGAAAGGTTATTTTACTGTATTACTAAGGTATGCAATTGACTAATTTCTGAAAACAAATATACAGAAATAGGTTTTTATGTTTGTAATATTTTCCTGGTTATTTGTAACAACAGTAACGAACTTATGAACTATCAGTCTGTCGCTCCAATTCAGGTTTTCTACAGAATGAGATTAATTTCTATCTATTTGGAAACACATATAGAATATATCTATCTGTACGATATATATTTATATATTAATCAAAAACAGAAAAATAGAAAAAATTAATGTATATATTGTAAATGTGTTGCATATATATTAGGAATTTAAAGCATGAAACATCTTTTGAAACTTAGAGGAACCTAATGTTGAGGATCTGCTGAAGATAGCAGATGGGTTCAACTGCAAATGGCAGTTTCCCAATTGCATTGGTGCTGTTGATGGGAAGCATGTGCACATCCAGTGTCCCCCCCCCCCAACTCAGGATTGTACTACAGAAATTATAAGGTATGTGAATATTATTCTGCTGACATTTGCAAAAGATGTCTACTACCAAATAGGTGTTTTATAGGTGTTTCATTGTGTATAAAGTGTCATGCAAGAACAAAAACTGCTTTTATATAGGTGAAAGCGAAAAAACATTAGAAAAAAAAGACTATATTCCAACCAATAGGCGTGCAAAGCTCAAAATCTAAGTGCGTCTATGATTGCAAATCATACTTATGAGAAGGATCATTATCCAGATTTTCACAACGCCTCTGCAATTATATATGAAAAGGACTACTCCAAAAGAAGAATTAAAGAATCACTGTTTATACATTTATCTGAGTCTTACAATACAAGACTTTCGAATATTAATATAAAACAATATTGTAAGAATTCTTTTTTGCAGAACAAATTACGCAAACAGATAAACAACAAAATAAAGAAGTGAATGTAACATCATCGCCAATGACGAAAACAACGAGCTTTTCCGATCATGAAAAGATGGACGCACGTCATCATATATCACAGCTCACCAAGAAATAGAAGAAACGAAAACAGAAAGAATAAAAGAAGACATCGTTCATTAACTGAAAGAAGACAAGAAAACATCATTTCTACAACATGACAACGTCACAAAGACTGCCTTCATGAACCGAACCTTCTACACGTCATCAATGAATCAGAAAACTTAAGAATCATGACTAACCTATAAAGACACCATTGGTTGGAATTTTTTGAATATATTAACTATAACCTCTGTACAATCTATCCCCGTGAAATTGTAAATCATCTTGCTGATGATGGGGAACTGTCTTTCCTTGAAACTGTCCATGGATGTATTGTAAGATTTTTTAATTTTTAATTTTTTAATTATTTTTATTAATTATTTATTAACTTAAAATTTTTTTAACGGGAACAAAAAATAATTTTTACTACAACTATCCTAATTGTAAATATAAAATTGAATTAATAACTATAAATATAACAACTGAAAATATTTATTGTAAATTATTAATTGGAACTAATAATTGTAAATACAAAACATTAATTCGAAATATCAATTGAAAATTTAATTGTAAATATCAACTGAAATAAATAATTATAATTGTAAATGCTATTTAAAATATTTATTGTAAATATTAATTAGAAATATATAAATAATTTAATTAAAGGTAATTAATTGTAAATATTTGTATGTTTTTATTGCATATATTAGTTAAAAATAAGTGTTTTTAAACATACTCCCCAATGTAATTTATCTATACTGCCATTGAAGAAAATATAAAGTTACTGATTGTAAACAAACCTATACTCGACATTGCCAGTTCAGTTGTTTATTAATATTTTAATCCATACAATGCATCAAGGAATCATTACCACGAAGCAATTGTACATTAAAAAACAATCTGTAAGGTAGGATGAAATAAATCAGGTAAAGAGAAACATGGAATCGCCTAATAATTTTAATAGCTTAATCTATCCAACGCCACCATTCTTATTTAGTTTGTACAAACAACTAAGGTCTGTAGATTTATTACAATAATGTAAACTTCATTACATATCAGTAATTAATAATTTGTTTGATTTTGTGTAATATAAAACAACTGATAATATCCATTTCAGTACATGGAATAGTAGTAAATATACACTGTTACTAATTTTATCTATTTCGACATAGTCAATGTCATATTTCAGTTATATTTTAAAAGTTGCAATTGATCATGAATTGTAACTATGTCAGTTGGAATTGCACTATTGACTTACAGCAATTACATACTGTTTTCCTAAATTTCAATTCCAAAATACAAGTTTTAAAATAAATAGCATAATTGTCAAGTGACATCGAAGATTACAATTATACTTTTCTTTCTTGTAGGGTTACTTTTCAATAGTGCTGATGGCTGTCGTGTACAGCAATTATAATTTCATAGTAATTGATGTTGGTGGATACGGACGCCAAAGTGATGATGGCACATTTAAGAACAGCCCATTGGGTCGAGCCTTGGACTCGGGGCATTTCCCATTGCCTCCACCAAAATATCTCCCTGGATCCTCAACAACAGCTCCTCATGTGTTTGTTGGAGATGAAGCCTTTCAGTTACGCCCTTATTTCCTTCGTCCACATCCTGGCCAGGGCTTGGATAGAAGACGAAGAATCTTCAATTACCGCTTAAGTCGTGCAATGTTGATTGGTTCAATCATTCAACCCACAAATTCTTTCTTTAGATTACCTTTTGGTTTGTTACAGTATAATGGCATTACTGATGTTTTATTGTGTGTCAACAACATATAAATTTCTTTTTTTTTTTCCTTGTTTTGATATCGATTGATATATCGATATGTCTGTAGCCAACACCGAGGCAATTGTGAAGGCAACATGCATGCTTCATAATTTCCTCATGGCTATGAACAACAGTGAAGGGTCGTCGGCGTATTGTCCACCGGGATTTGCTGATTCCGAATCACAGGGTCAATTACAGCCAGGTCAGTGGCGTGACAATGAAGAAGCACATCCAAACACATTGCAGGATTTTCCAGCAACGAATGCCAGGAACTTCTCCAGGCTCAAGCTCTATGACCAGAGAAGTATACACAGACTATCTCTCTTCGGAAACAGGAGCTCTGCCATGGCAGTGGAGAATACCAGGAGTTGATACGAGTTAAAATAGAAAGGTACTTCATAATTCCCTTATGGCTACAAACAACAATGAAGGGTCGTTTGCGTAAAAAATACTTGATATTTAGTTATCGTGTATGTAGTAATATTTTTTCAGTTTTGTAAAACTTTTTTCTCATCAATTTTTATCCTTCTTTATAACTAAATTTCTTGTTTATTATAACAATTAGAAAAAAAAACAACCCAATATATTATTTTGAAGATAAAGATTAGTTCTATATCACTGATCCAAAGTCCATTTCCAATTATAATTGTGTTCATCATAAA
>JAFIDM010001028.1:11213996-11245095 GCA_023159025.1 Thereuonema tuberculata | reverse complement strand
CAGAGTTTTAGAAAGCATGCATAACATGTTTTCTCAGATGTGTGATTTCGCTTCATTAGGCATTCATGAAGAACACTGTCAAATTGTTAAGAAACAGCTTCTTGCATTATATTCAAAATTATATTTGTTTTCCTAATTGAAAAGATTTAACAATGACATAAAATTGAAAGAATATTAAAGATATAGCTATTATATTTATCTTATATTTTTTCTAGGGCTACTAAATATAAAATTGTTTTCCATACTTAGTTCAGATGTCAATTGTTATCATATGTTACAATCATCAGTAATGTCATTCTATTTATACTCTGGTGTCATTATATTTCTTAAAAAAACATTAATTTTTTTATAATGATGATATTTTGATTATTTGGTTCGGTACGATAAGGCAATTAGACATTTTAATTAATAAGTTAAACAAAATGCACAAAAATATTAAATTTACTAAAGAGTTAGAAAAAGAAAATGAAATAACATTCTTAGACATAAGAATTCAAAAGGATGGCACAGGTTTAAAATTCAAGCATTATAAGAAAGAATACACAAGTTCAAATACCACCAATTTTCACTCTGCTCAAGCTAAACATATTAAAATAAATAAGATCTTCAATAATATCAAAAGAATAGACCAAGTAACTTCAGATGAAATACAATATCAAGAATCTTTAGACAATATGAAAAGAATTTATACGAGTAATGGATATCCAGTAAGTTTTATTGATAATGTTATACAGCACTACAACAAATTTTCTATCAAAGAAATCAAAAGTGATATCAATAAACGAATTTACCTCCCATTTATGAATAAATATTCATTTATATTGGCTAGAATATGTCAGACATTTGGTTTCAACACTCTGTTTACATATAAAAATAAAATTAAAAATATATTAATAAAAAGATTAAACCAGCTTGAAAACCAATATGAGATGGGAATAATATATAAAATTAATTGTGAAGATTGCAGGTCCTCATATCTTGGGAAATCAAAAAGGACACTAAAGGATCGCGTATCCGAGCATGCCGGATACTTAATAAATAACAAAGTTGAAGTCTCAGAACTAACAGAACATTGCCTCAAATTCGGATATTCTCAATCAACTAATGTAATGATCTTGGAAAAAAAATAAAATACATTTGTTAGAAAATATATAGAAGCAATGTATATAAGAAATACCATTGAAAGTTAGAATAGATGCGAAGGGAGCAATTGGATGAACTGATTACAACCATGTCGAAAACTTCTTTTTTGGAAAAAGAAAGATTAAATATTAAAAAACAAAAATTCACTAAACTACAAACGTTTCTAACAAAATGATTCGTCATATTATTGTTAGCATTCTGATATTTCATTGTTACTAATAATATCTGTCATTCTATTGTTAACACTTATTAATAGCATTATTGATATGTGGTTTTTAACTATATTTAATTGTTTTTCTGTAGCCTACTTATTGTAATGTTTTTCGTATTATTTAACTTTTTTGTAATCTTAGTTCTTTTTTGATATACATAAACCTACGAAGAAGGCAATAGGCGTGTAAAAAATCGCCGAAAATTCTGTTTTTACCATATGTGAATTTGTACGTGAGTTTTTATTAACATTAATTTTTGAATAAAATTATCTTTTTGATATGAATATAACATATTCCTCAACATCTTCTGTTTCAGATAGGACTCTCCTGTAATTTGAAACTAACATCTTCTTTTCTTTGTTTTCCATATCATTTGTAAAGTAGCCAAGACTACTTTTGTAATATTTCAAAATTTTTTTACTTACAATTGAAAGATGTGTGTTCGTAATTTGTGTAAAAGGGATTTTTTTTCTCTGTATGTTCTAACATACAGATGAAAGGAATCCACAGATTTAATTTCTATAAGTTTGCCTTTTTTATATAAGCCCAATACTGCTTTCACTTAAATTTAATGAATTCTTTATTGATTTCAATAAAGTTTCTTTATTTAATTTCTTTCTTTATTTATCAGTCGTGTAACAATTTCATAGCATTATAGAAGTTCTTTTTTTTAATATTAAAGGTTTTCTTATGCAGCGATAATACAACTGACGTTAAAAAAAAGGAAAAAAAAAAAATATAAAATATTCATTCATGGTTTCCAAGTACAGAAACATGAATCTATAATCAAACAAGAAGTTTCTTTTTTTCGTGGTAGACGATTTTACCAAGGGGTCTGGATTATAACAGTTTCATTGAACACTCAATTATATATTCCTTTATTTTTTTATATTTTAATTTGTTAGTAAGTCTTATAGTGTTGCCAAGGCCTGAAGAAGTATTTTGCTTAAATATAGATTAAAGTTTTATCATAAACAGAAAATTGTGCTTTTATTGTTGTTAGGATTGTATAAGAAATAATTTTTCATAATGAATGTAACTTTAACCATTTCCTATTATTAATGTATGTGTTCCATGAATATTATTTTTCTTTTTATATATTTGTTTCGTGACTTTCTTTTACTAAGTTCGAGGATTTAAGAATATTTGTCAGATATCTGTATTTTTTTTTATTTGGAGCTCATTTTTCTTAATTTTTTTAAAATTACAGATTTAATCGCAAAGCCGCTCCATGGGTAAGACCCATCAATGAAGATCTTTGTATGTTATAATCAGATTTATTACGATTAAAAAATTTCTAAGGATTTCTAAGAATTTCTAAGGATGGCGGAGAAGGGTGAGAGGAAATATTTTAAGGATGGCAGTTTGGATTCTGAAGAAGAACGAGAAATAAAGGATTCTAGGAATAAGGATATGAGGGGAGACGATTCAGATGAAGACTGTTATTACTTTTATGTTTTATTTTGATAAGATACTGTAATAAAAAAAAGTGTTTTGTAATTTTACATAATTTAAATACTGCATGGTGGTTAAATAATAAAATCCATTTAAACCTTGGAATACAGTATATAAATATTTATTAACATAGCAGAATAAATAACTTTACTAAGTGAATGGTTAACAGAGTATAAGAATTAAGATTCTTTGAATAAAATAGTTCATTTCAATTTGAAACGAAAAGTTCACTTTCTTAACTATTCATAGTCTCAGGTCTGTTACACACACAGATTCCATAATGGCTTCTCACCTTATACTATAATTATCAAAATGTGTTAAGTGTATTCATTATATCACACTTTAAAATAGAATTATTATCACTGATCTTCTTAAAAATCAAAACGCAATATTATCTGTTCTTAAAGTCTATCTCCCATTTCTTTCATTTGAAAATTCTATAACTTGAGTTGACAAAAATCAATATTGCTTCTTATATCTTGCTACCGTTAATTATTTATAAAATTGTCATTAATGTTCACTAATAAATAGACCTTGAATATTCAATTCAGCAATTCACACTTAATATATATAAGTAAACTCAATTTGGCATCTTGCCACTTGTTAACCCTGCGGGATAAATTTCTTGAACATATAAATAATTCATCCTTCATTTAATGTAGATTCAAATTTCTGTCTTTGATTAATGTTCTTTTACTGTATCTATTTTAATATCACCTGAATTAATTTACTCAAACTTGATGCCCTTTAAAACTTTATTCTTCATTCGAATCATATCGTCCTATCTTAATACAGGAATCTTTCTTCATCTGTTGAATCCCGCTCCAAAATCAAATATAAAAGATGTAACTTACAGTTTCTTTCTCGTTAATATTTCCTTATGAACCTTCCATTTGAAGCTCGTTATTCTCATCCTTTATTGTCAGAGCCTTTTACTTATTTCGCCCTTCCTCGTAACAGTCTTGAGCCGTCATCACTCCTTGGATTCCGAACGCCATAACCTTCTTTTGTTTCGTTCAACCAATCACCAAAAAAAAAATCGTGACGTCATCATTTTATATTCCCTCTACCGTCGTAATTTAGTACTTCATTAAAAAACGGTTTACAGTTAATCGATTCGTCCTTTTTTTTCAACATATATTTCTCTTCTTTTAGTTTTCATTAATTATTTTTATAATCACATTAAAAGCTCAAATCAATAAATACTTATCAAATAATAATTTTTCCACTATTATTTCTACAGATACCATTTTAATGGGTACCTAAAACAGTCAATACTTTTTTAATTTTTTTCATGTTAAAAGAGTGCGTTATTGGTCATTATTTGTATGCATTCTTAGCCGCACGTTAAATTGTTTTAATATGAACGCTGCAACGAGGACCATTACGGAGATTATTTCAGCAGCTGAAAAATCAGAGAAGAGACAATTAGAACATTTGTTAACACCCGGAATAAAATAGCTGCGGCAAAAGCAGGAATTAGTTTTAACTGGATATGTAAGAAACATAAAATCATACCAACTGGATGTGTCGTTAATGTTAGAACAGGAAGTAACAAGATCAGGCACTTGTCTCAACAAAGATTACCGATTAGTGAACGAATACATGTGCTTCATAATACGGACAGAAAATTATATGGAATTCTAAGGAATCAAAGTGAAAAGCTCTTGAAATCTGAAAGAACTTTATGTTGACTTACTAAAGCAAGCTGCCATCACGACGACAAAAACTTGGAATGCAATTAAATTCTGGCATTGTAAAAAATTCGAGAGGTTGAATGCAAAAAAAATGGCGCCATCAGAGGGAATTGGAGATGAGTAAGGACAATAAAAGATTATTCAATGACTGTCAAATACCACTTCCAGAAACACAAAAACAATTACTCATGAAAGGGCTAAATTTAACACGGGAAAGGAGCAGATTGATCGTACCAAAATTGTAACTCAATCACAGATACAAATAAGGCATATCGAGGATAATGAAGATAGAATCAACACACGAAAAAGAGTTGGAAAGAATTAACAGATGAAGAGGAATAATGATTACTCAGAGCAATTTATTCAAAGACATATGAAAAGAGCTACATTAAAGTATTATAATAATATAAAGGATTCAGAACGTCGCCCAATTCTCAAGTATGTCTCCATCCCATATCACCACAATGTATTTCCTGTCTTAAACAAAATTTGTAAGCTCTATAATATTTTATGACTGCCTCAGCCAATAGAACAATATCCAGAATTATGCAACAGACATCTAGAAATAATGAAGAGACAAGTAAAGGAGTTGTTTGTACTATAAATTTTAAGAGCCACCCCTGTTTCTACATAGGAGAGACCCAGCGTAGGGCGGAGGATCGTGCTAAAGAGCATGCCAGAGCTATTGTGAATAGAAATGAAGATGATTTGACATATGTACATGGTGTAACTCAACAACATAGCATTGATGTGAACAATCTAACAATTTTGGCGGTACGCCAACAGAATCTACAAAGAAACTGTTTAGTCATATTTTATTTTAACTATGGAAAATGCTTATAATGAATTATTATCAGTACCCACAATATGTGAATATGGAGTTAAAGAAAAAAAATTGGATGAAATGTTAACATAAAAAATGAAGATTAAAATAATAGGAAAAAAAAGAAAAATATGTTGGTTTACTAATTTGATGTTTCAAGTAATTGTATTATTTTAGTTTGTTTATAGTTACAATTCTCGATGACGATCCATGAGAAGTACAGAGAAGAGGAATCAATAGTTCACCAATGAGCCGCTAGGTGGAGTTAGTAGAAACATAATCCCAACTGTCGATGGAAGAGTATCACGCAACCGGCATGACGTCATGAAGTGAAGACTGGACCCATTTATCATTGCCTTAAATTATTTATTATCCAATTATTTTCTGTATAAATTCGAGTTATTGATTGTACCGGTTTCTGCTCTGAGAAGAGCCTTCTTCTGCAACGAAGAATTACAATGTATGATTTTTTTTTTTTTTTAGTGTAATATAGTTTGTTTTTTAGTAAAAAATGTTTTAAATTTAAAAGATGCTTGGGCTTTGACTTAATCACTTCAGAGTATTAACAGGTTCTCTAGAAAGAAATCCACACCTTCTGCTCTTAATCCCTTGTAGGTTCAGGAATTAATGAAATTAAACGCTTTAACAGATGATATCGTCTTTACCACGACAAATAAAGGGGGGTATGGGTAGTATTTCATCCTTCACCAAAAAGATTATGTGGCTAATTGTATGAAATTTGTCTATGAAACCGAAGGTGTTGATCTCGTTACTTCAAAGAATAGATCAGCTGATAAACGTTCTCAGAAAATACATTAAAGAAATGCAGAGGAAGTGAATTATTACCAATGAGGTTTGCAAAAAGCTTTGAGTTTTAACGGTAAAATACAGGAATTTAAAGAGCTTCCTATGACTCATAAATCAGAGGACAAAATCCTTAAAATTAGATTGGTTGTTAATTGTAAGGACAAAGCCATTATGGTCATAGCCAGGAAGGTTATAAGGATTTTAGTGTTTAAATTTTAAATTGCAATTCAGTGTGAAAAACAACCTACAATTCTTGGAACGCATTAAGAATGCTTAAACATGATAAACTCCATTGCTTAATTTCATTTGATGTTGTGAGCTCATACACTTCACTAAGCAATCACATATTTCAGGATGCAATAGGTTTTATTCTTAGCATTATTGCTGCTGATGACATTGTAAAATGTAAATTTGACCTTCAATCAACCATGGAAGCGATCTCGTATCTTTCTAAACCGCAAATTTTCGGTTTCAACGGAAACGCATTCTATCAAAATGTAGGACTGTTCATGGGGCTCCCATCATCGGCGGTCTGGCAGAATTGGTCATGATATAAGTTGAGGAAACGGCTTATAAGGAGACGATGGTAAGGGATAATGTGCTGTACATCAGCCGTTATGTAGATGATCTTTTTCTTATTGTAGATAACCGAAGATTTAGAGAGGTACTTGTCATATTTAATAATGCAAATCCTAGCATTAAATTCACGATGGAAAAGCAGCAAGCAAGCAACAGGAGCAAATGAAGAGGATGCAGAGTCTGATCAAGACCATACAGCAGCAGAACTACATGAAGACGTCTCAAATGCAGAAGATAATGACAAATCAAGTGTCCAACCCCCCAAAATATCGTCACAGATTTAGAGGTTCCTTAAAGGAAAAAAAAAAAGCAAGAAGTGCCGAAGAAATACAATTGAATCTGAACAGTGAACAACAGGCTATGCCCATCACCAACCGTCAAATAAAAACCAGCCTAAGGAGACTGGTTAAGAACGGGACCCTCTTAAAAGAAGAGGGTGCGGGTGAAAAGACAAAATATAAAATAAACCCAACATGGTTACAGGAAATGCGAAAAGCCAAGAAACGTGTGAAGAAAAGGAGATCATCAGATATTATGGAAATCATTCACACCCATGTTTGCGGTCCGATAAAGATCTCGAATTATTATCGAGCACAATACATCGTGAATCAGTTGTCACTAAAGAATGCAAATCCTTGTGAGCAAGATAAGGTAAAATTAAAGAGGACACTTAGATACTTAAAGGAAACGAAGACCTTGAAGATGTTATATTCGAAGTCCGATGATCAGATTAAAACCTGGTGTCATGCCACCTGGGCCGATGACATTTCAGACAGAAAATCGACTTCAACCCGTTTTAAGAGACACTTATTTGATGAGGAATTTGGTTTTTCTCTTGAAACATGAAACAATGACTGCAATCAAGAAGAAACTTTAACATACTGGTTCTGTTGCAACAAAACATGCTGCAGAAGGGTCATACCCCCCCAATCATTACTCATCGTCAACACCATCGAAGCCCTGGTAAAATGTTCGAAAAATTGACCAGGTCCTTCGATTGTCGCTAACTGGTAGGCAAAATTGATTGCGTCCAAATAATCTCTTCAGTGTAGAGATTTGACCTCTTCACTGAATTTTAAACATGTTTAAACTTCTTTCAGTTACAAATATACTGTAACCACTTAAGCCAGTAAAATGAAATTGCTCAAAAACATGGGATTGTAGACATTCAAGACAAGAAAACTAGTCACTGTTTGAGGGAACAACGGAAACTAAAATCCCTAAACGAAAGTGTCCCCAAGTTAAAAGAAAGGAGAAGGATCTTCACCCACAGTGGCTGCTACCATGGGACAGAAGTAAAAGTGAAAATGTTCGCCTTACCCCCAAGTGTAAAAAAAATGAACTGTACAAAACAAGGCGGAAAACACAAAAAGCTAAAATTAGGAGAAGAAAGAAAACAAAATAACAAAAAAACAAAACCCAATAAAAACAAGTAAAACTAAAACGATAAACACCTATCCAGATAATCTTAGTTGTTAATGTTATTACTAAACATTAAAAATCTGTCCTCATAACAAGAAACTCCGTTGGTCATTTTTTGTTTATTTTCTGTTCATAGAAGTGCTATTTGATATCGGTGTATTTTAGAAACACTGCAATAGCATAGGAAGACAGCACTGTAGAGGTTATAAAAATATAGTACGGTTTGCTACTTCGGGTTCTTAAAAACTTGTAGTCTTAGCATTTATTGGTACATTATGAATTGAATATAAGTGATGTTTATATTATCAATTGATTTATAATATAATAGCCATTAGAAAAGGACATAAAATATTTAGTTTAGTGTTTCAATATCATTTCGTATTCTTCTATCCTGTGGCAAACATTTAGGCCTGATTTTTGACAGGAAATTGACTTTTAAGGATCACATCCTTGATCTCCGGAAGCGTTGTATTTTAAAATTACATTGTATCAAAGCGCTTTCACATTCCACTTGGGGTGGTGATCGCCTGGCTTTGTTGCGCATTTACCGTGCCCTTATTCGATCCAAACTAGATTATGGCTGCATTGTATATGGCTCTGCACGGCCATCTGTACTTCGAACACTTGATCCTGTTCACAATCAGGCCCTTCGTTTCTGCCTCGGTGCTTTCCGTACTTCACCGATTCCCAGCCTGTACGCAGAGGCTCTGGAACCGTCCCTGCACTTTCGTAGACAAGCCATGTCACTGCAATATTTCGCACGGATTTCTTCACTTCCACATAACCCTGCTCATCAATGTGTCTGTCGTCCCCGTCAGCGACGACTTTTTACCAATCGTCCTTCCATTATCCCACCGTTTGGACATCGGGTGACGACTTGGCTTACTACACTACATCTCACTGATCTTAACATTGCCACTTTACCTGCTTTACCATCAGCACACTGGAACTATCAACTCCCAACCTGTGATTTTTCGCTTCGTAATTTTGCAAAAATTAATACGTCCTCCACAGTCTTTCAGAATCTGCATCGGGACCATTTGTCCCGTCATTCTGACTTCAACATTTTTTACACCGATGGATCTAAAGGCGCATCTTATGTTGGAGCCGCCTTTTATACTGCCACTTTCAGGAAAGTTGTTCATCTTCCTTCTGAGGTTTCGGTGTTCTCTGCTGAGCTTTAAGCCATTTTCCTAGCCTTAAAGTATGCATTTCAGGAAAAGTTTCCCAAAACTCTTATCTATAGTGACTCTGAGAGTGCTCTGCAGGCACTGTGCAGTCACACAGTGAAGGTTCACCCTTTTGTTTTGTCCATTTTAGATTTCTTACAACATTTTCAACATTGCACGATTATTTTATGCTGGATTCCAGGCCACGTCGGTATTGTCGGCAATGACCACGCTGATTCTCTCGCCAAATCTGCTGCTGGTCTCCCACTGCGACGGATCTCCACTCCTCCCTCTGACATCAATGCTCTTATACGTACTCGTCTCCGATCTGCCTGGCAACACGAATGGGATGATCTTCACGGCAATAAACTTCGTCTTGTCAGTCCTTTATTATCCTCTCCTACCTATCGGCTGCTTCCAACTCGTCAGAAGGATGTTCTTCTGGTGCGTCTGAGGATCGGTCATACAAGACTCACACATAGCTATTTACTGCTCAATCGTCCACCTCCCCAGTGTTCTACGTGCAACGTTATTTTAACTATTCATCATATTTTAATTGACTGTCCTGCTTTTAATCAACATCGTCGTCAGTGCTTTTATCCTCTTTTTAAATTTCACGTTCCTTTTCATATTTCCTTACTTTTGAATGATAATGAGTTGTTACCTATTTCCGCAGTTTTCCGCTTCATTTCTCAATGTGGCCTTGCCTCTCTTTTATAATTAACAGTTATTTCCTTGTTTTTGCCCATTTTATCTTGATTTACTTCGATTATTTTGCTTTTCCAATGTTCTGAATTTTACCTTTCTTGGCGCAGCTTAGCCACTGCTGCTTTTGCGCCATTAAAATACCAACAAACAACAACAAAAGGACACAAAATATTTAGTTTAGTGTTTCAATATCATTTCGTACTCTTCTATCCTGTGTTGCTATCCTAGATTAAATCGAAACAAATTTTATTGATCACTACTCAGTTGATCGTGCCGTTATTCAACTGAATGTTTTTTGTTTTTTTTTATTAAGCTTAGCTTATCAAAGAGTTTTCAGGCTACAGAACAAAGTGAAAACTGTAGTTTTTCTAGTCGCTGTCTGCCGATGGCAGTTAAATACTGTCAAGGCTTCAGAAGTTTGATAGTTTTAAAAATGATTATTTTTTGGATAACATATCGCTCTTTTGGAATTGATTATTAATTTAAGGGTGTTATTCAGAATTAGTGGATAAGCTAATTATACATCCTAAACCTAAAGAAACATTCACATTTATAAGAGGCCAAGATATATTGCAAAAGGTTTTAATGAAGTGAAAACTCGTTCATTATACTTTGTTATATAAGAAATTTATTGAACTGGAGATTAAGATATAAATCTATTATAATATTTTATTTCCCCATCAGTTTTCAATGAGTACATGAATAGAATTAAAACTATGGATGTGATTTATGCTTTGCAGTCAGCAAAATTCATGCGTATATATCAGAGAGACCGGCCGTTCCCCAGGGACACGGGTGCTGGAATACAAAAGGACCTTACAGCGAACCGATCTATAATATGCTACGTTGAGTTGCGGACATATCATTAATTTAAATAACTCATGTATTGTAGGATGTGCTAGGAATCCGTTTACAAGAAAGTGTAAAGAATCAATGTATATCATGCAGGATACGAATTGTCATGACTGTTTATCCAATAAGAGCGTTGCTGAGTATAACTTAAAGAGAAAAGAGCAACGAGATGCAAGAAAGAATAAGAAATTGAAGGTGAAGAAGATATTGAAGAGCACAGAATATTAATTTTATACAAGAATAAGAGGAGATTTTTTTTCCTCGTCTTAGATAATTTTCCTGACTATGGAGTATATCCTGTCAGAGTACATCAAGTCTTTCTACATTTTAAGAAACTTTGGATTCATTGCATATTTCACGGGTTGCAACTAGTTGAAATTAATAAAATCGTTGTTGGTCTGTAGTCTAAGGAAGAGGGCCGTTTACTTCCGGCTTCTCGAAATATGTCATTTTTTTAAGTGTTTGTTTTATATGTATTCTGCAGTATTGATCGCATTATCAATGTTAATTCCAGTCCGGTAATTATTATCTCCATAATAAATTCGATATTGAAAATTTCAAAAAAATATTGTAAAACTGCATAATCATTTATTTATTTGTATTTTAATTTTTATCAGGATAATTGTTGATATCACTATTAACCTTACTCATCTGTTGTAATTGTATAGAACTTTGATGCACTATGAACCTTTTTCTTTTGTTGTATAAGACTTATTCTTTGAGTAATTGTATAGAACTTATTCTTTGTAATAATTTGATCCACAGTGAACCTTTTTCTTTTGATGTGTAAGACTTATTCTTTGTTGTAACGCTTCCGTTTTAATTTCAAAATGTAGCCTGAAGAAGCAGGGAAAGAGTAATATCGCTGATAAAGTATGGAGTTTTTTAATAAGAAACAAATTCTGCAGCTATATGCCCTTACAACAATGTATTGCTTGCAGGCAAAAATGCACTGTAGACTTTGGGAGAGGGGGAAATCAACATCACAATAGTTAGCTTTTCCTATATAAGAAAGTTTTCAAATAGTGGATTCCTTTCTTAGAATAATTTAATAAAATAATAATACTCTTTTGGAAATAGTTGAGTGGAATCAGATTGATTACATATATCGGACATTAAAATAATGAAATTTAGGAACTGTTCCGTAGTTAGAAGAAACTAAATACTTTTTAGAAAAGTTAAAGGGATGGGATTCATCTGCTGCTCCAGGTATCCCAGATCTAAGAATGAATGCTTAATTTATGCAAATTTGTTTAAATCAATGAATTATATAAAAGGAACTAGAAGCATTTCTGGAAAAATACTCTGTTAGAGTTGATTTTAAATAAAAATTCTAATTTTTTTTAAAATTTAGTAAAGAAAGTATTTTGAAAAATATATTTACTTTACAAAGCAATGAAGTAGATTTGTTCTTCAACCAAGTCTTGGAATGAAAACTGAGCCTGAATCTTATTTTAGCAGCAGTATTACTATGGGGAGGAAGAAACAGAAATTACAAACAACAAAACCTAACGTGATGAAAATTGTTCATAAAATAGATTAAAAGTAAGCAAGTGAAATAATTCAAAATACATTGCTCAAATCATAACTGAATTTCTTGACGACAATATAGATTTTCTAACTCTGAACAAAAATGTTTTTCTCTATATAAAAAAACAGCAACAAAAAAACAATCACTTCTATGCCAAACTCTACACCTTGAAGATTGAAGAGGCAAATTTAAAAGCCTTTCTATGGTCTATAGGCTTATACAGTGCTGAAGCCTGGCCTTTAAATACAAATGACATTAAAGGATTGAAAGGAATTGAGGTGTCATATTAGAGCAGCATAGAAAAAGTTAGATGAGTAGAACAAGTCACCAATACCAATGTTCTCAAATTACAGGAAAACAGACCACTAATTCTTCCTATAAAAGAGAAAGTTGTCGTGGATTTGGCTTAGATTATAATATGGTGGACTTATGATAAAAGTGCTTGAAGGGGAAATACCAGGGAAAAAAAACAAGGAAGAAATACTTTTATGAAGTTATTCTTTAGAGAGCTAGAATTGTGAAACAATGAGAAGCCAAACGCTTAGCTTAGGACTGATGTGGATGGAAGACTAATTGTGAGTACAAACCAGTCCGAAGAGTGACTCCCATTAGTTTGGTATTCAAATTGAACTGCAAAGAAAATCTCACATTACAATGAAATGCTTAGTGAATGAGTAACTGCAAATAACTACACTATAGGGTATTGAGCTCTTCTACTTCGTTATTTTCCATGTAGAATAAAATTATCAGTTTTTGAACAACAATTTCATGGTTTATTAATGCAATAAACTTTCTTGGACTCCTTTCTTACTTGTCAAAGAAAATTTTTTGAAAACCACTGTTTTAAGAATAATTAGAAGGAACTCCTCAAGAAACTTTAACTGAAATTCAAATTTGAGAATTTAATTTAGCATTATTTTGACATATTTGAATATTATCAATTTACATTCTAGTGAGAGCACATGCCTTATTAACTGAAATTATTAGATCTCATCGTAACTTCAAGGTTTATACATTGATATTATTTTTAGTATATTAATATTATTGTTATTTTAATTTGTGAAACTTGATAGCTTCTGCAAAATATCGTTCTAGGAATTTGAAATTGCTGGAATTTGAAGAAATATATTTTGTTTATTAATATATAACGAAGAGATTTCATCATATAATGCAAATATTCCTACATTTTGGGTGACTCTGAAAGTGCAAACACAAAAGATTATGAGAATCTAATCAAACGTAGGTCTTTAAACTGTAAAGCATAGCATTAGGAAACAGATTAATGCTGATTGACTGAGATAAAGAATGCCTCAAAGTCAAAAAAAAAAAAAAAAAAAAAGACACTAATAGTAAAATTTTAGAGGCCGCTGAACTTTGTCATGATTCCATGGCTACAAAAGTAGACACCAATATTACTAGGGAGAATTGGATAGAGATGCCTCACAGGGAGAGACGCACAGTTCTGGTAGTTTAGCCGTGTGTGTTAGAGTGAGCTAGTAAGTCATGGTGGAGAAGGATCACGCAGATGGAAGGAGTTACAGTTGTTCTCATTTTTAAATACTGTAATTTTTTGCTGAGAAAAGTTAAGTTCTGGCTTTTCGTTCCCATTATTTAGGGCAACAAGGAACCCGAAACTAAATTGGTGCTACATGGGACCGAACCGAAACTTGATCTGGGTCATTCTAAAGGATGTCTATCCAGATCTGGTAACCTTTTACCCCAGTCTACAATACAAATCTTGGGGGTCAAACTTAGGTTAGAATGTGTTTAGGCTTCAGCAATAGATCAAATTGGCTTCAAATAGTTTGATTATGTACAAAGGGATCTCGGTTTGCTGTTTAGCTGCCATTTTGGTCTCTCTACCAACTGTTCCAGCGTGAGACATTTCTCCCTGGCTGTTGGAATAGATACCTTGGTGTCAATCGTGAGAAATGCCCTGTCATTTTGTTCAGCGCAAGAAGCCTCATTTAGATCAGGGCACTTGCGTCAATTAAGGTGGACGTGCAGTCGTTTAGCTTCGTTAAAAATCACATCTGAGGTCTTCAAAAACATAAGTATTACTATTCATACTCAATTCAATCCTAAAACTAAATAATAATTAAAATAATTGAAATGAATGAGTGATTACGCACAATATATAATTAAATGTAATGAATATAGAAAAATAATAAAAAAAGCGGAATTGTGATGTAAGTCATGTGGAGTAGAACAGCACGATAAGTGTGCTAAGCGTGTAAAAGGTGAGGAAGAAATAGATATATCAACACCTCATAGAAGAAGTTTATGGAAATGCAGGAATGTAACAGAGCCAAAAAAAAGTAATGATAATATTGTTACCTGTAGTTTTGCCCACTCCCCGCCAATGAAGTCGACTTGCCCAACCCAGCCTACCTGTGGGAAGTCGATCGGTCCGAAAGCAGGAAAGAGGCGGTCAGCGCCTATTTATAGAGACGCAGAGCGCTTAGAAGACAGTTCGTGTGTGGCGACCGGCCACAAGAGGTTCTCCGCCTGGAGAAAGAGTAGGACTTTGTTAGTGGCGTCCGGTCACGAGAGGGTCTCCGAGAGTTTGCTAGTGTGGCATGAAGCCGCGGGAAGACTCCCATCCGGGAGACAGCAGTCATGTGTATTTGTGGACAGGTGTCCTAAGAGCATTCCCAACCGGGACAACAGAGGGGAAGATTTCAGCAGTGGAACTCCGCGAAGGATTCCTTCCTCTGAAAGAAATTAGAAGCAGCAAATAGTGGCAATCCGTCCCGAGAAGGTCTTCAATCCGAAGATTTGGAAGAATCGTTGGCCAAAAGAAGAATCCCCATTACCGAAGAAGTGCAGAGGGGTCCGGTAAATGATAGAAGGCTTCGGACAAGTCATCCTTAGCCGAGAGGTGAGCACCAGTTGCCGCCAAAGATCGAAGAGGCCCGGTAAACGATAGAAGGCGAAGGACAAGTCATCCTTAGCCGAGAATAGAGCTCCAATTACCGCAGAGGTTCGAAGAAGCCCGGTGATCGAAAGAAGACTTTGGACAAGTTCCCCTTGCCGAGACGAGAGTTCCCGTCACCAAAGAGTCTCGGAGCAGCGCACATCAGACATCTTCGGAAAGATAGTAGACGACCCAGTACAGACGACCCTACTGCCGTAAAGTTGTCAAGACGTTCCGCCAGAGGTTAGAAAACTATGTAGAAGTTGGGCCGTATCTGAAGATTGCTAATTCTGAATGAGATACTGTGTATTTGAAATTTAACCCGGAATATAAAAGTCTCTGTTATTTTAAATAACATTTGTTCAGTCGCATTCCGTACCCCTCCGCCACCGAACATTCGTGCCCATACGAAAGTACGGTAGCAATATAAATAAAGAAATAGAGGAAGAAAATAGAAATGAAAATATAATGGAAGTAACATCCTTGAAAAAAAAAGGGAACAACCCATAAAGGAAATAGAATCTGAATTACAAACCATTTTGAAGGAAATAAAAGAAATAAAAGAATTTATGCAATTTCTAAATAAAAAAAAAAAATGTGAGGACATAGTGGAAAAATTGAATAAAATTGTTTGTCTGTAAAGAATCAATACTAGATTGATTATTAGATGCAATAGGAATTTTACAATAAATTACTGTTAGCGCTATAGAAGTTCATGAAGTAAAATTGTTAACAAAGAATTGAAAAGAATGGCTCATGATAAATTATAATAAAACAATGTGATACTGAAAATGTTAATTCTTTAAAACAACCAGAGTGAAGCATGGCGAAACAATGAGGAATTAAGAAGTGATAGACGTGTTTGTTGGTTGTTTAGCACAGACGAGGAATAGGAAGATAGGTGAATTCGAGAGATTGGAAGTGGTGAGATAGATAGACGCTTCTATAGGAGAGGCAACAGATAATGATATTCCAATCACGCAAGTTTCTTCTACCAGTAGTTTAATTACACTTCACATTCCATATTTTAAGAGTTAAATGTCGATTGATAAATATTGTTTTCTCTTATTTGTGAGCCCTAACAGGAAGATAGTTTGGAGAGATTAATGGAGACATAACTCGAGATCGATGGATAGAACAGTAGCCGCCATCTTGGACTAGATGATGACATACCCCAAGAGATTGCTGCTTGGACGTATCGTGGATTCGTTTACCGGTGAACAGATGTGTTAGGCATACGGTATTAATTTATCAAGTAAGTGAATTTATGATAAACTTAGAATACCCTGCTAACTTCTGGAGTTATCCTCGATGTGGCTAAGCTTCAAAACTGTGTCTGTGTTAAGTGGAACATTTGAAAGATATAGTCAGTAGAAGAACATTAATTCACACAAGGGGTCTAGACAATTTAATTCACACAAGAGGTCTAGCCAATTCCAATCTATTCCATTCTATGTTAGTTAAAGATAATGCAAGAATGTTTTTTTATTCACACAAGGTGAAAGTTTTTAGGCCATATCTTTAATTAAGTGAACTGTGAATTGTTATCAATTTGAACTAGGTAATTGAAGAGTTCGAGTCCAGTATTTTATTATTGGAACAGTGTGTAGTCAATGGAACTGTTAGCGTTAAATATAAGGATTGCCTAGCTCTACTAGGAACTTTGAAAAGCCAAACAGTTTTATAAGTCTTGAATTTTAGGAATTAAGAAGAATGACATATTTGTAGAAACCTCATGCAGTAAATTACCAATTGTTTATTTTAAGTGCTTTTGTCTTTTGCAATATTCTTTACTTATCATCACCTCCACCCAGCTTTGCTTGAAGTTTAGCATCGAGCTCTAGCTGTTTCTATATAATATAGAAGTAAAAAGGGAACACCTCTTTTTTCCGCCCTTTTTAAAAATAAATAAAAATCAAAAATCTATGGAAGAAAACCAAAATATATTAGAAAATGAAAATAAATTACTTAAGGATTCAATGATAAAATTAGAGGAAAATGCCGATAAAATGGAACTACAGATGCGAAAAAACAATATAGAAAGTATCTGGAATGCAAGAAAACGAAAATGAAAACCTCTTAGAAAAAATTTCTAAATTAGCAGAAATTTTACAAGTTGAAGATTCAATAGGAAAAGTGGAAGTCATACATAGATATGGAAGGTTCCAAAAACAAAAAGAAAGACCGATAGTTATGAAATTTGAAAGTAGAAAAGATAAAATCTTTCCAAACGAAAAAATATATAACAATTGATGAATTATTCAGAAACAAGAACAATAAAAGGATATATATAAATGAAAATTTAACAAAAAAATTGAAGAATCTATTTTGGAAAACAAAGCAAGAGGCAAGGTCCAAGGGGTTTAAGTATATATGGATCAAAAACCCAAGAAATGACAGAATGGGGGAGTATTTCCTGGAAAAAACGGAGGGTTATTCAGGAAATTCAAACTACGGAGTCTAGTTTAAATAAAATTTTCAAAAATTATTTTACATAAGCCAATGATACAGGTATAATTTCTACGGAGGTTAAAAAAGCATCAATAGAAAAAATAAAATGAATACCAGGTTTAATATTACATCCCAAGCTTCATAAAGAAAAAAATATCAATGACAGTTTCAAAGCTAAGCCGATTATTAATTGTAAGAATAGTTGTATAGAGGTTATCTCTAGATATATTGCAAATATTATGATGAAGGTTAATATTAGATCTAAATATGCAGTTAATAACTGCTTTGAATTTGTTCATAAATGTAGAAATCTATAAATAAATAATGATGAGATGGGTGCATTTTCTCTCGATGTATCAGCATTGTTCACATCCATTTCATATGATCTTATCAGCATAGCGGTTAATTATATCTATGATATTGTTACCTGGCGTTTTTTTCTTCTCTATTTCCCCCCTAGAGGTGGACTCTTCCTGAACCCGTTGCCCGGTTTCTTCATCACCTCTGAGGATAGTTGACCGTTCCAGAGATGATGTCGAGGCCAGACTCTGGGATATAATGGAGAGTTTCACCGTTGTAAGACAGTTCATTTTGGGCCACAGCCGGCCACAGGAGAAGTTCTCCACCTGGAGAGAGAGATTAGCAGAGTTCATACCTAGGCAGAGGCCCAAAGAGTTCAGTTCATTTTGGGCCACAGCCGGCCACAGGAGAAGTTCTCCACCTGGAGAGAGAGATTAGCAGAGTTCGTACCTGGGCAGAGGCCCAAAGAGTTCAGTACGTTTTTGGCCACAGCCAGTCTCAGGAGGGATCTCCAAACGGAGCCAAAGAGAGCAGTGCGTTTTGTGGGCAACAGCCCAAAGAGTAGAGTTCGTTCGTGGCTGAGAAGTCACATTGAATTCTTCAATCAGAGCCAGAGAGGACAGTTGGGTTTTAACGGCAAACCTGCCACATGACAAAGACTCCACCCGGAGTAGGAAAGGGAAAATTACCCCTTCTGCTAGGATTGCCAGTCCGCTCTCCCCGCTAGAAAGCGCTCGAAGCCCGGCCAATGGAAGAGACGTTACCGGCAATTGAAGAGGATTACCGAAGCCATCTCTAGTGTGGTGTGCAAGTCCGCTTCCCCGCAGTCGAGCCAGTCGAAGTCCCGTCAGCTTCCCCGAGCATTACCGGTGAAGAGGCCGAAGATGACTTGCGAAGCCAGCAAGCCCGCCCTTCTCGCCAACGAGTCTCCGAGGACCGTCAGACGCTTGCAGTGAAGTCCACGTCCACCTATCAGAAGATCCCCCACCCACCCGCTCCGTACGATTATGGTAACTAGCAAAATCGACGGGCAACAATATTAATAATGACTTTAAAAAGGACATGTCGCTTGACTTAATCAAATGTGTTATTTGCATTCAATATTTCAATTCAATAACAACTGCTTTTATAGCAGAATGGATAATGATTTATGTTGAGGACATGGCCATGGATATTCTTAAGGAAGGGCAGGTTGAAATTCCAATGTTTGTAAGATATGTTGATGACTTGTTCTTATTGGCAAATAGGGATATCCATGAGGGTATACAAGACATTTTTAACATGATTCACGGTGACATTCAAATGGAAATTGAAAAAGAAAATGAAAAATAAGAAAATTGCGTTTTTAAATACTTGTGTGGAAATTCATAAAGGAAAAATTGTTACTAATGTATATAGAAAACCTACCTATGCGGACAATTTAATTAATTACAGGTCTAGTATGCCTATGCGATTCAAGATTGATACAATCTCTATGATGTTGAATAGAGCTTTCAAGATATACTCCACTTACGATTTATTTAAGCAAGAAATAGATGTAATTAAGCAAATATTATTGGAGAATTATTATACCAACAAATTTATACAGAATATTGTATGTAAGCTTACTAGTAAGTTATATAATAATGATAAACCATGGCAGGTCAGGTCTTATGCATATGTATCTATCCCCTTTCAACAGAATAAGTTCTCGGAAATATCCAGGATATTGGCAAACCATAATATAGTTACCACAACGAAAGCAAATAACACTGTATGTAAACATTTAAAGTATAAAAACGATTAATCAAATCAGAATAAAAAAAAAATCTAACTTGATATATGGGATTCAATGTATTAATAATAATTGTATTTACATTGGAGAGACATCATGAGTGAAATATACGTGTAAAAGAACACATTAATGCTGTAAAAGAAAAGGAATTTTACATTTGCAACGGCTACTCATGTAGCAAGAACAAACCATACGATAGATTATGAAAATGTCAAGATTTTGGAATATGAGGATAATGATTTAAGAGAAAAAGTAGAGAATCAGCAAACATTCTCACAAACAAGTATTGTTTTAATGAGAGAGTATCTATTAAGAATATAATTGGTTATCAGCTCACTGTACAGTAGGTAAAATCAAATCGGCGCCGTGTCACGTGGTCGGCCTTTGTGCCCGCTGTCTCCTCGGTGCCCGCTAGCCGCCATCTTGTTATTGCTAACTTTTATGTCTTTAAAAGCTTATTTTTACTTGTTTCTGGAGATTTTTCACCCCATTAATTTGAAAGAATATTGGATTTAGAACCGCCATACAAAATTCCAGTAAGTTTTGCTTATTTTTTACTGAGTTCTTTAACTTTTTCGTTTTCCATCGGCGCTCGACACCATGTGCTCGCCCGTGGCCGCATCTTCGGACAAACAATGTTCACCCAGGTTTCTTCCTCAAGTCTATTAAGAGTGATATTTGTCGGCTGTCCCTCATTTCCAAAAATACAAATACAGGCAGCGACGATCCAGACCAATCTTTAGATGAAACAAAATTCTCAATTACCTCAACCCCTATAAACTCTGATAATGAAGTTATGGATACTATGCCACACAAGGAAGCAAGAGAGGAGTCACAATCCTTCCTTGCGAGATACGAGTGCGTAGTTGTTGGTTCCTCAAACAACTACGAGATACCTCACCACTGAAAAAAGTATCCTCTACTCCAGCAAACCCTAGTGTAAGGCCATTATCTTCCCCACCACAAACTTTTGCAGAAGCTCTAAAAAATCCAGTACCTGTTCCCTCACCGAGCCATCCCAATTGGACCACTTTATCAAAACAAAAAGCGCCGTTGCGTTCGGGCTGGCGTCACTTTCCAATCTCCTGTTGGAGGACGAACAACAGGAACAAGTAGATCAATTCGACCATCATGCTTTTGCACTTCTGTCAAGTTCCGACAACGTGGTGTCCTAGTACGAGCTTCCAACCCTCGTCTCAATCCAGGACACATCCTTATAAAGATCTTGGAAGTCCTGAACTGGAGACCTCCGGACACTGACCCTATCACTCATGTAGATAAATGCGACAACCAATCATTCCTTGTTTTTCTACGATCACCAGAGTTGGTTGTCCGCCTTCTCTCGTTCGGAGACCTGGATTTCCCGGATGGCTCGGCTTCTATGGTGCCCCTGGCTGATAATTTAATAACAGTCTATTTGGCACCTCTTCCATCGTTTGTGCAACCTCACCAAGTTAAAAAGGCTCTACTACCTTATGGTCAAGTTGTAATGTTCCCCAGGAGATACATTACAATTCCAGAACTTCCTACCAAAGGATACCTCTCAAATAAAGTCAAAGTGGTTATACAACGTAATCCTGAAAGCCAACCCGTCCCATAGTGTCTTGCAATTTGCCTCAACTTAGTGCGACTCTCACAGGGCAGACCTCCAACCCCTTGTAAAATCTGCGGCTCTGCGGCTCACGAGGATGCTTCTTGTGAAATGATTTATTGCGTCAACTGCCAAACCACTAGACATTCACAGGAAACCTGCCGAAGACCGTGCAAGGTATTTTGCCATTTGGGCCACTCATTCGCGGACTGCCCCAAGAGAAGAACCCCCTCTGTATCCCACCTATGCTAATAAAAAAACACGTTATGAATTGCAATATAAAACTGAAATTCAACTTTGAGAATTTAATTTAGCATTATTTTTACATTTTGAATATTATCAATTTACAAAATTTCACATATACAAAACAACAAGATCAGTCAAAACTTTAAAATCTATAACTAACACCTGTATAGATCACTGTTTCTAAAATGCAGTCTTTTGATATCAGTGCTAATAAAATACAGTGGGACATTTCAGATCACTATGGCATTCTGCTTGAAATAGAACAGAAGGAATTACATAAAAAGTACAGTAGAAACAAAAAACAAAGAAGAGCAAAATGATATTGAGTACTTAGACAAAGAACTGAAATTTACTAATTAGAAATACAAAAAAGATGAATATAAATAGAAATGAAGGAGTTGATGTAAACAATTTTATTGTCGAAATGGCCAAAGCATTTAATAATGTCTGTTCAAATTGTAATAATAAGGTGAAAATTGAAGAATTAGGAGAGTAACTTTCTTTGTAAGTATTGTTGGTTACAATATAATTTCATGAGTGTCTTACATACATATCGTATTCCTCTATTTGTAAAGTATTGTTGTTGTTTTTTCGCTTTGAAAAAAAAAAGAAGATATGTCTTTTCGAAAATTTAGATGTTTATTTTAATAAATGTATTATTTTATACATTTATTTTTGTTTTATTTGAAGATTTTGAAGACTTTTCAATATAAAGAACTGAAATGTCTAACAGAAGAAATAATTAGAAAGAATGAAAGATCCAAACAAAATAGTAAATATGCTAAATAAAATAATAAAAAAAGCTAAATATAATAAAGTAAACAGAGAAGTAATAAAAGAAAAAAAGCAAATTGGAAAAAATGAGGGATATAATATAGAATATAAAAAAACTGGATGAATTCACAGATTAAAGAAAAAAAATGATTTATATAAAAAGTACATAAAAACTAAAAACAACATAAAATTGGAAAAAGAATATAAGAAAAAAAGAAATTGGTTGAAAAATCAAATTAAAAAACAAAAAAATAAATTTTTTTGGAAATTAATTAAAGAAGATCCAAACGCTAATATAAATGTTTGGAAAATTATAAATAATAGTATAATTGGAAAACAGAAAAAAAAAAAAGGAATACAAATGAATTAAAATTATTATTAGAAAACTATGATAGTAAAATACTATTTAATAAATTTAAGTAAAAAATTTACTCAAAATTTGTATGAAAATAATGGAGAATTAGAAAAAATAAGAAAAATGGAAGAGGAGAAACGGGAATCGAAACAGAATTCAATGGTTATAATATCTCCAAATAGAAATGACAATCGAAATAATAAGAAATCAAAAGAAAAACAAAATCATTTGGACCAGACTGCATAAGATTGAATGACGTCAAATTAATAAAGGAAAATTTATCTATTTTTTTTTGGAAGTACTATTTCAGAAAATGTATAAAACAGGAATATACCCAAACACATGGGAAATATCATACACAATCCCAATATTTAAGGGAGGGAGTCATAACAACCTAAATAATTATAGACATACATCACTTATTTCAAATATTTCAAAAATATTCGAAAGTTATTTATCAAAAAAAAAACAAAAAATGTATTATTCAAATGAGTGCCTCTCTACTGTCCCATTGCTATCTTTATAATTAAATAATGTGGACAGAAGATGCGAATGTTTGAAGATCACTTTGACCATTTGCAATTTTCCTGTGTGATAGGTATTACATCAGTGCAAACGGTGTATTATTCAAATCAGTGCCTTGCTCTACTATCCCATTGCTATCTTTATAATTAAATAATGTGGACAGAAGATGCAAATGTTTGAAGATACCTTCGACCATTTGCAATTTTCCTGTGTGATAGGTATTACATCAGTGCATTTGCTTCACTGTCATTAAAAAATTATAATTATGTGAGTCAAAGGAAACTACTAAACACAAATCAGTATGCATATCAAAAAAAAAAAGTCCATTAAATTTATTGAATAATGTAAATTAAAATATAAACAAATCATTAAACAATGGAAAAATAATATAAATAGCATTTACAGACTTCAGTAAAGCGTTCGCCTCCATTGATCATAAAATTTTACTAGAAAAAAATCATCAAACAGAAATAAGAGGAAATATATACAAAATAATAGAAAATTATTTAAAAGATAGAAAATTCAAAATTAAAATTGAGAATAAAATAAGTCGAATATATAATTCTAAAAAGGGAATCTCACAAGGTTCAAACCTGGGTCCACTTTTATTTAATATTTATGTAAATTCAATAAGGAAAGATATAAATAATTCAGAAATTTTTCTATATGCCGACGAGGTAATATTGATTACAAATGATGAAAACCCAAACTCAAGCCCAAAATAATATGCAAAAAGATTTAAATAAAATCTTTTGTTTCAAGTGAATATATAAGATCACCATAGCAATATGAAATAATCCATTAAATTATTGTTGTTGTAATTGTTGAGCTTAAACTTGTAATACAAGTGGAACTTTTGAATCAGAAACAATACTGTATTGTTATCATCAGTGGGATAGTGGAGATTACAATAAGGACTGAGATATTGCAAATCAGTAATAAGTAAAACAAGACGAGCGAAAAATGAAATAAAGGAAAATAAGAGAATATTTTGTTAGATGCTTGGTTGTTAAGATCTCTCTGTTAATCCGAAGTCGAGATGGAACATTGAATGAAGTATATATACGAGGACGCTTCATAGATGGAAGCAAGAAGATTAAATCCCATCTTTAGATTATGTCTTTAGTAGATATAATGGACTTGTGATCATTTGTTGCTGATATAGATTGCAGTGAATTCAAATTAATTTCTCTATTCTTTGAGCTTCATATAGGAAGAATGACAGGAGAAATTATGCATAGAGAAAATATGATGTCTAATGAAGGAACGTTAGTCGCCATGTTGGTTCAGAAGATTAATAACTGAAGAGGAAGCTTATTAATACGTAATAAGTCAAAAGGATAGAAGTGATTTTATGTTCAATTTACTTATCATGTTACTAGTGAACCCATCACACATACACCCTGTTGAAAGCAGTATTGTAATGGATCTATCTTCAAGAATAAGTGTAAACTACACAGTGAAGGATAGTTATAATTTAGGATAACTACAATGCAAAGTTTGATTAAGTGATATGTCAATAATCAGTGATTTAGAAAAGGATTTCAGATTAACAGGTTACGAATAACTTTTAGAACTGAACTGATAAACAACATACTAGTGTGAACTCTTATAATCGAGTTATGTTTTACAAGTAACTTAAATAAAGTTAAAGTGTCCCTCTACAGGCCTGGACAGGACCCTTTCGTGACCAACGATTTCGTGATCTCAGCGTTTTGTGACCAACGGGACAAAGCTGACAAGTAACTTAAGGAAGATTAATTTAATTCAATTCTAGTGATGTAAACTATGAACTAATGAAATATTTCTTATCTGTAATTGCGGAATATTGATAGTAAATTATCATTTGTGTTGCAAAGAAGAGAAGCATTTATTTTGTTGATAGAAAATAAGACTCTTACATTTTTTTCTTTATTACAAGTTATAATACACAGTTTCTAACTCTACACTGCTCTGCTGATACTTTTTAGATTAGACTTTATGATTTAATGAAAATATTGGTGTTTGTTTTTTTTTTCTCAAAAATAAATAAATAGTCATTCCAAAATAAAATGAAAATAAATGGGGAAAAAATGAAAATAATGATAATAAAAAATAATATTCTAATAGTATAATATAATAATAATCATAATAATAATAATATCAACTTATAAATATTTAGGGATAACTGTGGAATAACCAGTATGACTATGTAATGGGAAAATTAGGTTCATACTCTTTTCTGTTTTATCACATTAAAAATGCTTTTCCGTTTAAACAAAATTAATAATAATATATAAATCACTCGTGGATTCACTTTTAAACTATAGATTCCAATGTTGGATAAATATAAATAAACAACAAATAGAAAATATAAATAGAAAAACGATGAAAATATTTAATAGCGTTTACAAAAATTTCAATTATAAACCAGAAAAGGAGCAATTAAGGATAAGGAAAAAATATAAGATATTAAAAATAAATGAAAAGTACATATATAAAATATTAATCAAGAACTATTTCGAAGTAAGAAGAGAAATATATTCTAAAGAAGGAGAATTAAAAACAAGATATAATTGGAATAAAATCTTCAAAATAGAAAAGATTAGAAATAATTTTGGAATCAGATTAAATAATTATGTAAAATAAAAAAAATTTAAACAAATAAATCTAAATCAAAAAGATAATATAACTTTTAAACAGATAAAACAGAACTTATCGCCATTATTCTTGAAATACATATGCATAAAAATAAGTATGCGTATTCTGTTTCACATGGAAAATTTTGGACGCTATAATTAGATTTTATAGCGTGATGATCCTCCCATCTACATCTAAATTATCTACTAGACGGGGTTCGCAGCCAACTGAAATGTGACGCAAGAGTCCGTGCTGTATACAAGTATCTAACAGAGGAGTATAATCTAAGATAAAACAGAATATGATCTCAGATGTGATGGAGGAAAAAATAAATATCAATTAATAATTTTAAGAAAATATATTAAAATTCTCAATCCCATAATACAGATGTATAGTATTTATAAGTATACCGAATAGGATTGATAAACATTAAATAAAAAAAAAAATTTAAAAATTAGAAATTTCTCTACAGTGAATTGTAAAAATACTAACTTATCTATATTTTATAGATTTTTAAAAACAATACAGCATATTGAACTCATTAGCATAAAATTTATGATTATAGTATTTTATTTAGATTAATAGAATAATAAAAAAAGTTCAGGCGTCTATAAGCAAGCCCCGGCATTTCCATTTCTGGTCGAAAATGAAATACATACATTAAAGGGATGTCTCTGTAATGAAAACTGTTATTACACTATCAAAGAAGAAGTATATGGCAACAACTGCATATGAGTTTACTAGATGGAAGATAGGAGTTAAATTCAAATCGCAATAATTTCTTGTACCAGTGAGAAGCATATGCTGACATTTCCATCAGCCAATCAAGCCCTGTTAAAAAGACCTTGTGAACCAGAAACTTTTCACACAGCGGCAGCTGATCCTAGTGCTATTTTATCTCCACGTGCCGTACTAGTGGGCTGTTTCAGACTTTTATCTGTTACAATAATAAATATTACAGTGGTAATATCGAGTAGAGTGACAATGGACGCTACAATCACTCAACTGCACCAGGAATGGACAGAAAGAAATTGAAGAGAACGTTACTATGAAAAGAAAGGAGTTAAAATCAATAAGGTTAATGAATGACAAGTTCTGTTGTCCTTAATTTTTTGCAGTCTTATTTGAGGTCAGATAACGTGAAAAAATTTGCATTGATTATATTTATATTATGTAGAATAGACATTATTAATGTCTATTCTGTATAACCACTATTACAACAAAATAAAAAGCATAACCTGTTGTTCAGAACAAGAGGGAACAACAAGACAGACGTCGATTTCTAATTGAAGAATTCTCATAAGTTGACATTAGAGGTTGTAACCGAACTTTTTGTGGTTTTGATGTTTTTGAATATAACGAATTTTCTGATTTTAGAGATTATAAAATCCAAAGAATTGGGAATATTTCAGCATTCATCATCACTACTTTCGGGTTCAGGTTCTGGATTTTTGAAGGTCTCGAAAACACTTTTGAAGAATACATACAACAATTTACAGAAAAATTGGTCTTTGGACAAATTAAGGATACGCTGATCCTCATCGGAACACAGTTCATTGATTAGAGTGGCTCCATAGAGCAAATTGAGGAAGACGATATTCACTTCTGATGAGCTATCTCCTGTTAACATTTGTTCTCTTAATCTGGACCCAGACCAGATATGTAGGCTTTCATTTGGTTCATGAAATTCGCCACTCCACTGACCTGATGAGAGGTTCGAATAGGTTGAGTGGTGGATGGTGGCGGAGACGGAGGACATTTCGGCTTGTTGGGCTTCTTCTTGGGTGGACAGTCACATTACCCCATGACGACTCTTTCTTAGAGAACTACAAAACATTTACAGTAGAATAAGTCAATTTCGTTTCTACAAAGAATGAAATGTAAACTGTTAATGCATAAGTGTCATTAATGATTAAGCACACACCCAAGTAACTGAGGCACAATTTGGCCGATTGAATTACATTTTGTTCTAGAGATACAAGTCAGAAATGGACAGTAAACAATGCTAAAAAGGCTCTTGAAAAGACGTGGGAGAAGATTAAGTATGACAAAAGCCAGTAATAGAAGATTATAACAATGGAACATTTGAAATTTTGAAAGCACAAGATGGTATGGATTACGATACCTTACTTGAACACAAAAGAAAACTTACCGTAATCCCTTGACCACAGAACAACTGAAAATTAAACTATTGAAATCCTTACTATTCCTCATGAAAAGCCGTCAAATCTCCTTGCGTTAAAAAGATAAGAAATAAGGTGCAAAAACAGGACAGAAAATGGCTACAGTTGATGATCACCCACAATTGCCCGCCACTCCTAGAAGGAAAGGAGAAAAAGGACCCAACAAGGACCCCTAATCCAAAGGGACAGCCACCCTACAGAGGAAAAGACGTTTATTATCAAAACTACTTACTCCGAAAATAAAAAAATTATCTTGGAGAGACAATTTGGTCGATTGGATTACATTTTGTTCTAAAACTACATCATTTTGTTTGCAAGTTAATGTCATTATCCCCCAGGACGTTGATATCAGCCCCGTAAGCCGGTGAAGAATAGTCGTCTATCGGTATCGAGAGTTCACCGAAGAATCCCCGCTGATCCTCAGTACACCTCATGAGATAGCCTAATTCGACCTTCATAAAGATTCCTTAGGTGTGGAATGTTCAGACAGCCCTTTTAAGAAACAGCGTTTGTGTTGAAGACTTCCAGTGAGCCATATTTCTCGTAGAACGAATCCAAATGACGAATTCTCGAGTGAACTTCAGACTGTAATTGGGTTTTTTTGTGTGTCGATATCGAGAGAAGCTGAAATGTAAACTATTTGTCTTCGAGAAAACAACTCCGTAGTTTAATTGAAAAGAACCTTATCATAAACTGTTCAAGTTTGTTTTTATAACCCTGAGTTTTATTTTGATTGAAATGTAGAAAAGGCATTTTCTGTAGGAAAAGATAATTTTGTTGTAATATATTCAGTTTTTCAATATTTACACATGTTATCCGATCCAGAAGATAATAGTTATGAAGCTTTACATGTATCATTACTGTTATGTTTTAGCTGTGCTCAGGTTAGTACTTATATGTAAGAGCATCGGTTATTAAGTTTCAGTAAGGTAAGAAGGATATTTGATTTTTTTGTGTGTGAATGATGGCCAATAATAACAGAGAATTGAACTATTCACAAAAATTGAGCCTTCCTTTCCCTCCCCCCGAAATTTGTTTGTATCTCTTTTTGAACCAGTCTATTTAACCGTCTGTTTGTTACTTTTGAGAGTAAGTTTAACCTTATGTTTATTTTCTGATTTTCTTTCCCTTTTGTTATTTCATTAGCTCGTCCCACCCCCACTTATCTTTGCGCAAGCGCAGCTGTCTATTCATGTAGTTGGCGATGTTTGTCTCATCCGTAGTTACATATTCATATTGTCTAAATTCTTTATCTTTACTTATCATTAGCCATGGGATGAAAGTAGATTGAATACTATAATGAAGAAAGCAAGTATAGAATATTTTTAATTTTTATTCTTAATCCTCTGTGTGTTTTCTTTTTTTTATTTTTGGATCGGGAGTGTTGTTTTCTTGGGCCCAGCGACTTCACCTCCAGATTGTGAAATTATTATGATAGTGTTGTGCTAATAATTTCATTTGGCAATTTATTAAAGTGGAACTGATTATTGTGAAGTGAAAATTCTTCAAAAGAATTAAACAATCGTCTTGGGACAGATAACCAAATAATGATATTAAAGTGAGCACAAAAAGAAAACTGCAGGAATCAATTGTTATCTGTAATGTGGTCAGATTCCTTTGTTATGTGTGATCACAGTGAAGTTCAGTTCCGATGTTTGTATGTGAGCCGCCATGCTGACCTTAGTGATAAACTGAAAAGTGTTAGGCAAAATGTTCGATTTGAAACTTTGGATTAAAGCGTACCACGATCGTAATTGTGATGAAAGGATTTTTAATTAAGAAAGGTTGAAATAATTATCTCCAACTTCAGTTTATACAAATGGCACAAGGAAGGTGGGAGCATAAATAGTAATATTAATTCTGAATGAGAAATCGCCCAAAGAATTGGCAAAGCCCAACAATTAATAAATAGCAAGAGCCACGCATCTAGAGCTGATTGTTGGCTTGAGATCGGACAGTGTTGTTTAGCGAGAGATGTACTGTCTGCTGCCTGCTGCTATGGAAGAAGGACGAAAAAAAAAACCAGATGGACATTTTGCGATCAATGGAACCTTCAGTGAGTATGATTTTATAATTACAATCATGCTCTGCTAACGGACAAAGATATAATTACAATTAGTTCACATTCAAAGTCTAACAAAATTTCTCACAGTAATTAACTGGAAAAGGTTTCTAGTTACATTAATTGCAGATTATATTAACATTAGGCATCAATTCAAATAACCTGTTACGTTACGTCTTCTTCAAGATGGAGATTTTATCAAATGACCGTACGTTTGAAGTGCTCCGGCATATTGGATTCAAGTTATGGGTTCAACTACCAGCTGTTTAACTACCTAACGTTATATGGTAACTGTGAGTAAAAATAATTTATATAATTATTTCAGGACCACGAAGAATCATAAGCTAAGGATGATTTTTTTTTGCCTAACCAACTAGAAGTTCTGGTAAAGAACTTAATTATTCCAGTCACTGACTCTTGAGAATTGGTTAATATATTTTTATCCATTTTAGATTATTCTACACAGATGGTAGTTTATGTATTTGAGCTTCCACCGAGCGTGGTTTTTTTTTTTTTTTACCATGACAAAAGTAAGAAGGAAAGGGAGCACTGGATCGAGAGAAACGTCCAAAAAACACGAGACGAAAGTTGACCACGAAAGGAACGAGCAGGAGAAACGAGGACAATTAAAGAGATGATGGGCAATCGAAGGGCAGTGAAAGCAATGAACGGATAGCAACATTCTCGAACCTAGATGGAGCGGTCATTTGAAGCCTGCTAATGGCTATGTAAACAGGTTTCCTGTCCTTTGAGCTGGAGGTAAAGCAACCGTCCGATGGGTCGAACGTAAAGAGCCCTACATTACCAAAGTAGCGACAGCCTTTTCCGCAGCATTTGCCGACAATGCTACTCTATTGGTCAGCATACGATCACATGACCACAAACTGCCATTTTGGAGTCACTT
>JAFIDM010001028.1:11170361-11213986 GCA_023159025.1 Thereuonema tuberculata | reverse complement strand
TTTCGAGAAGAAAAATTTCTCAGCGACACAAATAAAAAATGCAAGATTTTTTCAGATATGTTAGGCCTATACATTTTTTTTAATTAATTATTATATTAATTTTATTATTTTGAAGTTAGACATAAGACGCTTTTCAGCAATGTATAAAGTTCCTTTTTCTAAATCTTTGGTTCTCCATAATGTGTAATAGTATTTGGTTGCAAGTGTCGAATGACTTCAGGTTTTCTACTGAATGTTTACCTGATGGCATTTGACACTTGCAACCAAATACTACTATACATGTGGAGAACAATAATACACAAAAAAATAAAAATTTGTTATTGAAATGTAATATAAAAATGAAGAAAAGCTACTCATTTAAATTTTTAAAATTTCAATCAAATTTAAAATTATTCTTCAAATATGTATTTATTACATTACATTTATTATTCTAGAGGAGCATTTCAGTGAAGATCAGTTTGAAAGGCACTTTATTAAATAAAAAGAGCAAAATTCTGAACTGAGGTCCCAAATTATGAAAACTTTTTAATGACATAATTATGACGTCCTTATTGTTATTAATGAAACATTATGTATTGTTGCTTAAACATCCCTTTAAATGTGCCATGGCTGGTAGACAGCAAGCACTAAGAGTAGTAAGTCAAGCAGTTTCACAATGGAACGCTTTAGAAGTGTTTGACTGCTCACCGCGAGATATTTACGGACATATGCATGACAGTATGCAATGGTTGACATGGCTTGCCGAACATAGGTGGATCCGAAACAGCAACGACTGTCAAGACTGTCACCAGCCTAAAGCTTTGATGCGGCTAGCAGATGCACCAGACTTATTGATTCCTCTGGTACTGAGGGAGGCCTACTCCGGAGAGTAAAGGCAAAGAAATGAAAAACAGAATCCATCATAGATAAAAAATGTCTTCTAAAACTAACTAAGCTGGACGATCCTACCTATGCCAGTCACCTGAAAGAAGGTGGGAAGGACGGAAAAAAGAACAACAAACATAAGAAGTCAAAGAGGAACTCGCATTCCAATCCAGGCAGTAGCCGTAATGTGTTCACTGAACCTGAAAAATCAGTAACCCAGACGATCATCAAGGCCCTTCTACTCTGGCAGCAGACCAGATAGGTTCACAGATGGCTTAAGACTACCACACGAAAACATCACTATCACGACAGAGATCAACACGGAGGATCCGCACATCAACAGGAACGAAAAGGAGCCCATCATCAACCCAGACGGCGATGAGTTCCCATCGACTGACCTTATAGTATCTGGAACTCAAACCAGCGACCAACAGGACCCACAATCTGATGATGCACACAATCCCAAAGAACCACAGGAATGCCAAGTCCTTAGAAAGTTCTTCAAGCTGACCAACCAGATCAGACAATCGATATCGAGAGAAACCGCGAGTTTCAAAATAGCATTCAACAAGACAGACCAAAGAGATAAACAAAACTACCTTCTGGAGGCCATGGAACTGTTCACCATATTGTTTACTAAGGCTCAGAGAGCATAGAAAGAAAAGCTTTAGGCTGAAAAACAGGCTGCCATCCTTCAACTTCAGCTTCTTAAAATGAAGGAATAAGTCGTTGAAGCTCCACTACATAGACAAAGATCGTATGCTCAGGTTGCCATGCCCAGTACAGACTGTCTGGGGGACCCCAACTGTTGTAAATTTTGTGAATTATAAATGAGGTAAATTTTTTTTTTTCTCCCTCAATTTTTTTTTTGTGTAAATAGCAAAGATCAAAAATGTTAATTTAATATAAGGCTTTTATTCTATGGCGTTATGCTTTGGACTTTGTAAATATCGAACACCAGATGTCGTGTTAAAATGCCTTTTGTTTTTCCGTTGCATAGCGACGACGGGCAGTAAGTTGGAAGCCTTGGGTTCAGTTGGCTGGTTGGCAGTTTTTCCCATGTGGTTGTAGTGCAAAGAATGTCTTCCGTTTGTAACCTCATGGATGGGCGGCAAATTCGAATGGAGTTGAACCTTCGAATTTCATCACTGCGTTTTATATAGCAAATTCAGGGAATTTGCGTTCGTAGGATAACCCCACGGCGAAAAGGTTTAATCCAGGGTTAAGTTCGGATAGGCCTACTATAATGGAACACGGCCTTCCATGATTCATATTAAGTAGTGATCCACAGCCTAGCTTCGACGCATAGAAAAGACAAGGTAGGAAATATCCTCTTTTGCTTATCAAGTGTTCATTCCGAAAAAGATGTCGCATAAAGCAAGGAATTTTCTTTCCGTTGAAGAGAAGATTTAAGATTTCTACATACGGACTGTTAGGGTTAAATTTCTCGTGATCGAGAAAGTATTAATGTTCTTAAGTTTGATGTATAACTTAATGATGTATTTAGATTAGAGTTACAGGATTTTCTGATGTGAGATTAAGTTGAATTCTCTTGATTTAAAGATTTGTCAGAATACGAATTGTTTAAATGTAATTCAACGAAATGATGTAACCAGGGGTTACGTGAATTAAGTTTTATTGATTGTGTAGTTTTTCCAGGAATTCCTAATATGAGATTAGAGTGAAATTTAACTAAATAAGAATTAAGAAATGTGATTCGCTTGAATACTGTAAGCAGGGATTACGTTAATTGAATTTTAGTTAAATGAAATAAGTCATCATTTTATCTTAAAGAAGAATAAGATATGTGATGGTATTGTAGTTTACATGAACTAGTAATTTTGAGATAATTTCTAGATAGATAAATTATACTTCATATGTAATTTATGATGATTTCTTGAACGGTAACGTTCAAGTGATTTAGAGGTTGTTTTAGATTTCAAACTATGAGCAAGTTTGTTGTTTAACTGAAAGTAATTTTTACCTAAAGTATTTTGATGAATACTCGTTAAAAGTTTTTTTAAGATTTGTTTGCAGATTGATTATGTTTTACATTAGACGTATTAAGTGAATATATTTGAATTACTTTAAGAGTCTAGTAGAATGTTACCTGTATTTGCTTGTTGCTAAACGATTATAAAGTTTGTTTCTTGTTTGGACAAAATGTGTGTTCTCATTTTTGATTCACATGCTAACTTAATACTCTATGTCATTTAAATTTCTATTACTGTCGTTATGGGCCCTTTGAGATCTATTTTGACATTTTAGATTTTAACAGCAGGGTAAATCAATCCTCTCAGAGGCAACATAAGCAGGAATTCAATGTGGTCATTACACAGAAGTCTGGAGATCAACAGGGAGAACACATTGAAAAAATACTAAACTCTAACCTGGATCAGCAGCAACTTGGAGGGGGCCTACGTGCTAGGATTCGGAAACCTGATGGCGGAATCCTCCTCAAGTGTTTCAACAGGAAATAACAGCTAAAAGTGGCAGAGAAACTCCAGACGATACAGTCTGTACAGGCCAAGACAATTGAGCCTAGGTTTCCTGCCTTCTGCCTGAACGGCGTCCCTGTCACCAGACGAGGAGATCCTTCAATCCTTTGCTAACGCAAACTCTCATTTATGCCCCGACACTGACTCCAATACTATGCTCCTGGGCATGAGGGTCCTATCCAGCAGGCCATGCAGGGATGTCAGCAGGAAGAATCTTGTGGTGAGGGTGCAACAGGCTATTCATGCAGCCCTTAGCAGGGTCGGCTTTGTTAATCTCGGCTTCCTTAGGATACCATACATGGAGGATCTGCAACTTATCCGTTGCTTCAAGTGTAACGGCATTTCGCTAAGGTCTGCAAACGCATGCCTTCACTGTGGCGAAAATCATCCAATAGCGGAGTGCAAGGCTGAAACTTTGGCTGTATCAACTGTGTCCGTGCCAAGGCGACAGACAGAAACCACCGATCCAATGACCTTAAATGCCCCATTCTCCAGAAAGCCACTAGAGACTCTCAGAAATCCATCTACTATGGCCATTAAGGTTGCACAACTCAACACTGGGAAAGGTATCAACCCTTGGTCTCTGCTGCAAAAGGATAGCAACAACTATGACGTTCTATGTCTCCAGGAACCTTACACGCTCAGTGATGGCTCTGTCCCGGTATTTCGAGGCTCCTTTAAGGTTCACCAAGTGGCTAATCCCAACTGCAGGATAAGAGCGTGTCATCACTTCCACGGATATCGATGCCCATACTCTGGAGCAGTGGACCACCGAAGATGTGGTTGCTGTGCGTGTCAAAGGTCAAGTCATCGACCTCGTGATTATCAGTGCTTATACTCACAAGTATGATGCCAACGACATCACCCTCCATCTGGTTAACAACATCACTAATAGGTTCCGGCACGTACTGGTTACGGGAGACTTCAATGCAAGGAGCGAGACCTGGGGTGATCACCTCACTGACAGACGGGACACCCTCGTCGAAGAGATGGCACTTCAACTTGGGCTCGCCATCGTCAATGACCCAAATGCCCCAGCCACCTTCTGCACTTCCAACAGCGACAGCTGGATAGATCTCACCCTTGCGAAGAGCTGTTATGTGCTGGACTGGGAGATCATGACCGAGGAATTTGGCACTGACCATTCTCTCATCAGTTTCTCTGCGAAGTTTAATCTGATTACGTGTAAAGAACCAAGGTTCCAGATGCACAAGGATGACTGGCCAAGGTTCGTCCAACACCTCAACAGGCAAAGGGAGCATCTCATCACGCTCATTAATACTCGCTCCTGTGATGAAGCAGCCTCGGCCCTGCAGGACACTTGTATGGATGCCTGCAACACCGCCATTCCGAAACAACATTCTCTCGATCACCGGGACTGGATCCCTCCTAGGTGGAATGCGCATCTGTGTCTCCTCAGGGTCCGGATGAGGGCTGCCAAGACCAGACTTCGGGACAGCACATAGGACACGAGACAGTACCATCAGGATTCCTGGAGGCATATCCAGGCCAACTATCGCGGTATGCGAAAGGCCAAATGGAACTCGTGCGCACCTTCTGTGAAGATTCCTCCAAAAAAGACCCTCACGGGGTTGCCATGAGACTCCTCCTTGGCAAACGGAAAATCACCTGCTCTCTGGGGCCTGTGCGGAGGGCCGACGGCACCTGGACCAATGACGAACACGAAACGGTGACTCTTCTCCTTCACCAGTGTTTTCCCGACGATGACACAGATCCCGATGATTATGCTACACAACTTCAACATGACCTCAGAACTGTTACTACCCCTGACGACACACCCTTCACTACAGACGAACTGCATCACGCGGTGCAAAGCATCAACGGCAATTCGGCTCCCAGGCCTGATGGGTTTCCAGCGAGAGGTCTTCCTTTCCTTTTCTCCTCCATCGTGGACGCTTGGCTTTATCTCCTTAATCGATGCCTGGGTGACGGCTCCTTCCCAAAAGTCTGGAAAAAGGCCTAAGTTGTACTTATCCCCAAAAGTGACGGGAAATACCGCCTCATCTGTCTTCTGCCCGTGATCGGCAAAGTGCTGGATCGCCTCTGTAATCAGAGGCTGGTTCACTACCTGGAGAGTTTGCACCTTTACGGATCCCAACAATTTGGCTTCAGGAAAGGTAAAGGTGCCATTCAGGCGGTTGATGACATCCTTGTTTTTCTTCGGTCTGCCAAAGAGGCTGGCCATAGCTCTGTGCTGGTTTCCAATGACATCGCGAATGCTTTCAACTGTGCCAACCACCATGCCATCCTCCGCACTCTCTGGAAGAAGAGATGTCTTGTCAACCTTTACTGGATGGTTCGTGACTTTTTGAACAATAGAAGGGTCTCCATCGGTGAGGCTTCTAAGCCAATGACTAAAGGAACCCCCCAAGGCAGTGTCATTGGTCCGGCCCTCTGAGACATGGTCATGGAGGATCTCATCGACTCCTGGAATTCCTACTGTCACACCAACGATCTTGTTCGGCAGGTTAAGCTTCAGGTTTACGCCGATGACACTGCTCTTCTCTTTGGTGCCGCTTCCCGGGCACTCCTGGAGAGCCTCTGGATTGAAATCTGGGGTATTATCAACGCTTGGGCTCTTCGCAATAAACTTACGATCAACACCCAGAAGACACGGGCCGTTTACTTCCCGTGTCGTCCCACCAACAGACCTCCCCTTTTCCATATGAACGATGTTAGGCTTACGCTTCATCCTTCCGTCACTTACCTTGGCATCATCATCAGTGACAAGCTCGACTTTCTCCCACATGTGAAGCACATACGGAGCAAAACCACTATCATGATAAGCAGGCTCTCTGCATTTGCTCCTAAATCTGGCGGGCTGTCTTCCAAGGCCAGAAAACTCTTGTTCATCACGGTGATCAGCCCGATGGCTCTTTATGGAATGGAGGTCTGGGGCGAAGATGTGAGCCTTCACCTAATCAATGCCTTCACCTTGACGCCCTGTCGACGCCGTTCCGCTTGGCCCTTACTCGCTGTTACCGGACGGTGGCCAATGACACCCTCGCCGTCCTCATTGGGATTCCACCTCTCTGGATTCAGGCCAAATCTGCCATGGATCACCACCGCCGTATCCAGAGTGCGGCTCATGAGCAACGGGTGCCTGCCCACCTCCTTCTCCACCCTTCCTCTACCAGGACCTTCCCTTTCTTTGTATGGAAGGAGGACACCCAGTCTCCTCCCGGCTCACTTGACTTTCACCTCTTTACTGATGGCTCCAAGACAGAGGCCCACACCGGCTATGCCGTTGTCATCAGGACCCCCACAGATGAGACTTGTCACGACTGTGAGACACAGGCTCCCTGACGAGGCCTCTGTCTTTCAGGCTGAAGTGGCAGCCATTCATTATGCTCTTAACTGGCTCTATGAGCAGAACCAGCACGGGACTCCCTGGCTGCCATCAAGGCCATCTGCAATCATAAGCATAGGACTGCACAGATCAGAGACATCAGACAAAGGCCCATGTTGGAACGATGGGTAATGAATTGGCGGACAGGGCGGCAAAGGACCAACTTGCCCAATGTTACGGAACACATTCCTCGACCAAGGTCTCACTCGGTGAGGCTAAGAAGGCAGGCTCAACTTGGTATGTGGCAAGAACAATGGACGACCTCTATTAAAGGTCGCAGTACCTTCCGTTTTATTTCCAATGTCAACTCTGGACGACTCTTTGAGAACCGACATGTCAATCAGATCCTCACTGGGCACGGCAACTTCAAGGTATACCTCTTTACTCACGGGCTCGCTGACGACCCTGGGTGTGAGCGATGTGCTTCTGGAGCTGATGAGTGTGTTGAACACGTTTTATGGAGCTGCCAACACCCAACCAGGCTTAGACAACAACACCAACTGAAGAGAGCCCTAATCACCAATGGTCATCCTGCTCCATGTAACGATCACCGGTTGCTTGATGTCGGAGACGCTCTCAGGGTCTTTGCGAAGACTTGTTTAGATGTAAACTTTTAAGCTTTCCTGAGTTTTTTTTTTTTAATTTTTTTTTCTTTTTTCTCTCCTGATGTGCTTTTCTTATCCTCCCCCCCCCCCCCTTGTTTTATTTATTTATTTATTTTTACCTTCGGTGCTCCTGCTTCTCAGGTTCTCTGCGATGTACGAGTCAAATGATGACAGTTTCACCTGTTCCGTCGTGTTCATCCTTCCAGGCGATTGCTTCACGGATGCCCCCTTGGCCGGTTTGTTGCCCTCCTGGCTCTGCTTCTTGCACAGGGCCTCAGGTCCTGCTGCTCCTGACAATCCCGAGCCCTTTGCAAGTTCCCTTGTTTCACGCTAAGACCCATTCAGTTGGGTATATGGCTTGCTCCTTGTTGGACAGTAGACTTTTTTTTTCCTCGACTTATGGTTTTTCCAGTAGTTATCTTCTCTCCTTTGCATTTTCATGAGCTGTGAATCGGATTTTGACTCCTCTGGCACTGAGGGTAGTTTCCTAAAAGTTCAGGCTAAGAGACGCAAATCAAAATCGGGATCCATTATGGATAAACAATGCTTTTTAAAGCTAACAAAACTGGACAACACAACAAATGACAATTACCGGAAGGACGATGGGAAGGCAAGAAAAACGAATAAAACTTATAGGAGTGATAAGAGGAGATCACACTCAAATACAGACTGCAACCGCCATGCGTTCACTGAACCAGAGATAAGTGACCCTGATGACCATAGCAGCTCACTCTCACTGGCAGCAAAAGGAAGCAGATCAAGCATGTTCCCAGCTAATCTAAGACTGCCGCACAAATTCAACACAGAGGATCCCAACACCGTCAGGGGCGACGACGAGTCCCTAAAAATCTCCGAGGGTGCTAAGTCTCAACCAACCGATTCAACTGCGCTTGGAAATCAACCCACTAACCAACACCAGATCACCACCATTCATGAAGGAGGGAACAACCAATCATCAGTGCCTGAATCTACAGAGACCATCCTAGACAACCACGCACCACAGGAATTTGAGGCCCTCACCTTCCTTCTTTCGACTCGTCAATAAAAATACGTCAATCCACTTCGAAAGAGACATCCAGCTTTAAAATTTCCTTCACTAGAGCGGATCAACGAGATATCCACAACGCCCTCAATGAGGCAATCTAACTATTCGCCCTTCTATCAGCGAAGGCTCAGAGAGCAGAGAGGGGCAAAATCAATGCAGAGAAGGAAATGGCCACCATGAAGCTCCACATGGCCCAACCCCAGCCAAGCCACAGCAGTAGTCACCTACCTAGGACATACGCTCAGGCTACCAAACTCCACAGTGATCAGCTGCCATCTATCCCGCAGACTAGCCGTCACATAGGTCAGACACAACAGAATACCTCTCGGAGAACACAGGAATTCTGCATCATTGTTAAAAAGAAAGATGACACCCAGCAGACAACACCATACATGACATTCTATCCAATTCCCTCGATCCTATGCAATTAGGAGGTGGGATCAAGGCAAAAATTAATAAACCAGATGGAGGCATTCTCCTCAAATGCTTCTCCAGGGAGCAGCAGCATAGGATAGCAGAAAAGCTAAAACACAACCAGCATATCGATACCAAAACGGTTGAACCTCGATTGGCAGCCTTCCGCCTCAACCGCATGCCCTCCAACACTACTGATGACATGATCTTGGAAACATTCGCCCAATGCAATCAGGATGCCAGCCCTGATTTCACCGCTGAGGAAATTCTTAAATATGTCAAAGTCGTCTCCAGCCGGCGGTGCATTAACCCGACCAAAAAGAACCTCGTCATCCGTATTCAGCCAAAGCTACATAACTTCTTCAGTGCCCAAGGGCACGTTAACTACGGCTTTCTCCGTATTCCTTATATGGAAGACACTCAACTGCTGAGGTGTTATAACTGTAACGGATTCGGTCATCTGGAGAGAAATTGCAAGCGTGAACAGGCCTGCATGCATTGTGGAGACAACCACTCCACCAAGGGTGCACTGCCTCCAACCTCAAGTATTTAAACTATAAGCGACATAAGCTGTCGTACGTTGCACAAAGAGCCAATGATTTCTCATGCCCGATCTTGCAAAGAGCAACTAAGAATGCCAAATCAAAAATATATTATGGCCCTTAAGATAGCTCAGATCAATACCGGCAAAGGACGCACCCCTTGGTCCCTTCTCCAGAAGGACATTCACATTTTTGTTATCATCTGCATTCAGGAGCCCCTCACCCTCAGGAACAACTCTGTCCCTGCCTTTGGGCACGGCAGCCGAACCTTCTGCAAATGCAATCCGGCCCGTAGGATCAGGTCGTGCATCGTTTTTATTTGTTTTGTTTTTTATGATAATATATTTTGTTTTTCAGGTGAGATTTCCAATCTTGATTCTTCAGTGATTCTTGATGACAGTGAAGCAGCCACTAATTGCAGTGTCATTCAAGACTGTAGCGGTACTCCTTCAATAAATGATGTTCTGTTTACTGAGTTTGATGAAATGAATACACTTAAAAAAGAAAATTAAATTTGGCACAGAAAAAAAAGTTTGAAAATACAAAAAAGAGAATGAAAATTTAAAGGAGATGTTTGAGAAATTGTTTAATGATGATCAGGTAAACTATCTATCAAATGGAAGCATACGAAATTCGTCAAATGAAACAATTTAGAAATCGCTTGCTATATGCTAGGAAAGGATATGAATTTTTTGAAAAGTACGGGATATCCTTTACCTTCTGAGCAAACTTTACAAGTCATATTGAAGGCCTGAACCTAACCTCAGGAGTAAGTGAAGAAGTTTTGAAGCTGATGGAAATAAAAATTAGAATAATGGAGCCTATTGAAGACAATGTCATCGTGATGGACGAAATGGCACTGTCAGAAGGAATTAAGTCTTGATGTTTCAACTGGATATATTGTAGGAAAATTCACAATCCCTACAGAGGAGGTAATGTAGGAAGCTCAGCAAACCATGCCCTAGTATTTATGATATGTGATTTGTCAACAAGATGAAAACAAGTAATAGGCTATCACTCTTCAAGTATTTCCTGCTGTTAAAAAACGTTAAAGTTGCTACTTTTTGATATTAAGAAATATGAATCTTTAGGTGATTATTAATGTTTTATTTTCAGATATGGGGGGGGGGGGGGGGGGAAAGAGAAAATCAAGGTGTTTGGCATGAGTGTGGTATTTTGGCTGGAAAATATTCAAAAACTGGAAATTATTGTACTCATCCCTGTGATTCTGAAAGGAAACTGTTTTTTATTGCCGATTCACCTCTTATTTTTAAAACATCAGAAATCACTTAGTTTCATCTAAGCAAATAATCTTACCACTTGACATTGTAAAACAGCATGGTTTACAATCTGCTCAAGTTTATGTAATTATATTAAACAATTCTTTTGATTCTGAAAAGAAAGAATTGCGACTGGCTCCTAAGCTGAATCATAATCTGGTAGAATTGAATCATTATGATAAGATGAAAATTGGGCCAGCATGTGCTTTAATACAGCATGCTACAGCAGTAGCCATGAGATATTATATTAAGACGCCTTAATAAAGAGGCATTAACCACAGCATGGTTTATTGATACAATAGCTCAGTGGTTCAATATAATGACTTCTCGTTCTCCCCTAAGCCACATAAAAACAGAAAATTATAAAAATGCAATTTCAATTTTAGAAAAATATATTGTGTTATTTCACAAATTACAAATTGGTAACAAATCCTGCTGGAAACCTGTACAAACAGGTATGATACTTTCAACAACATTAATTTTAGATCTACAAGATTTATACTTAAATAATTATTTTTTTTAATTGGGGCATCTTACTCAAGATGCAATTGAAAATCTTTTTTCGATTGTCAGATTTAAGAATGCTGTACCAACAGCCAAAGAATTTAAAACTGCTTTAAGAATAATAGTGATAGAGCAGTATTTTATAAGTGGAAAAAACACTAATTATGCTAGTGATGGAAATACTAACTTAGTTTCAGTCCTAAAACAAACAGATATGAATGTTATCACTGATGATCCAGTTTATGAAATAGATGATTTAATGATAGAAAATGCTTTCCAATTAGTTGAAGATGAAATGAAATCTCTATTATCCGAATGATTGTACTGCAAATAAAGTATCTGGTAAATATACTCTTTGTAAAAATTGTAAATTGTTTCTTAGACCACCATCAGACACAACAAGTGATTGTGTTTCTTTGCAATGTTTTACAAAAATGAAATCTTTCAAAGAAAATTCAAATAGTTTCATTTTTGTTTCGCGATATTTCAGTATTTATTGTTAGCAGAAAATTGTTTTAGAACCTTAGAAAGTGATATTTTAAACACATAATACAAGGTTGATGATTTAATTAAAATCATTAAACAAAATTCAATTGATGATTTCCCTATTTGTTGTAACAAATAATAAATTACTGTAAGTATTTATAGTGCATCGTATTTATTTTCTCTTCAAACAGCAAAACTATGAACTTAAGCAAAAAAAGAATCAAAACAAGTGTTGCAGTAAGTGTAGCAATGAGAATTGCTGTTAAACAAAAAAAGAGCAACAAAAATAAAATAAGTTGCGTCGTCAAACTGCGTTAAAGAAGAGAGTGAGAGAGACTCACCCTCACATAATCACCACCTGGTATTAGCAGTTTTATGTTAATAACCTTTCATTTAAATCTAAGACCTGTTCGGCGGAGCCAGTCTTTCCATTCGTTATGGACACTCAAACGGTTTTAGACACCGCTTTAGCTGCCAATGCTACAACTTTAGGAGCTCCTGAAGCTTCCGCTAATTTTATGAGGACTTTAAAGTCTTCTATTAGGGTCCCAGTGATCTGAACGCCTGGTCAACGGCAGGCATTGGCCAGTTCCTGCAATTTTCCTTTGGTGTTTATTGGGGGAAAATCGGTTACCAATGACCATCCTGTGTTAGTGGCTGGAAGAGACGTCATAAGAGATATTTTCGAAAAGGAATTTAAAATATCGCATACATCAGAGAGAACATTGATTGTTGGTGCTTCCGCTCAAGAAATTAGAAAATACATCAATAACCAACACATCCACTATTATGTCCATGGAAAAGAGAACAAAGATTATGATTATGACAAAGATTATCAATAGTTAGACCAGCCTTATCAGATACAGCAAAGCTGTTGAAGAAGAAGGCTTCAAAAAGAAATAATAATGTTTGTTTGCTGGCACCTAAAAACCTAGAACTAACAGAATTAGGCTTGTATTTAAAAGATATTGGAAACATTTGGATGTTTTAAGAGATTATGAAGAATTGCATAAAATGCCGGCAACTATTCACACTAACCCGATAGAGGTTACACGCCGATTTTTGAAGATGCCTTTTATAATTTTGATGAAATTGGCTGGAGCGAGATTTTCAAGAAAACCGGCGCTCGGATAGCTTATGGTTATGGTTTATTACCTTATGAGCTAATTTTTCCAAACATGCCACCAAACAACTTATATAGAATTTACAATGTTGGAGATAGGACGAAATAATGTTTAGGAATAGTTACAATAATGGTTATTCTCATTTGACAGTCATGGTCCACATTGATGAGAAAACCTGTATTAGAGTCTAAACAATTTCCAGGAGTTAGACTTGCAGTCAAGATTTCCTCCAGATTAGGACCCGTTGCTACTTTTAAAGTTTACCGATGCAAACATCCCGAAATTATTGTGCGACAAATAGAATTGCCTGAAAATCTAAAATATGTAAAGGTATTAGACATTTACAACTGTATTAATAAGAACACTGGTAAGGTCAATGAACGTCAAAATATTTTTCTGTTTGTCAGGATGAATTTTACGATGTTAGAAATTATTTACTAGCATTAGATTCAAAATCTTTAATGTAGGAGATTTTAATTTTAAATTTTATTTTATAAAGTGCAAAATTAAAATAAAATTAATGAACAGGCTTTGGAAGTATTTTGAACTAAAAAGAAAAAAAAAAAAAAAAAAAAAAAAAAAAAATTATTATTTTGAGATGACGTCAGAGATTATGCCATTGGAAGTCAAGTGCTGAACTGATGGAAGTTTTAATTGTTTTAATAAAAAAGAATGAAACATGGCGCCGTCCGAATTTATCACGAATTAGCTATGCAGCTATTTGGCAATATCAGTTAAGATAAATATCTGATATGGAAAATGATTTAACTGTGTTAGAAGTTAAATGTGATGCGTAAAGTAAAGTTAGAATTATGTTTGAATCTAATCAGTTAGATTTAATATGGAATTTAAAGGAATACGAAGACAAGAGATTTTTGGGATTCCATGAACAACATAATGACTTTAGTGCAACACGAAATAACACAGGGAATTAACATTTGATTGAGGAACAGTTATATGTATATGTTATTTGAATATAGCGAGTTGGTGATTATTAAAGTGAAACTCGAGAGATACTATATTTAACTAGTGAACTATCAAATGTCGTGCAATTATATATTTAAAAGAATTGAAGAGTAAATATAGTCAAGAACTTTAAGTGTTTACGAGATAATTAAATTACTGCTGTTAGTGAATTATATTGCGTTCACGGAGAGCAGATAATCATAGTGAACTAGATATTGTGCAATCAAAGAATATTAAATATCATACAAGTGTAAGGATAATTAAGAAACTAGGTATTAGAAACTTAACTACTTAGTTTAATAGCAATCTACAGGAATTATATATTTAACACTTGGTGAAAAGCCTAATATTAGTGAAGACAGTGAATAGGATTAAAATAAGAAAAGAACTACTTTAGAGAATGCTACTAACAAATAGTTATGTGAAAGAAGACCATTGAAATTTAATTGAACTTTTATTAAACATTAAAGGTACATTGTTCTGAAAGAACCATTAATGTATAGAATCGAAGGATAGATAATATAAATGTCCTTGTTTCAATTTATACTCGTTTCCTTATTTATTTCTCTTCCCTCTCATTCCAAAGACGAACTCTGCTAAACCACTACCTTTGTTATTATATCAATAACTTCTAGATAATAACAATATAATTAATATATTCAAAATAATTACAATTTTCAGTTAACATTGAACAATGCAATCACATATTAGGCGTAGAATGGGTAGCATATCCTTGATAACAAAGGAGTTAGTCAAGCCCTGGTCACCCGAGAAGAATAGAGTAGCAGATCTAGCCTTGGTCACACTTCTGGAGGTGTTGACGATGACAGATGTGAATCGAAATGTGCAGGACAACATTGGTGTTGGATCTGTGTTTGAAAAATTTGTGGCAATGCTTAGGACGGCAATGAGAAGGTTGTTCTTCCCAATAGCAATGCTATTGGATTGGATTTATGCTGGCAATTTAGTGGATAAATTGGTTTTGGAACCAGATGAGCCAGAATTCAATTTGAGAGGGTACCAACAACAAATTAATCTAATGACCATCCAGTTGGATTATATTTGGATAATCTGTACGAGGCCAATGTACAAGCTTGTCGCTTTTGTTTAAGAGATTATGAGCCAGACTGGGGAACAAATTATTAAATGTGAAATGAAAATAGGGATTGTGAAATTACTTTGGGATTGAATGATGACCAATTAAAGGCTTTTAAGACAAAATTATTAGACAATGACCATGATCCAGCGGGATTAAAAGCAGTCAAAGAGAAAGCATTAAGTTCAATTCCCACTGGAGCATTTAATCACAAGTGTCAAGTTAATTACATTGAAGCGGGCCCAGGGTGTGGTAAAAGCCATTTAATTAGAACTATTGCTACCGCTTCGGATTTGATATTGGCCCCATTTACTAAGTTATATTCTAATCTATATACTAAGTTATAGATTACACTGGTTTAGAGAAAAATGGAGTAAACTATGATTTGATTTTTAAGACCGTTCACAGAGCCATGGAAACTAGAGGTCACTCTAGAATATTTGTTGACGAATTCACGAGTGGTCCATATAAATTTTTAGCATGTGTTGCATACCTTAATCAGGCTAAAGAAATTTTCTTGGTGGGTGATGTTTGCCAAACCAAGGTAGCAGATCCAACAGAAGGAATGTACATTGGTAATTACATTGACATGTCAAAATTGGGTAAACACGCATTGATGGTTAACTTTAGAAATCCAAAAGACACAGTGGCTCTTCTAAACAGAATATATGGATATAATATGAGGGCACATAGTGATAAATCGAATTCTATAGACTTCTTGACCATTGATAACCTCCCAAATTTAGAAAAAACAACAATTATGACATTTACACATGATGTTTCACGACAAATGACTGGCTCTGAGAAAAACACTAAGGTCGAATCAAGGTGGAACATTTGAAGTGGGAGTGCTATATTTGGTGACCGGTGATGGTAACACTCCGGCAGTTGAGTGTTTACAAATAGTGGCTTTGAGTCGGCATACCGAAAAACTTTATATTGTTACAGATGGATGTGCACAGGCAAAAATTTTACAGGAAAAACTCAAATTAGACCAAGATTTTTATCAACATGTACAAACGTGGCTAACGTATCCTGAGGAAACAGAGAAGGAAGTAGTTCAGAGTGATGCTGACTTACCTATAATTGGAAAGTTGGAATAAGTTCCAAAAGATTCTTTTTTGTTGATAAATACTATGTTACCATCAGTGGCTTTTGAAGACACCTTAACAAGTTTAAATTTGGCTTCCACTTATTGTGTTAATGGTGAATTTGCTTCTGGTGTAACAAATTCAGACACAATAATAATGCCAATCAATAAAAGAGGTCATCCAATAAAAATGGTGACACTTACTACTCCATTTCAACAGGAATAAGTTACAATTTCTCACCTAAAATCCCTATGCAAACCTTGCAAGTCCTTAGTTCAAGGTACTTTTGTAAACAACCTTACTATCCTTTCGGCTTCACTGAAGAAAGGTTAGTTGATGACATTTGTAATGTTTGGTTTGTGAATAATATAGATTCGCAGATGAGATTAAATCTCTGGGATGCTTACAAGGAGTCCTTACAAGGATTTTATGCTAAAATAACGAATCAAAATTACCAGGCAGCATTTAGAGCTACCTCGGGTATGGACAACCCTGAAGGTAGAGTGATTAGATTTAACCAAAAATTGGAGACTTGGATTTACTTATCCAAGGGATAAGCGCTTGGTCTTGGGATGCAAACGTTTTGTTTTGTTCAATTTTCAGAATTTTGGGTCGATTGGTTATGAAATTTGAAAACCAAAACATTTTGAGTGACTCTTGTATGTCTGAAAAAGAGTATATTACTATTATCAAACTCATGGAAGTTGACGATCCCGTATTTTAGTGATTTCACGTAATTTACGCGAGAATAGTCTCTATCCATGTCTTCTCACAAAATATTGAAATATTTAAATGAATTATAATACGGGGAAATGCATGAGACTTTTACTACATTTTAATACAGTTTTAATAAATTGAAATCAGTCATAAGAAACAATAAATTCATTATGTAGCATTTTCCTAGTGACAGACATTAAAAATACTAAATTTCTTGAGACCTGCTGAAGAGGCTAATGGCGAGATCTCGAGAATTTCGTAATTCTTGCGCAAACATGATCGTCAAAATAAATGTGTTAGACAGTAGCACAAATGCTAGGTTTAAAACTTTAAGCCCATTGGCATTAAATGCAACATCAGATGGCGTCACTTTTGATGCTAACCAAAACACTTTCACCCAAGCATTGGAAAAGGCGTATTGGTCAAAATTTGGTGTATCTAAAGAATTTTTAGAACACTATTATAGCTTCCGTAGAAATTATAGAGTCATAAGCTCTGTTGCAGCGGGATATGCTGGCACACACAAAACTAGTGGTGAACCAGGAACATTTTTAAATAATGGTGTCGTTTCAAAACTGATTTCCAATTACATTATTGATGTAGATGGTCCTTATGTGATTAATTACAAGGGAGATGATTTTAATAAAAGGGATTGGATCCAAGAGTTAATCATGTAAGAAAACAGCAAATTGATGCCGCTTGTGGGTTGGGTTTAAGAATTAGTTTAGGTTCATCCGCTGAATTTTGTGGTTTGATGTACGCAGGTGGAGTTTTAGTACTTTCTATTCCAAGGAAATTAAACAAATTAGCCGCACATAGGTTTAAAAAGTATGCTCATTGGTGCGAATATCAAAATTCTTTGCGAGATTGGGTTCGTTTAATCAATGACTTGATGCCTTTGGTAGTTGATGCTCATAATGCCGAACATTATAAAATAACATTTGATACAGACAGCATTTGAAAGCATTGTTAGTTTTTCTCACATTAATAAGAATCAGTGGGAATCAGTGTTTAAACTTAAAATGGAATCAGCTATGATACCATGAATAAAGAGGGTAGGACAAATTGCAATTTTGCATAAAGATTTAATTCAACTCATGAATTAAACAAAATATTTATGAATACTAGACGTTCTCACTCTAGACGTGAAGGGTAGCGAGCTGCTATAGAGAGGTGTGAGTCAACACCTACAAATATTGGTAGAGGGCAAATAACCTCCACCGATTTATCCGATGTGAGTTTTGAAGTTTCAAACTCAGATCCTGCGTTGAAGGATTTCTTCTCTGGGACTATTGGTTCAGTTGCCAGTTCTTCTTATTCTGTTAATTTAGCTGGTGTTTCTTTCGAAGACCATCACCCTGCACAACCTATCAACGAAACTAAAGTTGATTTTAGAAATTTAAACATGGCCGGAAATTATAGAGATTTTGATAGAAATAGGAGAGCCATGATGCACTCCTACGCTCCATGGTATGAAGTAAGGCAATTAATGGCAACACTTCAAATAATTCGCAAGCAAAATTTTTCAATCACGGAACAAAGACAACAGTTGCGACCGTCGCGCTAGCTATTCCATACTCGGTACACGAGATACATGCGACAATCTGCATATAATTTTGTACATATTCACTTTTACTTACACAACCCGGAGAGGTGGCAACCCTAGAGGAAGGGGACGCGCACATGCGGGCAATAACCTTCAACGGTCTGCACGCGGGTTTTTTCCGCCCTGCCAGAGGGTGGCCGAGTTATCCGGTCTGCTGGGTTATCGTGCGCCGAGTTTTCGGAACTCTACTGTATTACCAAAGTAGCTGTTAAGAACCAGTCTTGACTATTAAATATAAAGGCTAATCTTTATTCCACTTACACACATGCCATCATGTCTGGCTTACAAAAGATCCTTGACAAACAGCTGCGCAACTCACGACACGTCACGTAAGTAAGAAATGAGCATTGTTATACATTCTTAACAGTAGCGACAGCTGCCATTTTGGAGTCAATCACTCTGTTGTGGGAGCTAATTCTTACTATTTTAACTGTTTACTTTCTAGCAGTAAATTAGTGTCGGTGATAAAAGACCAGTTTGAACAAAACTTACCTTTGCCATTCTTTTTTTTTATTATTATGGAATGCCAATAAAGAATCTGATTGATCATGGCTATCAGCAGATGCCACTGCAGTAGGCTTTTTATCAGTAGGATCTTTGTAAGTCAAAGATGTCCTTAACTGTTGAAATGTATTGGGGATCCATAAGACACCAGTATTAGAAGGAAGAATAAGGACTCACAAGGAAGGAAACCCCATAAGACCAATTATAAATGCTTATGGATCCCCAATACATAATCTGGCTAGATTTGTTAATAACATAATAAAAAACTTCAAACCACCAAAAGAAGAGGTCATCATAAAAAACTCTTCAGACTTAATTATTAAAATTGAACAAATGTTTGTTAACAAAAGGAAATTCCATTTGTTCTCCCTCAATATAGAAAACATGTATACAAACATTCCTGTGGAAGATACTTTAGTCATCATGGAAGATTTAGCTTTTAAGAGCAAAGAAATATTATTAAAATATAATATCGACAATAAAGAACTAATGGAACCAATAGAACTAATAACACAAAATTCATATTTTAAACACAATAATAAAACGTTCAAACAAATTAAGGGATTTCCTATGGGTTCTCCCTTATCAGGAACATTGTGTAACTTATATATGAATTATTTAGAGTGCAAATTTTTAAATGAATGTAAATATAATATGCAATATTTTCCTTATGCGGATGACATACTTATTATATGGTTTGGATCAGTAGGGCAATTTGATATATTCTTTAATGACAAACAAAAGAAACAAAGAAATCAAATTTAAAATGGAAAGAAATAGATAATGAATTAAATTTTCTAGATTTATGTTTAATCAATAAGGAGAATAAAATAACTAAAACATTATAGAAAAAAATTTAAAAGTGATCATATTTTAAACTTTTGAATCAGGTCACGGTATAAATATCAAAAGAAACATAATTGATAATTATATAAGAAGAATTGACAGATCATCTAGCACAGAAGATGATTATAAGAATGAAATCAAGAACATGAAAATAATTCTAAAGAAAAATAGATATAATGAAATGGATACAATTAATTCCAATATCCAAAACTATAATACTTTCAAAATAAAAGAATTAAATGAAGATAAAGAAAAGGTTTTTTATTCCTTACCTTAATCAAAATAGTTTAATGTTGAAACAAATTTGCAGAGATTTTAACATTAATATTGGATTTAATTATAATAATAAATTAAAGAATTCTTTACTTAAAAAACTTAATGAAAGTGACAAAAAAGGAGAAATGGGGGACAGTATACAAAATAGAATGTTTGTATTGTGACAAGTTTTATCTAGGGGAGAGCAAAAAAACTATTAAAGGGCCCTGGAACATGGATATTACATTAGAAACAAATTATTTGATAAAACAGAAATGGCAGAACATTGTTCCAGGAAAGCCCATTGCATTAATAAAGAAATTAAAATTTTATGTATTGAGAAAGATTGTAAAATGAGAAAAACAATTGAAAGTTTATACATACGAAATTCTAAAGATAGAAATATAAATAGAAATAATGGTGAGGTTAATAATGTTATTGAAAACTTAGCTAGAGATTTAATTAGACAATCTCCATGTAATAATAAGGTAAGAATAGATGAGATGAATTGTTAAAATGATAGTTACTACAATGAAATGTTATAACTATCATGATTTCACTTCCCATATTTGTTATGAATTATTGTAGCTGAAAAAGAAGAGAAGGAAATAGTCTCTTCGAAAATAACTTTATAAATAAATGTATTTTAAATGTATTTTTAATTTAATTTTAAATTTTACATTTATTTTGTGATATGTGAAGATGATGATGATTAATAATATATCTAGAAGGAGTGAGATAAAGAAATATGGGATGTACAATTATAATTCTTATCCCTTTTGTTATAAAACTGACATGTTTTATGTTAGTAAACACAATAAGTTTGTTTAAGTACCATGTCTTTATATTTTGTTGATGGTCAACCATTAGTTGATTGTTTGTAAATTAATTCTATTCCTGTTATTCATGGCTTGAGAAAGGGAAAGCGAATGTTCCCGAAAATTTGCTGCTTGCATAAATATTTTAAAATACTAATGGAAGTGTGTGGAAGTGGTTTTTATATCTATATTAATAATAGTTTTAAAATAATTTATTTCAGATAAATACGGAAAGAAAAAAATGGACTGCCAGTGACAAACAAGAAGAACAATCAGGCACTTCAGAAACAACTAAAAAAAAGACACACTTAGACTATGAATGTACATTCAAAGATGAATGGTTACGAAGAGATGAATATTGTAAATGGCTAAAAAAAATTGATAAAATTACTGGAATGTGTCTATTGTGCAATATTAAATTCACGATAAAACATGGAGAAAAAGCGGTGAAAATTCATTTTAATAGCCAGAAACATTTGACTGCAGTAAAATGTACCAAGGAAAATCAATTAATAATGTTGTTTGTTCCAAAAACAAATTCACCAGATGTAAAAGTAGCAATCATAGAATTATCACAAATTTACCACGGCTTAAAACATAATCATAGTTATTGCAGCATTGACTGTGGAATGAAAATCAATTCGTTATTATATTTCGATTCCACAATTGGAAAAAAAAATTCATTGTGACAGAACAAAGGTCGAAGCAATTGTTGAAAACATACTAGCACCCAAGTCTATTCAAGTAGTTCCTGATGAACTTGGAATCAAACTCGGCAAAGCAATTCCATTTTCTTTAGCAAACGATACATCCAACAAAGGCAACAGAAAAATGTTCCCCATTGCAGTTCAATATTTCCATTTAGAAAAAGGAATTCAAAATAGAATTATTGACTTTTATGAAGATCCAGATGAAAATTCTGAGGCAATTGCTACAAGATTATTGAATTGTCTCAAGAATGTAAACTTGACTTATCAAATTTAAGTTCTTATTCTGCAGATAATGCACCTGTTAATTATGGCGAGAAGAATTCTGTATACAAGAAATTAACTGACCTTAATCCGAAAATTTTGAAAAGTAATTATAACTGCCATGTAATACATAATGCAGCCAGACATGCATGTAAGGCATTGTCTCTCGATGTTGAAAACTTGGTATTAATAATATATGCTGAATTTTCTATTAGCTCTAAAAGAATTAAGGAACTAAAAAATGGCTTTGATTTTTTGGAATTGGAATATGACAATATTATTCAACACATGAGAACAAGATAGCTATCTCTACATAAAGCTCTGGAAAAAATTGCTAATGCCTGGTCAGTGATAAAATTATTTTGTACAACTGGATTAAGATGATACGCATAAAATCATTTGGAAATTCATGAAGGACAGAGAAGATGAGATTCGAGACAATGAAGATAGTTCATCTTTAGCCGAATGTTATATTAACTTTGTGCATCATTTTATGGGAATTATGAATCAGCATATTTTACAGCTTGAAAATCAATCAGTAACAAGTTCCGAATTGCATGTCAGAATGTTATCTCTGAAAAATAAACTGCAGAATAGATTAGAAAATCATTTTTTAGTAGTAAAGTGAATACAAGTTTACATTTCCTAACTACCTATGAAAAACAAAATTTTGTGACTGAAGTGAAAAAGGTTTACATAAACCGCTATTAATTACTTGGTAAAATTTTATAATTTTGAAAACAGCCCATTCAAATATTTTTTAGTAATTAACCTGTAACTGGTATAGCTGGGTCTACCAGACCCCAGCACTTTTATTTTTCTTGATAGCTTAAATAGTTGTTAATCGATGGTGCTATTCGCCGCAGAAACTTTCAGTCAATGCGTCCTGATTGGTAGTGTGTGATGTGTATGTTCATTTTCATTAGTTAGTAGTACAGTGGCTAGAATAAATAGTGTGACGATCGATAGGAGTTTAGCATTAGAACTTCCTGTTTCCGGTGTGATGACCGCCGCATTGGCGCTGCTGTCGCAGAGTGTGGATGCGTTCTTCCCATATTCCTAGTGTTTGTATGTGGATTGGCGATCAACATATATCTTTTGAATAATTTTATTATGTATTTTTGTTCAATTAATGATATATGATGAGTGTGAAATCTAGAACATGTTTCGTTCCTGGCTATTAATCCGGATATAGATCAAATCCAACCAAAGTAACTCTTTTTAAAGCTCCAGAAAACGACGATTTGTTGGAGAAATGCGATCGGGCTATACCACATGCCGACCGTAAGCTTATAAAGACAAATGTTGTTTGTGAGCTACATTTTGATGAACAGTATATTTCAAGACATTGGAAACACTGTATTAATGGGAAATTAATAAAGTTCGACAGAGAAAAACCTCGCCTTCTTCCTGGTGCTGTTCCAACAATTTTCCCGAATCTGCTGAAGTATTTATCCAGACCAGTACCGAAAAAAAGGAAAGAGAAAATTCCGCATTTATAGCAGAAAATAAGTGAAATTTGCTTTGCACCAATTCCATTCAAGCGATGAAAAACGATCAGTGTAATATTGCAAACTCAAATTTTGATGCAGGAAATTGTAACGAACAGTCAGATGTATTAACTTTCGAACGTAATATTTCCAGCGATTCATTGAGATTTGATTATGTAAAGGCAAATTTACCAGCACTTAGTTGGGGATGCACATCCTCAATGAATCGCCGCTACGTTTGTTACAGTGTCTGCAAACTAAGTGATGACAAGAACTTCCTGAATATTTTTTTACAAACTACGTACATCAGTTAAATAGTGACAGTGATAAATCACTGAAGAATATGAAGATGATGAAGAAGAAGAGGAAGAGGAAGAAACTTGTTATAAGGATTAGATATTTCATTCACTGTCGAATTAGCCCAACTTGGATTAACATTTAAATCAAGCTCCTTCGATGTGGAAGCCTTTCTAAAACATAGAAACATTATGGCATCTGCTGCTGAACCCCGTAAATTAAACTCTATTGAGAATTTTTTTAGAAAATAGCATTAAAAAAATGAAAACCCAACTTAGCGCATTAAAGATTGAAGTGTCAAGTAGGGAGTAAAACTCTTCGGCTATTTCATCAGTTGAGGCATTAAAAACCCGCAACCAAATTGATTATATACTCATAAAACAAAGACACCAAAGTTATGTTACAAATAGTCGTGCTTTTTTGGGCATAAATGTTGTCACAGATCATGCCCTAGTGTGTACAAATCTTACGATCAAACCCTCCCACTACAACAGACAAAAGCCGATCCTAAGATTTGATGTGAACAAACTGAAACTCCGAGAGGTTGCTGAAGAATTTCAAAAAACCTGCACATCAAACTTGGAGAAGATGAACGGCAGCGCTCCCAGGTCATGTGAGAAAATGTGGATAAACTTAAAAAATGCCATCCATAGTGCTGCAAAAGGCACAATTGGACTTTGCAAACGCCAGAAAAATGACTGGATCAGCTCAAACACAATTGACTTGTCCACTCAGAGAAAGACTGCCCTAGCCAAGCAAGACCTAAACCAGGCAAGAGATCTAGCCCGGAAAATCCAAAGTCAGGCAAGAAAAGATAAGGAGATCTTTTGGAATCAGAAGGCAATAGACCTGGAACAGGCACGTGACAGGGGAGACACCAAAAAACTTTTTCAGCTCACCAAACAACTAGCAAGGAAATATACATCCCCCATTAGTGAAACATTAAAAGGTGACAATGGACACCTACTATGTAAAAAAGATGACAAATTGGACCAATGGGTGAAACATTTCAATAACCTCTTAAATGGTCACTCCCTGCAAAATATACCGCCAACCACACCCGCACATCCCCCTGCCACAATACTTCCATACACAGTAAATGAAGACCCGCCAACTGTAGAAGAGATAAAAACAGCAATAAAAACTCTAAAAAACAGTAAAGCCCCTGGATGTGATGGCATTGTAATGGTTCGATTATTTATCGAACCATTTTTTGATTTTTTTTTGTAATGGTGATAGTTATAATATTATATATCTTATTGTAAAGAGAGTGGCGCTGGTTTTAGATGGTTATTTTTCATTTATCTTACTGTTGAGAGTGTGGGTCTGATTTGAGTCCGAGGAATATGATTTTTTGAATTTATTGTTTTCTTTTGTGATTCATTCCATCTGTGGAATTTTCCAAGTTGCTGAACAAAGACACAAAGAGTGTCGAATATATAGGGCAGTTTATTTTGGGAATTGGTAGACAAAGAAACGAAGAGATCCTGTTCTGAATTGTTTTATGACTTTGGAGGGGTTAACCGAATGTATATAAGGGACCGATAAACAGGTCATGGAGAGTTGTTGTTGGGGTAGTTGTTGAGGTTGTAAGTTGCGGGGAGATCGAGGGAGCCGATTCGGTGATCGGAGAGGACACCGCATTTGAGATGCTGTAGCGAAAAGACGTTATCCCTTGAAAGTGGCCTGGGACCGCCAGAAGAGCAAGATGCTAAAATTTCGGAGGTCAGTCACTCGATTGGAAGTAAGAGAGCAGTGCGCCCGTAAGATGAGTTAAAGACTAAGCAGTGAGTGGCGATTGGAGAGAAGTCAGAGCTGTGAGCTAGGAGATGTAGGTGGAAGCTGTTAGGCCGTGGTGCTGATCGGTGGTAGGAACCTGTAGAATTCACTATGAATTTGAACTGTGTGGAACTGTTAGTCAGTGTGGAAACGGATAGGAACCCCGTGTGCTGAGTGCGTTAGGAAGCTGTGAAGTCAACGAGAATTAGAAATATGTTGGCCAGTGTGACTGTGTGAAACAGATAAAACTTTAAAGGCTGTGTGCATTTAAGGGAATAGATGCAGGTCTACGTGCGTGAAAACTATCTGTTGGTATGTGTGACTGTGAGTAGCAGAGAGAAATCCTAAGTGTTGAGTGAAAAGTCAGTTATATAGAATCCCTCCAGTGAAAATGCCAGGAAGCAGATGAGGGAGGATTGAGGAGCAGCAGCGGTCCTGAAAGTGTATAATGATGTGTATATTTTTTATTTTATTTTTTTTTCATTAAAATCGGCCCACTCTCTAAAGGTTTTCATTTCATGTACCTTCCTTTTTTTTTTTTCTTGATTACATAAGTGTGTAAAATTTCGTATGGGTTTTCTTTTGTTTAATAGAACCAACCGATTTGGGAATTAAAATCCAGTGTTAAATAGATGGAGATTGGGGTTTAAGAAAGATTATTCTAGCTCTAAGGTAACAGCTAATTTCCTGGAGCAAGTCGCCTAAAGCTGTGGGAGAGGGTTATATATATTTTGTAGACTTCATTTTTCATTTTTTTGTTGACAATGTTTAAATAAATTTATATTGTTTAAGTTTAAACCACAGGTATTCAAGTTGTCTCTTTTGTTTTGAAGATTTTAATAATTAAATTTTTTTTTGTTTTGTTTTGATCCTGCAATACAATTTGAGCTACTCTAACGTGCCCCTGGACCAGGTATTGCAATGCCCCAAGGTTAGGCGATTATGTACGTTTTCCTTCAGTTTAAAGAGATTAAGTTAAGATAAGGAGAGAGGGAAGGGGGAAGAAAGGTCAAAGGAAGACATAGGGAGACCTAATTAAGTAACAAAAGGGTTATGTCAGATTTGGTTGTTTGAGATTTTTTTTGTGTTTTCACATTTTTATTTTTGGAAGGAAAGAGTTACATTACAGCATCAGCCCTGAAATTTATAAAGCCAGTAACCAATTTTTAGCACCTTACCTCGAATCCTTGTACAAAGAAATATGGGAAAGTGAAACTATACCAAAGGAATGGGAAACTGCAATCATCATTCCTCTTTATAAAAAAGGTGACAGAACCGTCTGTGGTAACTATAGAGGGATCTCTCTAATTAACATAGCCTACAAGATCATGGAGAAAATCATACTTAACCGGATAATCCATGAAAGAGACCAACATAATAGGGACAGACAGGCAGGTTTTCGACCAGGAAGGGGTTGCATTGACCAGATCTTCTCCCTACGACAATTACTTGAATCTCGACATGAGTTTAGAAAGGAAACTCATATAGCTTTTATCGACTTTACTACAGCTTTTGACAGCATCTGTCGAGAAAGTATTTGGACGATGCTAGCGCTGGATGGGGTACAACACAAAATATGCAGCCTGATTAAGGCAATGTACAAAAGAACCAACTGTCACATCCGAGCCTACAATGACTACAGCAAGGACTTTCAAACGTCATCAGGAGTACGGCAAGGTGGTATACTTTCGCCAATGTTGTTTAATTTATGTATGGATCGCATACTCAAAGAGGCATTCGATTCAAACCCAGGCGGGGTACTATTGCATCCATCTCAGCAAGGACCTAACCTATGCAGACGACATCACTCTCATAGCAGAAACGCATAGTGATCTTCAAAGGATGCTTGAACTTATTGCAATAGAAGCAAAAAAACTTGGATTGGAGATAAATGTAGCCAAAACAAAATATCTTTGCACACTCCAAAGTCCAGCTGTCCCCCTCAAACTAGGAAATGAACTTATAGAGCGAGTCGATAATTTTACCTACCTCGGTAGCCAAATATCAACATCAGGTGGGGCACCTGAGGAAGTCATCAGCCGGATAAGGAAAGCATCAATTGCATTTGGTACCCTCAAAAACATCTGGAGGAGGAAAGACATATGGCACAAAACCAAGGCCCGCATTTACTGCGCCACAGTTAGGGGAATCCTCCTATATGGCAGTGAGACCTGGCCAATGAGAGTAGAAGACTAAAAAAGTGGAGATTTTTGACCATCGATGCTTACGGCAAATCCTGGGTATTAACTTCCCAGCACATATTACAAATGAAGACGTCCGATTACGTTGTGGGGTCTCAAGTGTCACGGAGGTGGTTAAGACCAGAAAATGGAAATGGATTGGACACGTTCTCAGAATGCCCCCACATCGCATACCCGCAGCCACTTTCAGAAGCACCAACTGCCCAACATGGAAAAGACCCTGTGGTGGCGTACGTTCCACAATGAAGCAGCAAATACAAAAGGAGGCAAAAGAACTAGTTCTGAAACTGCTCTGCTTAAGCAGAAAGCAATACAATGCCAGGTGGCTTGATTTCCTGACAACAATGGCGACAGATCGCAAGCAATGGAAGATCATTGCACAAAGGCCCATGAGGTTGCCCAAATGCAATTCTGCATGAAATGGACGATAAGTAAGTAAGTAAAGGTTTAAGAAATAGCACTAATGGATGCTATTAGATTAGAAAAGTCTAATTTAAAGGTTGATTTTATTATTTGTGATGGGGCTACATGGAATCGCTCAATGTGGAACTGTTTTGGCATCACAGGAAAAGCTACAAATGTGAAATCCTTTATTAATCATCCAGCAGATTATAAAAGAAAGCTACATTTTATTTCAGATTTTCCACATTTGATAAAGTGTATTAGAAATATGATGATCAAAACAGGATTCAACATTCCTAATGGATATCTTAGTATAGAGCATATCAAAGCTGCCTACAGAGAAGACTGCAATCCTATTTCTCTCAAAGTTATGCCCAAAATTTCAGAATCAAATCTTCATCCAAATAATTTTAAGATGAGGGTTAATTTAGCCTTCAATCTGTTTAGTAAAGACGTAGTTAGAGGCCTTTACTTCTATAAAGATAAAATTGAAGCTCAATATGGAAACATATCTGCTTCTCTGGAATTTATTTCTAAAATGGAAAATCTGATTTCAATAATGACATCTCGAATTCCCAAAACTGCATTAAAACCTAATTCTAAAGATATGGACTTCCTAAATTCATTTGTGGATTTTTTAAACACTTGGGAGTACCATGCCAGAAGTGGTGGATTTTTGTCTGCAAGTACTTCAGAGGGCCTGCGTGTTACTATTGCCAGTGTTGTAAATCTCCTGACATATATTACCGACAAGTTAGGATTCACTTACCTTTTAACTTCTCGCTGCAGTCAAGACAACATTGAAAAGCTTTTTGGAATAATACGTCAAGGTTCAGGATGCAATGAGAATCCAGTTTCTAATAACTACTAACTCTCTCAGTTTTTACAACTTGGCCAAGGCACCAGATGATGGCAACTGTGGAGAGGAAACTATTAGTTCTCTCGTTACCCTGCAGATTTAAAATCTGAGCATTCAAGAATAGATGATTTGCTCGACTGTGGGTAACTTGGTAAAGCTCAGGAACTTGTACAATCTAATGATCCTTTATCAGATCATGATTTTCATGTTAATAGTGATTCCAGGCTAATATATTATATTGCAGGCTATGTAGCCAGGAAAATTATTTTGAAAAGTAATTGCAGTGATTGCCAAAATGAATTCTTGGACAGTGATAGATTGACAGCAGGCCACATTTCTTCTTTCACAAGGAAATTTGATCTTGGTGGGTTGGTGTATCCTTCCAAAACATTATATGATTTTATTCTCTCAATTGAAAATCATTTTACTCATTGGTTCAGCTATAATGAACTGAAGAGTGAAAGCTTTGTAGATATTTTCTTAGGTATCTAAAAGAACCTGAAAGTGTTGGTAGGCTGTAAACAGCATGGACAAATGTTGAAATTTTATGTTATTATGCGAAAGCATTATTTCTATGTGAAAGCAATTAATAAAAATAGGGCAGCAAATCGTTTAAAAAAAAATATCGCAAACTAAGTCATACATAAATTGAAATAAGTGGAATCTCTTGTTGTTTTATCTTCTATTTATACTATATTATTGCTGTATTTTTTTACATTAACTTATGTAAATAATATTATAAAGTATTTAATTTATTTGTAAATACTGTATAATCACTTTAAAATAACTTTAATTACAATATAATTCCTGTTCTTTTCACTGTTATTGTACTGCACAACCAAATGCATTCTTATACAAACACATTCTCATATGCATTGCTAATATATTAAATAATGTATAATGATGATATACATTTGAATAATAATATTGTATTATATATATCAGAGCTAAAGGGTATTAAGTCCACCTTTTGTCAAAAGTGAGGTTTTGACGTCTTTCGATATATTTTTTATACATCTTTCCCGTACTGCTTAGTATTAAATCCAATGTATGCCCGTTTTTGAAATATTCATCTAAAATACGCATTAAGTCCAATAATCAATAGAGGCATTTGGTATTAAAAGGTCATAATATTATTTGGTTCTAAAACATTAGATTTATTTCAACATATTAAGTCCAATTATTAGGTTAGAATAAGGACTTAATACAATGTCCTATTCGGCATTTCATCGCTTTAGTATTAAGTCACAGTTGTCTTGTGGAAGTTGTGTTTAATTTGTTGCGGATAATTTACGTAATTTTTCAGATTATAAATACAAGTTTCTATGTTTTAACAGTATAATATCGTCTAGAACAAATAAAATGATGGAGATGATGCGATTGAATGCAGAGGAAATGAATACTCGGACAATTGATAACTTAACCTCAAATTTGTCAGAAGCAGGTGGTAAGTTTTGTATTTTATTATTGTAAATACAGGAACTTTGTGTTAAAATTAAAAAATGAGAACCAATAAGTGTTTTGCTACTTTTCTCTTATGTTATTTAGGTTTTTTCTAAAATAATTGGAAAAATCTTCTTTGCAAAAATTAAATTTTACGGAATTTAGCAGTTGGTAATTGGTAACGAAGAATTTATTTAGTCCGTTTTCGTATTCGAGAGCCTTCAGCGCTTTTGAGCATGCGTCAGGTCTCCTGCGATTTCTTCCAAATACGGGCGAGGAAGATGGGATGTTTACTTTTTATCAGTGTTAGTTTACTAGTAGCTGGGTTCTATTTGCGCTTTTCGGGAAAGAATTATGGAAAGAATAAATACTATTGCAAAAATGCACCTCCCTTATTTTTTTCTTAAAAGCGAAAATGTACAAAAGAATTTCTTAAGAAAGTATCCATCTCAGTGTATCACCCCTTTGAGGAGTAGAATCGTCCCGAAATGGTAGGTCTGCCATTCAGAAACGGACTGTATTTTGTTCATTTAGGCATATCCCCAATACATTATGAAGTAATAAATAATGATGTACAACCTGTGGATGTAGAAACTAATGAAGTTAATTTGACAACATCGAACAATACAGTTTGTAAGTTCATTTTCAAATTTAAAAGAATGATATTTTTTTAGAGTTTTTGGGATATCCAATTAAAACGAAATTATTCTTTCTCAATTTATCGATATTTTTGGTTAAAATATTTTTATCTTCAATTTTCAGGCGATGTATTGCAAGATACCATTCATGATTTTGACATCATCATGGAACTACAAGCAACTGATTACATAGAAAGTATAGATCAACAAGGTGTCCAAATTCTTGTAACAGGATCAAATGAAAGTGTAGTTCCTTTCAATTGTGTTGCAGAAGAAATTTTGATTAGATCTGAATGTGTTGAAAACGATAATGAAAAGGACCCCGATTATATCAGGTCCGAAAGAGAAGAATGCAGCAAAGAAGAGACAGAAAAGGAGGAAACTAATGTTTTTAACAGGAAAAGGAAAAAAAGACAAAGAAAACCAGAGACTTGGAAAAAAAATGTACGGATCCAAAAAAGAGCTGCTGGTGGGGAATACATTTCAGCTACAAGTAAAGTTATCAAAAAGAGGGAAATTAAATCACCATGCAACGGATGTCATCTAAAATGTACTCAAAATGTATCAGAAAATGATCGACAAATGATTTATTCCCAATTTTGGACCAGTGAGGTAAAAATTGATCAGAAGAGACAGTTTGTTAGTAGCTGCATCCAGGAACTTCCAGTAGAGAGGATACGAATTAAAACAGGAAAACGTGCTGGTAAACGACAGACATCACTCAAATATTCTTTTACTGTGAATGGTAGAAAAACTGATGTTTGTAGAACTTTCTTCTAAATACATTGAGTATATCGCAAACGTTTATATGATTTGCTTTGGCAAAAAGACAACCTAGTGGGATGACAACTTCTGACCAAAGGGGAAAACATGAACCAAGCAACAAAATTTGCCAAGAAACTAGAAATCGCATCAAAGACCACATCAATAAATTTCCATGTATTGAGTCGCACTATTCTCGAAATAAGTCGACAAGAAAATATTTAGGTAGTTTTCTAAACATTTCGCAAATGTACTGACTTTTTTATGAAGAAAATATGTTGAGCAACCAAGAAAACATTCCCAAAGAAAGGATATATAGAGAAATTTTTAACACAGAGTTCAATTTGTCATTCAAAGAACCTGGAAACGACACTTGCTATGCCTGTGATGAATTTATCATTAAACTTAAAAATGAAAAGGAACGAACAGAAATACAGAAATGTTATGATGCACATCTTCTCGATGCACAGAATCGATACAAACTTAAAAAGGGAAGATAAATACAATTGTGATGTTCACAATACTAAAGTTTTAATGGTAGATTTACAGAAATGCTTACCTACCCCTCTTCTTAAAAATGCACAGAGTTTTTATTCTTTGAAACTCTGGACATTTAATTATTCGATTTATGATGCAGTCACAAAAGGTACATCTTGCTACATTTGGGATGAGACTATATCTGGTCGTGGAGGATACGAAATGGGATCATGTCTTGTGAAATATGTTTTAAGCCTAGGGAGCGAGATAGAAAAAATTATCATTTGGAGTGACAATTACCCCTCCCAGAATAGAAATATTCAAATGATAATGTGTTATCTTTCAATGTTTTCATTGGAGCCATCACTACAACAAATTGAACATAAGTTTCTTGTGAGAGGACACACTCACATGGAGGTTGACGGCATTCATGCCCGAATTGAGAGACAATAAAAAATACACCTCAATTTTCAATTGTAACTTCATGGGATTTGCAACAGCTGATAAGACTTTGTGGCCCTAAATTCTGTGTTGATGGAATGGATATAACAGATTTCAAAAATTTCAATCTTTTCCACAACCATGCTGGATCTCCATTTCAAAGCACACAAAAATAACCACAGAGGATGGACGATCGTTTTTAATTTCAAAAGTAGTTCACATGAAGTTTTTAAGGGAAACGCCAGGAATCTTGCATTATAAGACAGATTTTGCTCAAAAAGATTTCGAACATGTTAATTTCAACAGAACAGTGAAACAAGTATCTCCTAGGTTAAATGAGTCAGGTAACACCAATACCATTGAGGTAAAACCATTGCAAAATGAGAAGAAACCGATATCAAAAAAAAAATACCCGGACCTAAAAAAACTGCTGAAATGGATTCCCAAACAATTCCACTCTTACTTTGAAAGTTTGCCACATGCTAATTTAAAGAACGATGAATAAATTATTTTTTAAAGTGTTTAAAATTAAAGTTTTCTTTTGTTTATATCTAAGTTTGAAATAAAATTTTATTTACAATATACTTTGTTTCACTGATTAACGTAATCATAACATAATCTTCACAACGAATTCGTGCCATCGGTATTAAGTCACAAACAGTAATATTAGGTATGTCACAGAATATTTCGTACTCATTGGAGCCATACGATATTAAGTCACATAAAAACAGTTTTATGTCACATAATATTAAGTCCTCATTAGAGTCATAAAATTTTAAGTCCATTTTATATTAAAAAAATGCATTTTTGTGAGGACAAACTCACAATAACCTTAAAATTTAGTTTGTTATACCATTAAACATAAAAATCAATTTTTTCTTATCTTTCTGCACAAACTTGTTAGAAATCAATTATCCAATCTTTCAAACAGCTCTCCTGGATAATAATGAAAATGGGACTTAAGATTCTTTGGCCCTGACGTCCAGATATATTCCATAAATTATTGTTTCTTATAAATCTTGTCCTTAAATTTATTGTTTTCTTTGCTTTGATAAATCTATATATTTGTCTTTATCTTCTGCATTTTTTTAATATCCCAAACTAATTATGTTTTGTATAGGTTTTATGATTCTTTTTGTAATTTTCATTTCTAATTTTTGTATACAATATCTTTATCTTTTTTTTTTTTTTTTTTTAATTTATATTTGCATTACTAAATGATTTGTAAATAAAATTTTTTGGATTTCTTTAATCAGACTCATTTCTTTTTTTTAAAGCAGAAGTACAAATAACTTCTATTTTTCTTTGTTTTATCAACTGAACCTATTAATTATAGTTCCTAAATCAATAAACAAGTCAGTACATGAAATATTTTTCACAATTGGAGTTTAAATAATGTATTTTCTAATATTAAAATCTGAATGAATTATTCTTATAGTGTTGAAAATAATACATTCACTCACCAGTAGTACAAGACAATTGACTGCTTACTGTGTTATAATTAAAATAAAAACAGTGGAATTAGAAATATACTGAAATATGGATGTTATTACAAAACACTACATGTGCCTTAAATAAAATGAAGCCTGGGTAAATTCTGCAGACAACTGCCATGATTAAATTATATAAATATATATATTGAAATTGGGGGCAATAGATTGGCTTTTCAAAACTGAAATGGTTAATAATAACAAAAGCTGGGATTAAAACTGAAAATAAGAAGGTTGGAAAACAATTAGAAAGCTTCAATTTATATTGTAAACAAAGATAAAAACAGAAGAACTAAGTTCACTTATTAGGAGAGGCACAAATATCAAATGAGTGGAAAGAGGAGAATACAAGAAAAATAGAAAGATAAGATAAAATAATTAATGGTGGAGATAAACTATTTAAAAAAATTCTAAAATGTTATATTTAAGCTTATTAGATGTTAAAATATTCCTCTTTATTATGTAATTTCTTCTTTCTCATTATTTAATAAAAAGCATGTAAAATCCTGAAATTTTTTTGCTTCTCAGTTGTAAGTTAATAAAGACCATTTTCTCTTTCATACTATTATATTTTTTAATAATATAAACAAATAAAAAATCCCGCACACTATCATAAGATGTAATTTTTTAATTTATATATGAAAACATTGATATTTCATTCTAGAAAAGCCTATTCTTATAGCTGGGTATAAGGCAAAAACAGCACACATGCAAACGGTTGCGCCATCTGGTGGCTTTCATCACACCGGAAACACCAAAAAGCAGGTCGATCATCACACTATTTATTCTAGCCACTGTATTAGTAGTAGTCTATTGGCAGTGTTTGTTTGCTTGGGGTATGTGAGACCCCACCTTACCAATTGCATTATTGTTTTGTACTCAACGTTATCTCGTTTTGGACGTTGTAATGGCGAGTTTATCATGAAAGCGAATGCGGACGGATGATCCGCGGTTTGAAGAATGGACACTACAAAATTTGGCCGCACTGGAAAGTGATTTCAGCGAAAATGACAGCGGTGTGGATCTGGAATAAGTTAGAGATCACGACAGCAACTATGAAATGGAAATTGGGGAAGAACAGGAAGATAAACAAAAAAACAATGATAACGAGGCAACTGATGAAGAGACAGATACAGCAACGATGACCACGACATCCAGCACAGTAAGAACAAAATCATATTACGGTCAAAAAAGATTCAAATGGAGAACTCAACCACCCGCAACGAAAGTGCATACTAGGGGAAACAACATTATATCTCACATTCCGGGTGTTATAGGACCAGCAAGATTATTGGGGAGTGCTTGTTCAGAAACTGACGCATGAAAATGTCTAATTTCCGATGAGATTTTGGAAGAAATTGTTTTACAAACAAATATAAAGCTGGAAAGCATAAGAAATAAATTCTCTGCAAATAAAAAATACTTAGTTGGGGACATGGACATTACAGAGCTGAAAGCTTTTTGGGGCTTGCTTTTCTTTTCAGCAATTTCCAAGTCTAAAAATGAACACTCATCATGTATGTAACTATATTAAATAAACTAACAAACTAACGGGGCATAGGCTACTAATGAATGAACCTATTGTTTATGCCAATGAAAAGGACAATTACCTAAGGAAATTTTTAGAAACTTTGTTGATAAAACAATGAAGTGCTATAACACCGACATATCTATAACGAATGCGCTACAATATAGCCTACTGTAATGTTATTGTAAATTATTGTTATTATTATTGATTAAGGCAATAATGTTATATGATAATCTCATGTATAACCACTATTGTAAACTACTGAATTATTATCTATTGTTGCTTTATAGACATTCTTTTATGGCTTGAATATTTATCTTCGTAGCCTTGTTTTTTCTTTTATTTATTTTTCTTTTATTTTATTTCATCTGAGGAGAAGGATTAAATATCCTTGAAACATGTAATGAAGAATTTTTGTTTATTTATTGTTCTAATCGTGTGTGTTTGGTCCTTAATAATGAACACTTGGCTTCAATTTTTGCAACAGATGGAACAGGTCGTGAAATATTTAGGTGGACAATGTCTCAAAAGCGTTTCTGTGTTTTGCTTACTGCCTTGAAGTTTGACAATAAAGACACCACAGAGGAGCAAAAAGAAATCGACCGAACAGCTGCAATTTCTAACATCTTCCAACAATTCATAAATTGCAAGAAAAACTATTCGATCGGTGAATATGCTTGTGTCGATGAGATGCTCGTCGGATTTCGTGGCAGATGAAAGTTTCGAATGTACATGCCCATGAAACCACGTAAATATGGAATCAAAATTGTAGGTCTAAATGATGCAAGAACACATCATTTTGGATGCATATATTTATTCAGGGAAGGACAGTGATAGTGCTACATTGTCAGCAGAAGAAAAGAAACTCGGCAAACCCACGCAATCAGTTCTTCGCTTAGTGAAATCCACAAAAACGTTACGGCCGATAACTGGTTTTCGTCAGTAGAGTTGGTGAATGAATTGATGGAGAGAAACCTCACCTATGTTGGCACACTAATAAAAAAATGAAAAAGAAGTACCTCCAGAGTTTTTGCCATCGAAAAAGCGAACTATACATTCTTCGCTGTTTGGATTTACCAACAAAATAACTAACATCGTATGTCCCCAAAATGGGAAAAGCTGTTCTCCTAATATCCTCGATGCATCATACAGCAACTGTAAATGACAATGACACACAAAAAAAGCCCAAAATATTACATTTTTCATTTAATGCATCGATTCCACCTTTAGTTTGGTTGTAAAATTCAATTGTCTACGGGTGTAACAGGCATTCCAGACGATGGCCTCTGACAGTGTTTCATGCAATTTTGAATATTTCATTAGTAAATGCTTATGTCATTTTCTCTGCTCTACCAGACAATCCTAAAAATCCGAGGTATGAATTCATAAAGGCACTGGCAAGGCAACTTGTTGTCCCCCATATGGAAACAAGAATTGAAAATAAACATCTTTCCAGAATTCTAAAGCAGGACATTCTTTCTCTCGTATTCTGAGAAAGGATGTTCCTGAAGCACATGGAAGTAGAGCAAATCAATTAGAGAAGCGAGCCAGGTGTGCTAAATGTCCACGTAAGCACGACAAGAAAACCAACGTAGCTTGTGGAAGCCGGTATGTGGAAGCTGCGCACATGTTCATGCAAAGATTGCTTAGGAGGAGGCTTGTAGTTTCTTACTTGCGATTACAGTAAGAAACAGTCATTTCAAAAAAATGATTACAGTCATTTCACTGATTTTTTGTTTTAATTTGAATGTATTTTTATGTTAATAATGTTCAGAAACGTATCATGTTTGGATTGTTACAATTATATGAATTCAAAAAATGTTCAGCCTTTTAGCTCTTTCCACATCTGTATGTTTTGAATAAAATTTTTCTTCATGTGACAACACGTTTCATTTCAGATACACTATACGTTTCACTACACCACTAAATTATTACAGTATCTATAAGAAATTGATGAGGCAATGTGAAATCATACATTTTAAGACATTAAGCCTGGGGTCTGACTGACCTCACCTTACCAACGTCTTTCCAGATATTGTAATAATATGGGTGTACCATTCATTAAAAATGCTTACTTTGTAAAATATATTATTAAATAATAATAATGATTATCTGTTCACTTTTGTTTTGTAGGCTTCTATCTGAGTGATATGAAATGCATCTTCAATTTTAATTGGATGGAAAATGAGTTGTATAAAGAATGGCTTTTAGGGGATAGCACAGACAAGCATCGAGCAAAATGCTAGTGTGGATGAATCTGCTCTTAAGTCTCACGTGAAATATAAAAAACATTGTGAGCGATTACAAGCAGCCAAGTCAGCTTCTCTTAATGTATTTCACCCTCTTTCAAGTCCAGCTACTTCTTCCCAAGAGCCAAATCGTAAAGAAAAAAGTTGCATCTGGAAAAGAAGGAAATTTGCAGAGTTATGTGCAGAAAACAAGTATATTAGATGCAGAAATCTTATGGGCTTTACAAAGTGTGAAGTGGCACCATTCATCTAGATCTAACACAGATATTGACAAATTCATCAAAAAAATGTTTTCTGATAGTTCCATAGCTGCTAACTTTACATGTAGTGAAAAAAAAACAAAAAAAACCCTCATATTATGCAGTGTTTGGATTAGCACCTCATTTTAAAAATATTCTTCTGAAAGACTTAAAAGGAAGGGCTTTGAGCTACTGTTTGATGAAACCCTAAATTCTAAAAGTTTGGTAAAACAAATGGATATAAATGCAAGATATTGATCAAATTACCTTATCAAAACATCATTTTTAACATCTGTGTTTCTTGGCCTTGCAACTGCAAATGATATGTTTGAAAATTTGTTAAGCTCTGTTTTACTCTTATCATTTTGCAATGTACTGCAATTAACAATGGATGGCCCCAACGTCAACTTGAAATTGCATAAAATGGTTGAAGAGCATGTTTTTAAAGAATATGGCAAGCACTTAATAAATATTGGTACTTGTTGTCTACATGTACTTCATAATGCCTTTAGGCAAGGATTTGCAATACTAAATTGGGATATAGCTACATTTTTAATGAACATTTATCAATTATTTAAAAACTTCAGCTAGAAGAGAAGACTTTTTCTACTATCTCTGGAGCACAATTTCCTTTAAAATTTGTCTCCCACAGATGGGTGGAGAATGTCTCTGTATGCGAGAGGGCATTAGAAATTTTGCCTCAACTAAAAATGTATATTATGCTAGTAGAAAAAAAAGGAAAGTTTACTGAGCCAGCTACGAAATCAATTGAATGTGTCAGAGAAAATGTTAAAGATAATTTGTTTCCAGTAAAGCTTGATATCTTTTTAAGTGTAGCAAATATTATACAGCCAATCCTTCAAAATTACCAAACAGATAAACCTATGCTGCCATATATGGCTAAGATCTTAAAAAAGTGATTCTTTCATTAATGCAAAGGTTTCTGAAACCCAAACTTATAGATGCTGATGCAGCAATTACCAATCTAATGAAAATAGAATTTGAAAAAGCAAAAAAACATTTAGCAAATGAAAAAATTGATCTTGGATTTGTAGCCGAAAAAAAAAAAAAAAAAAATTCGTGAATTGCATTCTTCCAAAAAAATTTCTGACAGTGATATATTAAACTTGCACCGCGACTTAAAATCTTGTCTGATTAAAATGCTATCAGTTATCTTTGCAAAATCCCCTATCAATTTTTGTCATGCTTAATACCTTCTAATCTAGTAAATGACAAACAAGACTGTTTAAGAAACATAAAATTTATTCTGAACACTCTTTCAGATTTGAACATCATAACAATAACTGAGTGCGATGATAATTACAATGATTTTGTAGATTTAATAACACCACAGTATGTGAAAATATGTCAGAATTTTTAAATTTTCATTGTGAAAAGGCAAGATTAGATGAGTTTTTTTTCCCTCTTTTTAAAGTCCAAACATATTAAAGTTTGGCCCTTTATAAAAAATTTTCAATTTAAAATTGAAGGTAGAATTACAAAGGCAAAACTGTTTTGTATTTCCCAATGAGGATAGACAAAATGAATTCTAATTCAAGAGTATGTTCTCGATGTGCCTTCCTTGCACTGCCACGCAATGCCTAACTCTTTGTCCAGATTTCGCGAAAGTCCCTCAATCATATCTGGTGTTATTGTTTGGCAGATGTCAACAATTCTCTACTGTAGCTGCTGAATATTCTCCGGGTGGTGTGATGCTGCGGCAAGTTGATCCTTTAGAGAGCCCCACAAGAAAAAAAAAATCAGGAAGTGTTAGATCAGGACTTCTAGGTAACCATTTTACTGGTCCTCCCCTCCCAATCCATCTAACTGTGAAAGTCTGATCTAACCAGCCTCTGACGTTTCATTCAAAGTGGGGTGGAGCCCCATCATATTGGAAACATACAGTATTACTATTAGCCAGTGGTACTGCCTCCTCAATCGCTGATTGGATCGCATCCTGAAGAAGCTGCAAGTATCGAGCAGCATTTAGGGTTTCATCAATAAAGAAAGGGCCTATCTAACTCTGAACCATATGAAAATGTGGGAATTAATTCTCCCGTAAATTTCAAGCTAGAAGATCTCGATCATCCAAATCATCTAGTGAAAGCTCATACAGAACATTTAAAGAAATACTTCAAAAATTGCCATTAAACTAACTGTACCACGTTAAAAGTAATGCTTCTGGGTGTTTTGGTTTCCTGGAGTTACTTTATTTCTTTTAATATCTTATACTAATCTCTAAGATTTGATTGGTAGAATTATTTATTTATTTCCTGTTTGAGTAATTGAGCTTTATTTTTCCCCATTTGGTTGGTCGAGCAATTTCATTTTTCTTTTCCCTAAAGTCGAGGTAGCATCATACTCTCTTTTGTTTAGAGTATTTCGTAGGTTTTTTATCTCTCTTCGAGTTTTATGTAAAGTTTAAAAACCTACGCTTAGTTTATTGTTACCTGTTAAAAAGGAGAAAATTAGACATAATTATGCTCCGGTTGTGAAATTGTTCAAGTTTCAGAAGACACTTGAACATTCCTATGCCTGAATGTTTACAACATTTGTTACATCAGCAAGAAAGTGACTATCTGAGGATTTGTGTGATAATTACTTCTACTTTAAAAGTCAAGAAGCAGTCACATTACGCAGCAGTTAATTCATAAAGAATTAGATTACTTTTCTGCAGTGTGTGTGTGAATCCTGCATTTTTCGAGATTTTTCAAAGTACAGGACAACGAAGAAATCATATAAGCAAGGCATGTTGAATGTGAATTGGCAAGTCTATGCTTTTACAACGTAAAATACAGCGAAGTAATTTCGTCAGCTGATCTAAAAATTTCATTTTCTATGGCGGGGAATTTGAAAGCGCTTTATAAACGAAGCGTTTAGTATTTACTGGTAAGTATTTTTAAGTATGTACTGTATGTTATTTAATTAGTTTATTGCGTAAGATTAACGTTTTTTTTTTTGTTTTTTTTTATGAGTAATCAGTATTTTGAGGTAGTTTTGGAATGATGGAAAAGAAAAGAGGTGAAAAAAAAAGAATATCACAAATAGAAGTTTCTTATTCCACTCTGGTAAAGTTTAAGTTTTAAATACAAAGTTTAAAAGTTATAATTAACACATTATTTCTTATGAAAAAAAAAAAAAAAAAAATCTTTGCTTTGAAAAAACAAACAAAGAAAATTATCAATTGATAAAGAATTTCACATCATGAATTTGATTGCTAATGAAATTAGTAGAATGTTGTTTCGAAACCCACTGCAAGAATCACATAATTGGAATAACCTTCCTAACGTCGTTGTAGGCATCAGTTAAGTTACAAAAGCATCAAGTTAAATCATAAACTAATACCCCTATCCTATCTCTTTCACCAATCATGGGAATACTATAAGAACTTCACACTTAGGCCTACCTAAATGTGCATAAATCTGATGACGAATTTAGCAGTATATTAGAAGAATTGCTGAAGAAATTGATTTTGCGAAAAGGAATTTCCTATGCCTGTATTAGATAGGACCATAAAAAGAAAAGAAATTTTTCATATGAAAATGAAAATTATTGATCACCTTTAAGATTATGATTGTGCTTTTATCTTTTTAATTTGCTTTCGGAGGATACTTTAGATCAGTATTTATACATGATCCGGGACCATCTAACTTCCGGTGTAATGGCGATCTGGTGACTGACCCCAGGTGCCGACAACAACAAGAAATCGATTTTCACAGAGCGGTGAGTAAACTTCATTGTTCAACTTTTCATTGTTGTAGAAAAATGATAATGCAAGTATGATAGAATCTAAGTAAGCGTGTAGTTGATACCTTTGTTGTATATGCTAACTTTAATATTGAAGAGTAAATCGAACTCCACCCAGGGGCCTGGCAATCCAGTCTGGTTCCTGGTCAGTTCCATTCCTAGATATAAAGGAGGGGGGTTGGCAGCAGGAAGAGCATCCGGCCATAAAAACATATTGCCAATGGACAGAAAATGTTTTTTAAGTGTTGCTAATACTGCAATGTTTGTGACAAAAATGGATAATCTGTTTGACAGCTTTAACAGTCAGTCATTATTTTCAGAAAAACAATTACTATCTGCTATCAAGAAGGAAGAATATACATATCAGCTTCTGGACTGACATGCTTGCCTTTGTGAAAAATTGGAATTTGACTATTTAAGCAGCTGTAGCACCATTAGTAGCTTCCACGACAACGATCACCCTCTCGTCCAAGAGATTATTTAAATATTGTAGATTGGTACTCCAACAAACATGTGCCTTTTGAAATGGCGTAAATTAATTAAATCGCGTGATTGAGTTATTCCTTTTCCTCCCTTAAGCAAAGATGATCCTACCCCTATCCCTATTTTATAACTCCAAACAAGCACGTTTTTTACCTTACTTTCACGAGTTGTATGGCGCATCTGAATTCGTCTGTGAAAAAATTGGCGCATGGTATGCTTAAGGTTGGCCACCACTGCTTTAAAGAATTGACCTGAATGCACACAAATGCCAAAATGAAAATTAAAAGGTAAGTGAAAAGCAAGATGGCGGTACGAGCGCAACAATAAGTTACAGGGCAACGGGACAAGCTTGTTATGGTGAGAAGAAATGAAATGCTCAAGGAGGGGAGATGCCAACGAGATGGTGCAAAAAGAATTGTAAAGGATACACACAACAATTCTTTTGTTGAATCGCCAATAGACAAGCAATAGCGATTTACTACAACCAAAACTATTAAATCAATATTATAAAAATGAATGCAGAACATGCTTACAATTTGACCATTATCTGAACTGGATAATACAGATAATATTCCATCAGCAGCCATTCTGTTTTCTTCAAGATCTTCCAGCAACGAAAGGTAAGGAATTTTATTTAGAACTTTAAACGGAGTGTTTAACAGAGATAATTTTTTTTATTCATCTCTAATTTTAAAAATTAAATCTCCGATTTTAAAAATCCTATTAATAATTATATGAAAGACAAGAGTTAACAAATTAACTGAACAACAAGAATTTGTATCTTTACTCTTTGATGAAATATATGTAGATGCTAAATTAATATTTAATAGTTAAAAAGTGATTGGATTAAGTTTTAATAGTAACGATATTGCAAAAACAGCTCATATTTTCTTAATAACTTCTTTACTCTGTAAATATACGGATGTAATTGTAATTCATCCTGTATCAAATTTTAATGGTGAATATCTTTTTAAGTTAACCTGTCGAATTCTTAACAATTTAAACAGTCTCGGGTTTCACTGCCATTAAGTATTACTACAGATAAAACATTAACATGTTTGCAATGTTTGAATCAAATGGTCAGTTAAAAATGTTGAGCTATGGCGCTTTATTACAATGTTTTGTTTTATAATTAGTTACAGCGCTTTTTGTATTATTCCCGTCCTCAATAAAAGAGGGAGCCACTTGGTGTAGTGTTGCCCGTTGTTCCCATGAACCGTGTTTGTGTGTGTACATTTTTCCGCTCAACATAAAGACAGTTAAAGATATTTTACACGTGAAATTCACATTGCGCCAATAAAAAATCCTTCATCTCCAAATTTTCCTATATATTTATTGTAAATTTATTCATGTACATTTATTTAACTCTTTGTGTTACAATTAGCTGAATGTGAAAGATTGTGTTTTAACATATTCTGATTTTGAAAATGATATTCCAAAAAAAAAAAAATAAAAAAAAAAAAAAATTAAAAAAAAAAAAAATAAAAAAAAAAAAAAA
>JAFIDM010001028.1:11153629-11170261 GCA_023159025.1 Thereuonema tuberculata | reverse complement strand
AAAAAAAAAAAAAAAGCAAAGCACAGCAGATTTCAAAACATTGCGTACTTTGTACAAAATTGAACAAAATAAGCTTCTGAAGTATTCTCATGTTTTAAATCAGAAATCCCTCAATCCATCCAATACTGAAAGACAGGAGATTAGTTAGTTTTGAAAATTTTCAGTGAGCAAAACTCTATCATTGCAAGAAATTGGAGGGAAGTTTGAATCACTGAAAAGATTCGGGGACAGTTGATTTCATTTCAGTTATTTATTGGTGGAAAATGATGAATGTTAAATCACCTGGTATGGCACATAGGTTTAGAGATGATAGAATGAATGAAATAAGAAACGAAGATCAGCTTCGTTTCCTTCAATAATTTAGCATTTGGGTTGAAAAGTGGTCTACGTTATGCCATGTAGGTAAATGTTATAATGGTCTGACAAGTAGGACTTCCTATGCTTTATCTAATATGTAGTACAGTTTATGAATTAGCACTGTGTGTTTTAGATAACAATTACATTTTACTTGACAAATTGCAAACTGACCCTTTGGAGGAAAGATTTAGTCTGTATCGTCAATTCTCTGGCTCAACCTATCATATATCTGTGCAACAGATTTTAGAAAATGGAAAAAAAAAAAAAATACAAATTAAAAATCCATTGAAAATTAAATCCTCTTTAAAGGACAGTGTTGTTATTGAGACTATTTAAATTGACAACAATAATTGTGATGATGTTTACTTTTCAGATGATATTTTATTAGAATCAACTACATGGAATATTGTATTTAGTTTTGATTCAGATATCTCCAGTATTATACATTGCTGGTTATGCAGCTCACAGAATTTCCAATGTTTTAAAGGGTGACAATTGTACAAAATTGAAACTGAACATGAATTTGAAGAGTATGCCAGTTTAATTAATATACAACAGAGGTTTTTTTTTTTAAAAAAAAACCCAACAAGCTTAACACAGTATGTTATTTTTAGTGTTGAAATTTTTGAAAAGTTAATTTCAGTTCATAATTAAGGTCACTATATAAAATGCAAATCACAAATTAAAACACTATTTATCAATGAAGCAAACTTACAAAAATATTGATATGGATTTATTTTTATTGTCATGCAAATAAGCATGCACTAGAAGATATTAAAAATAAAATAAAAAATGTTCCAACAGTAATAATTTTGAATATTATGTCAAGAAACGAAATGAATCGATTAAAAATCCATTAAAAGAAATGGAAAAGGAAAAAGTTGCAACCAAATACGTAATTAGTTCATTCTATGTTATTAAGTTATATTAGATCACAGAGATTGTGTAACTCATTTGGACAGAATATGAATTTCATTCATAAAGTATTTAATACAAATTGTGAATTGGATTTTCCTTTCACAGAGATGCCAACTACTACGGATTTTCCGTAGTTTCTACGGTTTTCTCACATAAACTACGGCAATATGGAAGTGACACTAATTATTACGGATTTTACGAATTCGAAATACTGTTTTAAAATTATTATTTTCTGTCTCCTGCGAACATAAAAAATATATAATATTGTATTAATATTGATATTATTGAAAGTGTCCATATACACAAGGAAGCCAACAAAGAATATATTCCCTTGTGTCTGAGATCCACTCTTAAGAAAATAGTTCCTGAAAAAATAACGAGATGGCGACCTTTGACCATGAGCATAACATCGGTGCGCAGACGGTTGCTCATTTTAATTGCTCCACGCACTACGTCGCTGGGGAACATCAGACGGTGCACTTCCTGTTCCGTTTTGTACAAGTGATATGCGTAATCATTTACGTATTTCGTTGCGATTTGTGAAGGACTACAGTAAAGAAAATAAGATGTCAGGCAAACGTAAAAACAAAGAAGAGCCAAGTGCCTATGGACATAAACGATCTGTGGCAAATCAGCATTACCAAAAGATATACACGGAAGAGTTTCCATGCCTAGGACCATCGAAAATTTCACCGAACCACGTGTATTGTGAAACATGCAATTCTGATTTTTCGGTTAAACATGGAGGACTTGATGACTGCCGGCGCCTTGGTTGTGAAAGTTGAAAATACTTTTTTTTTTTTTTTTTGGTTGTACCACCTGTTTTCAGATTTATACTACTGACAACCACCTTTGAAGGTTGGCATCTCTGTTTTTATATACTTTCAATTGTACTATGTGAAAAATATCAGGTATTTGAAGATGTGGAGACATAAAATTGTATGATAAATATGATATCACGTTTTTCCTTGTTTAAATTCTTGTTTTGTAGTATTATTATTTTAGGGTTGGGAAAAAGGAGAGATTATTCTCCATCCCATGAATTTTAATAAAGGCTCGTCAAAGTCTGAGAAAAAGACAAATATCGCCGATATGTTGATGTGTTGTAATTTACAATAATTTAAGAAGAAATGAATTAGTAAGTTTACGGTACTTTAAGATGAATTTATGATTAAAAACACCTCACGTTTAGACGCGTTTGAAGTGAACTTGAATTTGGTGATTTTTGTTCTTTTCCTTATTTTACTTGTAAATTTACAATCCATCTTTTTATTTAGTTAGTTAAAAATATACTGAGAAAAGGAATATACAAACATTGCGTCTATGGTCCTATTCTCATTATATGCTACACAATATGAAGGTTTATTAAAAACATAATACTGCATACACTTGGATATGTTTTATTTAATCAACTTAATTTCTGTATTACTTCATTCAAATTTACTTGAAAATTTATTCATGATGATTTGTGATTTTATTTATTTATTTACTTAAATTGTAATTATTTATTTTTGCAATAAAAAATTTGTTAGGTGTAACAGTTTAGTTTTAATTTCTTGAAATTTTTCATCAGTCTTTGAAAGATCTTATTAAACATTTCGAATTGGGAGGCATAAAAAAAAAGTAATTAATCAAAAATTTGCTTTTTTCCTAAGAACCATCAGCATGTCTTAAAATTTTACATTATAAAATTATATATTTTTTTTTTAAGAACTGAAAATCCTTTTTTTGTAATTTTAATAATTTTACTTACAATTTTTAGATTAAAAACTCTAATGTAAAATAAATAACATTCCAGTTTTTTCAAAAGTATGTGGTCAGCACAGGAAAAAAAATGAGTATCACAGAAAGAAGCCGAAATTGGCAGTGGCGTAGCATTCGGGAGGGGCACCATGGGCAGCACTTATTTGGGGTGGCAAAATTTCACAATAAATAATAATAATATCCTGGAATCGGAACTAAAAATTTGAACCATTTAATAATTAATAATTAATTCTCGCTGAATAGTGTCACAGTTTATTATGAATTTCTCCCTTGTTTTTATTTTAAGATTAGTTCGCTTTATTTCCAACTCTTAATTTCTTATTTTTTCTCTTTTTATTTTTTTGCTTCTCACGACTTTCTCCCTTTTGCTACTTTGTATCGTTTCCTTTTGCAAGGAAAGAAAATCATGAATTGTAGCAGGTTAATTGAGTCAATGTGAATTGGACGACTTATGTTGCAGGTGTTATTAGACAATACTGAACTCTATTCTTTATATGAAAGAATTCTCGCTGAATATTCGTCGTGACAAAACCAAGTGAGTATTACAATTTTTATTTTTGTTTCCTGCTAGTTAGAAGTATTTACTTTATACTATACGGTCAATTTTGTAAGTAATTACTTATACTTAGTATACTTAGTAATAACCAAATCTTTCTACCTATACTAATTAGATTAGGATATAGTGGTAATTCAATGTATAATGAATAGATATATCTGAATAGTGAATATTATATGACTTATTCAGAATTACCCATCCATTTTTTTTATAAAAATAATGAGTCAGTTACGTAATTATGTAATTTAAACCCAAAAATTCGTTAATAGTTACGTAATTTACATTTACAGAAAGCGGGGTTGCTTACCGTAATAAAAGAAGAGCTAAGGAAGAAAATATTAGAAGAAATGAGGGGGCTATAGTTAAATATGTGAAAGGTCCTGTTCTTGGGACGTTAGAATCCACATTGGGTTTAAATTCATCAGTGGCTACTGCTGCTTCAAACCCAGAACAAGCTGAAAAAATATTAGTCCAGTCAATGAATGATTATAGAGCGCATGGAGGGGGGCAGAATTTTTTACTTCAGGGATGGGTTTGGGGTTCTTGGGAGGTAAACATCCCAAAAGTACCCGACCCTCAGAGGTGAGCCGAAGGGGTGGGGGCGTCCGGAAGGCCATAAATTTTGGTTTTTCCCTTAAAACTCGAAAACTATAGGTTCTGGAGAAAAACGTATTCTGACCTGTTTGAAAGCTGACAAAATTTCTGACATTTTTTACTCCTACAAAAATTTTCTATCTTCTACCGTTTTTGAAATATCAGCTTCTGAAAATCACCTATTTCCGGAAAACGATGTTTCTGATCACATGGTTCGTCATACTCTGCTCTTTAACACCTCAAATCTGCTAAGATGCTACAAACTACAACCAAATCAAGTGAAGAGTATTACAGTTGCTGCATAATTACACATTCTAGATGCACAGTAATAGCTGAAATTATGGATTTTAAGATGTTGTGTTGTAATGTGATTGGTGTAATACTGGAAATCAATAATTACCTTTTATTGCATCCATTTGGCATGTTTTATCTATTTATTGCTGTAAGTTGTTGCATTTGGTATAATAATTAGTAGCTACATTCCAAATAGTGAGAAAAGGTAGGTATTTCTATAAAACAACATAACATATGGTTTGAACTACGTCTAATTACACAAAAAACAAACAGTATGTAAAAGGTACAACAAAACGAAAAACATCTGTGAAATAAAAACGACCATCAATGTTGGGAGGGGATAGTTATCCATAGAGACTCACTCAACATCACCAGAAGTGGAAAATGATTCCTGTAAGGTAACTGCAACTGGATCTAATTCTTCCGCCTCCTCCTCTTCCTCCTCCTCCTCGTTGATGGGGACCCCGTTATGGCAGTTGCGCTTGCAGTTATGGCATGCTGCAGAACAATTCAACGATGCCCTTCTGCATCTCCATCTTCCAGAGTAGCATTCCTTTTTACATCGACAAAATATGACTTCTAAAATTTCGACGGGTGCAGCATTTTTGTCGTAGAACCTAGGCACCAGCTCCCCATTTTTCTTCTCCCAGCCAGGCATTCCTTCACCCCACACATGTGGAGCCAGTACCGTTCCACTTTTGTATTTGATAGTACACTACAGGAGTGGTACTCCGTGGCCCCTTCAGTTGGTGGGAGTATAGAAATGTCCAGATTGATCGAAGAAGCTGATTTGATAAATGCTCGGTACCTATACGCATCTAAGGACGACTCCTAAGATAGAGCACCATACCATCTGAGTATGCAATTATGTCCAGCTCTTTCGATCTCGGATGGTGTCGACGAAGGGCTGGGAAACACCTCAGCTGCTTCCTTTATTAATTTGTCCTTCTGGTATAATTTAACAAACCTGATTTTGTTCTTTCTGAAGACTGCGGAGGTGGTATCATAGCCTGTGAAACTATGCAGAAAGAGAATTTGCTGCAGCCTGAGCTGCTGCAGCACTTGAGAAGAGTATGTTGCTGTGCATATCTTTCCTCTGCCAGGTTTCACCAGAATTATGTCACGATCGGGAGGGGTTTTGCGCCAGCGACAGGACTGCCAAGTCCACATCTTCGCCTATCACAGCCACTGAAGAGTTTCTGATTTTTCAATGGCTGCAGATATAACGTTCACATCTTCTTCATCCTCTGCTTGAAGGGTGTTAATGTCATTTTCCTCAAGTTTTTTCATCAGTAGCTTGATAAGAAGGTTCTTGTTGTTGGCGTTCGAAAGGAAGATTTCTTGCTTCACTCTAATTTCAATTTCCATAGTAAACTGAATATCCACACACCGTTTGAGTCGATACCTACGATTGTGTTCTGACACTTTAGTACTTGTTGATATGTTGGTGCAGCTATTAAAAACTATAGTACAACTTCTTCCAGGATAGTACTGTGCAACTTCTTTACAAATCGTACGTATTCATCACAAATAGATGATATTGTGTTACTATCGTGTTGCCAAACAATCTTGTGGATAAGGAATCCCCCATCAACAACTATCGCATGGTTTCTGAATTGAACATCCCTTTCGTTTGGGTTGTAAAGAGACTGTACAAGTTCGCCTTGTTACATTTTCTCATTTCACCGTCCTTGAAGAAAGCCGTAGGGTAAGGGACCAACTCATACCCTATATAATTCTTTAGATCATAGTCTGATTTCTTGCTTAAGCAAATGCGTTGAAACAGTAAATAGGGATTGACTGCAATTTTGTTATTGTTTATTGTGATTGATGAACTCATAGAAGAAAGAGGAAGTGCTTGTTTTTTCATGATAATTTAATGTTTGAAAATGGCACATTTTCCATTTTAGACATTGCATTCTTCCCAACTGTAAGAGCATCCTAACAGGAGATTGTAGCATCTTCTGTAATCCCTGCTGCAACTGCCAAATGGATGCAATAAAAGGTAGTTACTGATTTCCAGCATTAAAACCTATCACATTACAACACAACATCTTGAAATCCATAATTTCAGCTATGACTGTGCATCTTAGTTAAAGTATCCCAATATAAGCCTACACAGGCTTTTGGGGTCACGGGAGGTCAGGCTCCCAGCATTTCAAGACCAATGGGATAAAGCTGAGGTCGGGTGGTCAGCCCGACGCCCGCCCATTATGCATCTAGAATGTATAATTACGCAGCAAATGTAATCCTCTTCACTTGATTTGGTTGTAATTTGTAGCATGTTAGCAGATTTGAGGTGTTAAAGAGCAGAGTATGACGAACCATGTGATCAGAAACATTTCAAAAACGGTTGAAGATAGAAAATTTTTATAGGAGTAAAAAATGTCAGAAATTTTGTCAGCTTTCAAACAGGTCAGAATACTTTTTTCTTCTGAACCTATAGTTTTCAAGTTTTAAGGGAAAAACCAAAAAATTGCAAAATTTCCGGCCTTCAGGACACCCCCACCCCTTCAGCTCACCTCTGAGGGTCGGGTACTTTTGGGATTTTCACTTCCCACGAACCCCAAACCCATCCCCGAAGTCAAAAATTCTGCCCCCTCCATGCGCTCTACACCCCTTTTTGAGCATTCATTGACTGGACTATATAAGAACTTGATACTGTGGATCTCGTACCTGTTACGAATGTTGACATCGTTCCTGAAGATCAAATTCCAACAGCATCTACTCAGTCAAGAGTCGGCATCTGCATGTATAGACATAGATCTCGATAGCTTAAAGACAGACTGATATAGCATCTGTATTGTCTGCTGCCAATACCGAAACTTAGACAATATCGGAAAATGGCCCGAGATGAAAATATGCGATTGTTGCTCATTCAGCAAGGCCAGGAAGTTGTTCAGCAGATCAATACTAACTTTGCCGAAGAATCAAAAGTAACACGTTCAGAATCGTGCTCTTTAACATCAAAAGGAGAGACAAGGAGGCTTACCCGGGTATGGTTTTACCGCACATTGACTAATGGCAAAAAAGTACTTGGATTGCAAATTCTCCTTCTAAAGCATCATTATTTTGCTTTTGCTGTAGTTTGTTTTGAGAACGTAAACACACCGATTGGATGAAAGTTTTGCTCATCTGATGGATTTAATACTTCGTGGAAACTGAATCCTAAGGTTTCAAGTCGCGAATCAAGTGCACTACACAACTAAAATTACTGCAAATGGAAGGAGTTGGAGACCAGACTTCAAAAAGGACAGACTATTGACAAGAAAGAGCAAAACCTTGTGGCAAAGGAAACAAAAAAATGGCAAGAAATTCTTATTAGAATGTTTGATATTATAAGATTCCTTATGAAACAAAATTTGGCCCTATGTGGTCACAGAGGAAACGATACCAGCACTAATAGAGGCAACTTTTTAGAATATTAAGATACGTAATGATTCAAATTAAGTAAGTACAAGTAGTGGAATCTTTTATAGATTTCATTGAAAGAAAAAATAAAACTGCTGAAGGAATTTCAAACATGATTTTGAACAAGCTTAAAGCTGATGGTCTCGATATAATGATCTGTAGAGGCCAAGCATATGATAATGCTGCTGTTATGGCTGGAAAGCATTCAGGAGTGCAGCAAAGAATAAAAGAAATAAAATCTTAAAAGTTGAATTCGTACCTTGCTCAAACCATTCGTTAAACCTGGTTTGTTTACATGCTGCGTCAGTTGAGGCGAGTTTAGTAACTTTTTTCGGTATATAGAACGTTGATATTCATTTTTTCCATGTCCACACATTGTTGGATAGTTCTGATAGCAGCTACAGGTAAAAGTTTAAAAAGGGTTCAGGATACACGGTGGAGTGCAAGAGGCGATGCCGTAAATATCATATGGCATCATGTAACGGAGCGGAATGGCTCTATTACGATGAAGCATACAACTGGGGAATTTTGAATTTTGTTCTTCTATTGTATTTATTTATTGAGTAATGTTCATGAATTAAAGGGAAGGTTTATTGATTAATAGAAAAGGGATCGATTTAATAATGTTTATTAGATCTCCAGCATTATATAAAATTGTGTGTTTTCATTAATATTTGTGAAAGGTTTTATTTTGGTGTTAATAATTTTAAATAAGAACTTGTGTTTAAATGGTCTAATTGAGGAAGGTCAATTTTTTAAAACCATTTATTCAATGAATAGTATTGTGTGGGACGAATTGACTCTGTATTTTCCCATATCGGCTTTTACTTAATCTTGGAACAAAGCGTGGGAAAATTTTCTCCTCCGATCCAAACGAGATCACGTGGCCTGAAGTCTAGAAAGTTCGGACAGGAAGTGACGCATGCGGAGACCGTGTGCAACAGGGGGTTCGTGAAAGGTCACGTGAACCCTGTAAACTTAGTGGATTGGCGAGGATTGCGTGAGTTTCGAGTTTCGAAACTAAAAGTTTTCGAGACGGTCAGTTGTGGTGAGCGAGCAATCTCTATCTGCCACGGCCTTTCGTGACGAGTAGACATGTTGGGCCGCCGGTGCATGTGGACGGCTATTTCCCCTGCGTCGTCCACCTCTGCACGCAGCCGGCTTTTCGTTGCAGCCCGCCGCTATAAGCGATCGGAGTTCGACGGGACCTTAACGGACGAACACGGAGAGACGAAACCAAGAAGACTGGCAGTTAGACGATCCGGGACGGACAAGTTCAACTGTGTGTGTTGAACCAGACCTTCCGTTTTTTTGTAAGTAGACTGTATTTTATTGCTGAAACGAACAGCATCTTACAACCAGCAGAACCAAGTACGGGTGCGTCAGTCGCATCGTACAGACTATACTCTGGAGAACTCAAGTGTCATTAGTGAGATCCGTTCGAGGCGTCAACTAATTTTTTATTTCCACGGCGTGCGAAGAAGCTGTTTGTTATACGCCAGTCACAAGGCTGCATCAATCCCACATAAGGTGAGAGCCTATCTGCCGAATAAAAAGGCAAACTTTAAAGGAACAGAACAATAGTTGTTTCCTGTTTATCCTTTCGTCTCATTCAGGTGTCTGAACTTTACTTGGACAGTGCACAGTGACCCATCTACGAATTGACTTTATTTCATTGTAATCTCTGCATGTAATTTGAGAGACAAGGGTTACTTTTAAAAATATTATAAATATACAAGGTGAACAAACCAATAGTTAAGAAGCGATTAAGTTAATCGTAGGTGTTAGCGAGGTTGAAACCTTGTGTTTCAGATTGTTTACTGTTAGACATATAAGTGTGTGTTTATCAGAGAATGTTAATCTCGTAACTTGAGTATACCGATTAGGTTTCATTTGATAGTGTTTAGATATATTTTATCAACCTGAGAAAGTGTGTAAAGGAGAAAATATTTTTTGTGTATCTATTAAATGCATTGCTTAATCTTTTGAATAAAGAGTGTGTGTGTTTTTTAACTAACTTATAAATGGTTGTGTGCTTCATTACTAGTGAGGGAGTAATGATTAATTTAGTGAAGCAGTATTAATTATTAAGATTTTACTAATTAAGAAGTTTAATATGTAGTATTTTATTAACTGGATCCAAAATCTCAAGTAATATCCAGCAGGGTATTTCTTCATTGCTATTATGTTGTAGGTTGGGAAGGTTTCATCGTTGTCTAGTGGGAGTGGGCGTCTTCGATTAATAATAAATTATTTCTTTCATGGCATTTCGTTATTTACCCGGTCAAAACATGGGCCCAGCAGCCAGGTAAAAACGTTACAAAGACCATTTAGGGGAAATACCCACACACCATTGACATTTTTAGGTACCCATCCTCTGAATTGGAATCCAGGTGGTAGCAGGTAGCGGTTTATATTATTTAGTCTTATTTGTGGTGATCGCGTGGTCAATTAACATTTACTCTATTTTGAGTAATCCCACCACGTGACAATCATTACAAAGACATTTTGGTCACTCTGGAAAAACTGACTGACAGATGAAAGCTTAAACACAAGAACAGATGCAGGAACTTTGCTAGTTATGATGCAGTCATTTTCTTTTCTTGTTTCTTGGGCCTCTGGCAACCTGTGCTACATGAAGTCAACGATCCACAAAAATATTTACAAACAAAGGGACTCTACATAAAACTGTGCTCTCAGAAAGTAAATGCTTTGCAGAAGATACTGACTGAGAAACGAGTGGAATTGACAGATGGTGCTATAAGTTATGCAAAAAATATGTGTGAAGACCTTTGCATTTCCATGGAACCTCAGAGGCGCAAAACAAGAAGGTACATTTTTGACGACAGAGGTACAGATGCCAACCTGTCCCATGAAAATGATTTGAGACGGAAACTGTTTTCTTTGTTGGATAGAATAATTGTAGAAATTCTTGAGGTTTCAGCAGCTACGGAATTTGGAGGAAAAGTTTGCCTATCTAACGCCGGCTGTACTACTAGATCCGGACAGCACTGAATGTAATCTAGACTATGCATCTGCCGAAATTGACGAACAGTACTTCAAGCTCGAACGAGTTCGACTACGGGCTTCCATAGCTGCCACAGGCAATGAAAATGAATTAATTAATGTGGACCCACTTGGATTATTACAATTTATTGTGAAATCCAAACTGGAAGATACTCTGCCCAATATTATAATAATGCTCCGAATATTCTTCACATTTGCCATAAGCAATGCCAGCTGTGAGAGAAGCTTTTCAAAGTTGAAGTTGATCAAAAATTATTTAAGATCAACAGTAAGTACTTTAAGGCTAACCAATCTGGCTATCTTGTCTATTGAGCAAGAAGTATGTGATGCTATAGACATTGATAGTGCAATAAAATAATTTGCTCTTAGAAAAAGTTTTAAACGAATAAAGTTTTAGTTAAAGACAGAAGTTTTATTTTTAATTCTATTAATTTTTCAATAAATATATATATCATAACAGTATTATTCTAGTTCTAAAATTTTTTTGGTTCCAAAAGGATCCAAAAGGATTTAAATACCTAAATAAGTTAGGTATTTAAGGTATTTAAATAAGGGGGCGGCGAATTTGGCCTCTGCCCCGGGCGGCTGAAACCCAGGATATTGGGCAACCTTGGTGAATTGTAAGCAGCCTTCAAGAAGGAATATCCTGATGTTAAAGTCAGTTTCTCAGAGTTTTGTGTTTTGAGACCAAGTGATGTGTTTTGGCTATTTCTGTGCCACCCATAGTTTGTGTGTGTATCATTCATCAGAATGTGATAGTAATTCTGCATGCTATTTAAGTATGACAATGAAGTTAGTAATGTGTGAGGAGCCAGAGGAAATAAATGCTCAGATCCTGCAAAAATGTGCTGCACAAAAAATCATGTTAGCTACTTAAAAAGTTTACATTTGAAAGATTTTGATGGAAATGATCTGACTGGATTTAATGGATCTCCACTGATTGAACGCATACAATCAAAATTACTTAAAAGACTAGATGATTTCATTGATGATATAACAAAATAGAACCAGCTGATTCCTCATTCCTTCTTAGCTAAGAATTTAAAAGAAAATCTTCCATCGCATACAGGGCCGGATTTACTGCATGGACAACGTGGGCGGCGGCAAATTTTTGTAGAGTTTTGTAATTTGGAAATATGCAGAAGAAGTTTTGATTATTTGTTCCATTCGGTTATTTTATTATACAATAGTTTTTAGTTTCACTAAATTCTGCATTAGCGTTTTGGTATTTTAAACAAAAAACTGTCATTCTCTTAGTAGGACTGCTCATTCAAGTACAGATTTATCAGATTTTTAACACAATTTGTTTGAAAGAAAGCTTGCAAACGGTAATATAGTGAACCGTGACTTTCTTGTTTATTCACCCAGTCAAGATACTTTATTTTGTGGCCCTTGTAAATTGTTTGGTGAACAGTCATCCCAATTTACTGATTTAGGCTTTAGTGATTGGAAGCATGCTAGCCAGCGCATAGGAGAACATGAAAATTCTGCTGTTCATTTGGATTGTGTCTTAGCTTAGCTTACAAAAGGAGAGGTGAAGAATCGGACCGGATAGATCAACAGCTTCTGGTGCAAGCCAAAGAAGTAGTACTGGAAAAATGTTCTACAGAGGGTTGTGGCTGTTATAAAAAAACTATCATCCCGCAGCCTTGCGTTTAGAGGTGATGATGAAAGTCTTTGGTTCTTTGGAAACTTCATTGATGTGACTAGAATTAATATCAGAAATTGATCCATTTTTGAAAAGCCACATAGACAGATACGGAAACCCAGGTCAAGGTCATTTCTCTTACTTGTCGTCAACCAATTGTGACGAGTTATTAGAGGTGATGGGAAAAACCATTCTAAACAGTTCTTCAAGAATTTAGGGCTTCAAAATATTTTTTCATTATTGTGGATTCTACCCCTGATATTTCCCATAGCGATCAGCTGAGCTTTATAATCTAACCTAACCATTGGGTTTGGTCATCTTTATTTTGAGCTCCTGCTTCAGGTGCAGTTTTCATCTGGTTTAGAACGTTTGGAGGGGTTGGAAGGTATCCACGGATTCGTGAATATCCCAGGAACATTTTGACACCCTCCGTGTAAATATTGGACTTTTAGTTCTTAAGATATTTCTACTTTTCTAATTTGTAAGGCTTAGCAACTTCACATTTGCTAAGTTTGCCATTTATCATCTCTAAGCCTATTTTGGTTTTTTGTATTTTAATTAGTTTAATTTTTATCCTTTTTTGGCACAAATAGTGCCAAATGGTAGGTTTTTTGTTGCTTGTTTAAGTTAAATTTTTAATTTTTTAGAGCCATTTTAGCTCTCCGGAGCTTTGTTGTGTTATTTTTATAAATTCTAGAACCCCAGGGGGTTCTAAACCTCATTCATTTTGTTCTGTTTTTTGTGCTCTTTTATTTGACTCTCAATTTGTAATTTTTCTCCCATTATTTGTATAGTTATAAGCATTAGAAGTTTATTAGGCTTACAAATTTTCTTTATTTATTTTTGGCTCTTTGCCTAGCTACCATGGCAAATTTTCGTCAGGCTTAAGTTTCTATTTGGTTTTTCATCAATAACTTTTGTTCTATTTACTCTTTTTTGTTAGGGTTTCTTTTATATGGAAGCCCTTTGTTTATTCGTTTAGTGTGTGTGTGTGTGTGGGGGGGGGGGGGGGGGTGTTTTTGGGGGGCCATAAATTTGTTTATATTACCCTTTTTAGGCCTTATTTGCAATAAAAAGTGTTTTTTCCTTATTTTTCAACCCCAGGGGGTTTTCATTTTTTAATGTTTTTACTTTTTTGGTGGCTTATTTTTTAATTTAATGGCTTTTTTCTAGTTTTAAGCTTTTACTTTTGTGTAAGAGGTGGCGCCACCAGTCTGTTTTTTGAATTGCTCATATCTTTTTATATATTAGGTGTTCCCAGCTGGGATTTTGATTTTTGTTTTTATAATATTTATGGTTTTATATATATTATATTTGTATTTTCTTAATATATCAATTTAATAGTTTTTAAGATTATTGTATATATTTTTAATCATGTCACCTACTGTACCTATGCCAGATATTTTCATATTAAAGTTTGCGGGCAGGTGGGCAAGCAAAACAATTTGTGCTGCCTTTTCCCAGGCTAAGCCCTCCCTGCCTCGCTTCCAAGGGTTGCTCCATATTGGAGATAATGAAAATGACAAACATTGCTTTCCTTCCCTTCAGGAATGGCAGGAGTGTCTCCACCAATGGTCAACTGCTCCAATGCCAATGATGATAGATAATTTACAACTGTTTTCATGCCAGTGCGTTCCGTTTGCTTCGGATCTGGCAAAGGAGCAACTTCGCCTCCGGAAATTCAGGGGCCATTGCGTGGTGGAATTTAGACAGGATCCTTCACTGTCCCCACACAGTCGTGCTGTTCCAGGTTCCCCTCCAACTTCTGGCCTGACCTCTCCGAATGTTCAACGTGCTGCTGACCGGTTATCACCACAACCTGGCCCATCTACTGCCCGTAGGACGTTGTCATCTTCCTCTACAGGCATCCATAGGCCAAGCAACAGCTTGCGGCCCCATCAACTTGGACAAGCTTCTACAACTCATCCGCCTGATCCTCCATCTTCGGCGATCCAATCCCGACCCTCCGGACTGTCATATGCAGCTGTTGCTGGGGAATTGGTAAACTATCGTCTCGTTTGATGCATACTTGGACACCTTGGATTTACCTATCCCTGGCCCATGTTCTGCTCATCGTTATGTTCCATCAGAGATTCATCGTGAATCAGCAGTCGTCCTCACATTGTCTTCAACGAAAATCCAATTCGCGACAGTACTTCACCATCTTTTGCTGTCATTTCACTGGAAGCCATCAGCAGGTAATCCATTCCATAGTATTGAGAAGTTTAGATAATTTTACCTATGTTCTCTACAGTGCTACGGCTGCTACTGTCTCTGCCTTAATGAGCATGGGAGACATTGGGTTTCCAGGAGGTCATGTTACCATCTTCCCGGCCTCGGACCGCTATCGATTAGTTTTTTACCGCCATGTCCAATTTACATCTCCGAACCTATGCTCCAGGCTGCCTTGGCTCCCGATGGGGACATTGTGATTGCACTTTTGCAACTTTTGTACAACTTTTTTTTCTTCTTCGACATATAGGAGGGCTATTCTTCAATCTTATTTTAATTCAAAAAATCTTTCTCTGAGAACTCTCAGTAACACAAGATGGTCAGCAAGAGAGGAGGCTTGTAAAAGCTTAAACAAGGACTACAAAGCCATTTTACAAACCCTTGAACATATTAATGATGAAGAGGGAACAAAAACTACTCATACTCAAGCTAAAGACATCTTTAGAAATCTTACAAGAGTGGAAACTACCTTCATGGCAGTCTTATGGGGAGTGATTCTTGATAAATTTAACTCCGTCAGTGAGAAAATTCAATCTCCAAACATGAATGTTGCAACTGTCGTCCAACTTTACGATTCCCTTGTTGCATTCGTGCAAGAAAACACAGCAATGTTCAATTTTTACAAAAACTCTGGGGAAAACAAGTTGAAGACTGTTCTTCTTGAAGTGAAATCCATAGAACAAAGATCCCAAAGGACAAGAAAACGAAGAAGGTTCTTTGATGAAGATGAAAGTGACGATGCAGACACAGAGGAAGATGAACAACACGTTACCAATAAAGATTTAGGTGACAAATTTCAAGAAAGTTTTGACCTTATCCTCAGTAAGCTGCTCACTGATTTGAAGAAAAGAGTGAAAGTTTACAATGATTTTTCAAACAGATTTTTGTTTTTAACAAATTTATCTGAGATGAATCCAGAAGAAATAAAAACTGCTGCTTCAAATCTTCAACAGATTTATGAAGTTGATATGGAGGAATCATCTTTTGTTATGGAGTGCATTCACCTTAAAGGTTTGCAGCGTCAAGAGAATTTTATTGAGGGTGAACCTTCGACATTGTCCAGACTTCACTAAAGTTCCTAGTTTCAAAAAATCTGATATTTATATCCAAATGTGAATATTGCTTTGAAAATATATATCTGCACTCCTGCTTCAAACTGCTCTGCAGAGAGATCGTTCTCTACTCTTGCAAGGGTCAAGAACTACTTGCGTTCCACCATCACCACACAAAAGCGACTGAACTTTCTTGCAGTTTTAGCAATTAAAAAAGATTTAACAACAAATTTAGATTTTGAAGATGTAATTTCTGAGTTTGCCAACAAAAAAGCTAGACGTGAAAAGTTTCATTAGTCAACCAATATAGATGTAGTCTAATTAACACGTTTGTTTTGATAATAATGTTTTAAATAAAACTCAAGTTTTCAGTAAATTGTGATTCTGTATCATTCAAAATACCCAAGAGCAAAGAAAATTACACCCACAAAAATAAATAATAGTCCTGGAACTGAAGTGTAAATAATTCCAATTGAAGTAACTAGGTAAGTGAAGTGAAAACATATTGAAACAAACTTCAGACAATTCAAAATTTTATTGTTGGGTTTTCATTCAGCCTCGAAGATGAGGTACAGGGGTACCACTAGACTTCTGAATCTTGTACCTTGCTTTCTGTGGTTATTCAATATAAAAATGCTGAAGGGTTGAACACGATCTCGTCTCACTGTATTGTATCTGATGATTTAAAGCATAATGATCAAACGGTTCTTCGTCTGTAATAGTGTAAGTTCAGTTGAGAACTCCGCTACTCTGTTGATCAAACGGTTCTTCGTCTGTAA
>JAFIDM010001028.1:11101643-11153034 GCA_023159025.1 Thereuonema tuberculata | reverse complement strand
AAACTGGAAGAAGAAATTAATGATAAAAAGCTGGAATTGGAATTAAAAGAAAAAGTTTCTTTGCCACCATATGACCCAGCTGATTTAGTGCCAACAAAACAATACTAGCCTTATTTAACAAAACATTACCACTAATAAACTAATCAAAAACAAAAAACTATTGGAGTAAAAACATTGTAAACTAACAGTATATACTATTCAGATCTTGGGATTACGATTTTGCAGAAAATTTTAGTTCCGAATATCACCACCAGGGGAGAAACTGGCACCGTATACTGACAGCCGCACAGTGTCAGACAGAAGTGACGGATATAAGTCTCAACATGAGTGCCATCGGCCAGTTCAACCTACACAATGGTGCTGTGAATGTTATTATCACTTCATATTTATATCACTTATTATCACTGAACAATACTATCGCTATTAACATGCAATGCTGTGTTTACGTGATCGTGCATTGCTTGTAAAGTTTTATTACCAAAATAACAGTAATGCGTCCATTGCACTATGGTTATTGCGAACAACGAAGGGCCTACGGCTAGGTCCCATGACTATTACCAATTTACGAAATATGATCGCAACATTTGAATACCGAATCTTTACAAATGAACAAGAACGTCGACGCAAACCGATATTTCTATTGGTTTATATAATCGATATTTATTCAATCAGCAACATCCATACACGTTAAAAAGAATCTTTTACAGATGACACTTAAAGGTTTCAAAACTTGTTCTACTCAAACAATGTTCCTCAAATATATTGAAAAGATAAAAGAATGGTTTTTAGACAATGAATATTCACAATCCTTTGTGAAAAAACCATTAGTAATAGTATTGATAAAATTTACAATCCTCCTGACAACCATAACAAGAACCAAAAAAGAATTAACTTATTCCAAGAAAGAACTTTCAGATAAATTTAACAAAGGTGAATTAGTTGTTAATTCGGCAGATTTAATTTTATCAAATTCATTTGGAAAAACAAATTAATTGAATTTGAGTCGGTAGTTTTTTTCACAAAGCAACTGCAGGCCAGTTGTAACTTTTTTTGTTGGTTAATAACAATATTGCTAATAATGCATTTGTATGTGTTTCTTTTAGGTCTGCTCCCTTCACTTTGACGACTCATTTTTCATAAAGGAAATCTGTCTATTATGACCAAAATACAGAGAAAAAACTTGAAAGTTTCATTGAAGACCACGCCTAGAACCACCTGCAATCCCATCAGTTTTAGGCTGCCCATATATGTATATATGGTATATATGTATTTTTAGGCTCCCCCATCTTATTTGTCAAAGCCTGATGTGGTTAAAAAAAGAGAAAACCCCAGTGATAGAGCCTGTCGCCTGGAGTGTAAGAACTTGGAGAAAGCTTTTCAGGAATCCCAACAGACATTCCTGGATGAAGAAAACAGGAATAGATTAACATATTTAAGTGATCTAAATACGTCCACAAAAAGCTTCCTAGTATGTGGACGGTTATTGGCAGACCTATTATCCGCACGCTGAAAGATGAAACTCCCAGAATGCAATGCAGATTATAGATTGTCTTTTCCTGGCTTTTCGTTAACATTCAAATGGAAGAGAAAATGGCAGTCGCTGGTTCACAGTCAACATTTCGACGAGGAAGAGTTATCAACAGTCAAGCTAGGGAAATATTCTTAACGTTGCTCGTCGATTTCTAGAAGATGTATCACCTAACAACAATTTGAAAAGTAAAAAGGATGAAGGTCACTGCAGAATACATTGGAGTGAGTTTGTCTACGGTGAACAGAATTGTACAGTCGCCGTTGCTACGAACGCCAGGGAGAGGCTCCAAAGAGTTCGCCTGACGATTTTGATTGTTACGTCATTCGTCAAATTGTTGCTGATATGCATATCAAGAAGGAATTGCAGACAGTGAGGACGATTGTCGCCGAAGCTAGGAAACGTATTCAATTTAAATGTCAGTCAACAAGTATGCGTGCGATTCTGAGGAAATTAGGATTTCGTTTCAAAAAAGTCAATCACCGATCTGTTTTGCTTGAACGAAGTGACATCGTTGCTACCTGCTGCCTTTACTTGCGTTCAATAAGGCGTATGCGAAACAAAAAATGTCACATCGTTTTCCTGGACGAGACTTGGGTGAACGAATGTAGCCCTTAGGGCTGTCACAGAGTAGATTGTAGGCCATGACAAATTGGGGAGAAAATTTAAAAAAATTTTAAATTTGAGGAATAATAATTGTTTTGAGAAATATGTTTTGTACTCATTAATCAAAGTGATTGAAATATATATATTGTAATAATTTAAAGATCAGTTGTTTATGTAGAACTTAGCTAAAAATTATTATGTGAATTTTTTTTTATCCCAAATTTTGTCTCGAGTCCAACTCCACAGACCCTAAATGTATACAGACAGCTTCCATGAACACATTAAGGGAACTGTACGAACTGTAAGCCAATGAAGTTTTAAAATATAGTAATGGACTTACTTTAAATTTAAAGGCTTTAAATCCATCTAGCTTGGAGCGGCAAAATGTGAAACTTGTGTTGCAAATTTTTAACCCCTCTGTTGCTCAAGCCCATCTTGCAAACAGCAATTCAAACAAACTTAATAATGCAGCAAATGCAGCAATTTTTATTTCCATCTTACCCCAAAGCAGAACATCAAAGCGACGGCGCGACACTGTCGAAGAACGAAAATGGGGGCTGCAGAAAGGTATCGTATAGAACGAACATTTTTTGCAGAAAATAAAAGAAAATTTCGTTTATACCCTGTTATCGAAAAGTAGTCCAAAACAATCCACTCAATGAAAAGAAAATTGCATAGTAACCTATAATAATATACCAATGGTCGATCGATAAACATTGAATGCAAGAACAAGCAGCTTATGTATGAACGACGACGAGAAGTGCAGGCGGTGACTGCCGAGCACAGACTGTGCCGTAAATCTGGCGTGGCGTTTCAGCTGGGTTAATTTTGGACAGAGATCAAGGAGGAAATTATCAACCACTTTTATATTTCTATCAAGCCTCAAATATTCCAGCCCCACCAATCCTTCAAAAATATTCTGTCCAGTAGTCATTTTTTTTTTTATTATTATTTTCAGCCCTTACTAATGCTATGGAGTTGGTTTCTATTGCGAAACTCAACATAGCAAGAGAAACAAGTGGCAAAAAAAGACAGTAAAAGTGTATTGGCATCGATAACTACCGCACCTGAAGATCCTGTTGAACTAACCCCATTAGAAAAACTGGACATTACATCTTCATGATCTATTGACAGGTTGCTGAGATGGGCTCACTACTTTGTCCACTTAGACTTTGGTATTTTGTGTACTACATGTGGAACGGTTTTGCAGTATGACTTTAACAATGGTCATTATTTTAATTATTCTGCAATGCCCGATTCTTTTAGTCATTTAAAATATGACCTAAAGCGCCATATTCTTTCTGACACTCAAGAAGAAAGCGTGAAAGTATTTCAGAAACAAAAGTTGCATGATGAGCTATCTTTCAAAGACAGGAAAGAGAACGCTCTTAATTGTGCAAGTGCTGCATATCTAACCTACAAATTAAACACTCATTACAAGTCATATGAATCTGTAATTACTGAACTACATAATAGTGGAAGTTCAGTAATAAGGATGCTCTAATCATTCCAAAGAATTTTGTAGGGGTTGTTTTTGCCACATGTGCATTCTGTTTTGAAAAAAGAAACTGCATCCTACATAATTGATAATAACCTTCCTGTTGGTATTTTTGCTGACAAAATAACACTGAACCACAGATCAAGGCATATTCTTGGCATGAAAGTACCCATTTTTGACATTTCATCTGAATGCTTGTTCAACTGCATTTATCTTGATCACAACTGGAAAGGGTTTGACTGGAAGTTTTTAAAATACTGCAAAAAGTTTTGCTTTAATACATCAAAATTTGAAAAATAATTTAGTTGGTATGGCATTTGATGGGCAGTACATTATATTAGGTGTGGAACAACACATGAAAGATGAACTTGTTCTCAAAAATTTATCAGTTTCCTGGGACTTCATGCACAGAATTGAACTAGCTGAGAAACATTCGTCTGTCCCTGATCTAGTTAAAAAATATCACACCCTAATAAAAGACGCTATGAAAGAGTTCTCTTTCACAGGATAAAATAAAATTAACTAAAGAAGAGACCAATATATACTTAAAAAAGGGTTTAATTTCAATCTAGATAATTATAAGCCTAATTATTTAAATTTGATAGCTGATATTGAAAAAGATCTAGGAAAACTAATTGCAACAAAAGAATCTAAAATTATTAATAGAGAGAAAATAATAGATGTGATTAGTCAATACCCGAAACCTAAAAATAATAAACCAGCTAACTTATATCCACTCGAGTACAACACTTACAAACAATTCAAAAAATAATAAAGATATTATAGTAATGAAAGCAGATAAAGGTGATGTAACCATAATATTTCATAAAGAAGATTACAAACAATTTGTACAATCACATTTACAAAATAATAATGATACCTATTCCAAATTAGATACTCAATACACAGAAGAAACAATAATTCAAGATATTAATAAACAAATTAAATCACTATCTAAAAAAACATAAATTGATAAAACATAATATTAATGAATTTCTAGCAAACGATTCTACTCTTCCAAAAATTAAATTATTACCAAAGATACATAAACCAAAAGACTTAAACAACATATACAAAGCTAGACCCGTCATTAATTGTAAAGGTTCTCCATTGGAAAAAATTTCAAAATATATATTTTCTTGCCTCAAAATATACACAAAGAAAGCAATCGGTTTTGTAAAAAATCCTAAATCAATAATACAAGATTTAAAAGAATTAACCATTATCGAAAATCACAATATTTTTTTCTCTTGATGCAAAAGATCTTTATACTTCGTTAACAAAAGAATTATACAATGCCTCTTTAAATTATATTTTGAACAAACATCCCTTACCTTCTCACATAAAAAAAGAATGTTGCGATAATTAAAGTAATATTATAATGTTTATAAAAAATAAAATTAATTAAAGCAATTAATTAAAATGTGCTTGAAAAGTTTTTTTTTTTTTTTGAAGTTGTTAAGAGACAATTAAGATATTAATTTGAATATGCAAATTATGCATAAGACGTAACGAGAGCTTACGTGATATTAGGAGACGAGAAGTCTCATTGTGGTAGAATCAGATAATCTGTAGAGGATCAGATAATCAGCAGATAATTAGATGATCAGTTGATGACGTGAAATCATAATAATGTGAGAACGAGAAGTGAAGTCTGAGTGAACACTTCGTTAATAGTTTTAGTAAGGTGAAGCTTCACGTCACAGACAATACATACGGACTTCGTGAACGTGTGTGAAACAGGGAAAGACACAGCATTAAAGTCGTCTTAATGGAAGACAACGGCTTATTAGAAATAATACAAATTAGTCACAAAGTTAGAGACAATGTATTAGAAGTGCCGTATTTCTCAACGAAAGGTTAATGATAGCAACAAAGGAGCTTAACTTAGAAGAGAACTATGCAACGGAACTGTGCTTTCAAACGATATATTTTGTAGCAGTGAGAAGAGGGAAAAGTAACCCGTCACCCAATATTAGAAGGGACAATTATTCCATTATTACTTATTTTATTTTTCTCAACGTGAAGAGAACGTTATTATTCAAGCTGTATTGGAAGCCTGGAAGATCTCATTCACTAAGAGAAGGGACAAGTCATTCTTTCCTGCAATTCCTGAACAGAGAGAATTTAAGTATTCTACCCGAAGTAAAGTTTTTGAATAATTCAGATAGATCGAAAAGAACTCTTAAATAATAATCGGAAGAAGATATTCCGTTCCTGCTACTACTTCTGAAGAAAGAAACTTGCTTATTAAATGCGCTGTGAAGATTCGACATAATGAGCTGCTCCATTACCTGAGAGGGAAGGACGGAGTGCGCCATATTTGAACCAGTTATCGAAAAGGAATTCGGACCAAAGTAACGATTGGATTAAAGACTGACAGTGGATTTGGATACTGCAAAAGGACTTAGATATGCACGGGTGAAAAGCCACCGAAGACACCAATTTGTAAGTAATTATTACTCTATTACATTTTGGATGGGATATGCGTTCGTCAACGCGGAAGTAATCTAGAATGCAGTACAAAGTGAACCTTCATCGCCAGTGAACTTTGAATACATATTGACGTGGAATATTATTAATATAACCTTAGAAAAAAAATTATTAAGCTATTCCGAATAATTGGATTAACTTTATATTAAGTGCTTCAATGATAATTATCACACTAGGTGTTAACGAAAGTGAGCCATTATTCATATGTTTAGTGTATCAATCATAGAAGTGATTTGATAAAGCGAAGTTCCATCATTGTTAAATTCATACAAGTGAAAAGAAATAAACTAAAGTGTAGAATAGTTTATATTAGTTTAACTATAATTCAGAAACTTATGAATAGAGTGATTAAACGTGGAGTTATGTTTTATAGAGGCAATGATACATTATAGCAGTGTTACTAAATTACTAGTGGAGCGTGCAACTCATATTATAAAGTGAATTCCTAGTTTAGGAATTATTATAATGTTACCAGCTATAAGTGCCTTTCCTAAAAACTGTGTAACATTTTGTGGAAATTTAAAGAACAGTACTCTCAAGCAAATTATTTTATTTCGAAAGGAAACAATTGTATACAGAATTTCAAGAAGTTGTTTTTAATGAGCATCGAAATAAAGCGTTTAGTGATTTTAACCATAATCACACTAATTTCTTTGCATGCTTTGTTTATTTACTATGCATACTGCACCAATATCGCAGCAAAGAAATAATCATGGATTTTGTGACAATAATTTTTGAAAATCAATATTTTAAAAATGACAAAAGAAATATATAAGCAAACAAGAGATTGTTTCATGGGCCTAGCTACGTCAGGATGCATTGCCGATATATCAATGCAGTATATTGAATTCCTGGGTAATAATTACATAAACAGTACATTATAAGAGATACATAGACGATTGTATATTCATAACAAATTTACATAATTCGAGTGAAGTTAATGAAGAATTCAATAAATTATCCAATGAAATAAAATTCACAAAGGAAGATGAAAACGATGGTAAGATAGCTTTTTTAGACATATCAATACAAAGAAAACAAAATAAAATAACTACATCATGTTGCAGGAAATCAACATATTCAGGTAGAACCATTAATTTCAAATCAAATACTCCAGACAAATATAAATATAACATAATAAAAACTTTTATTGATAGAGCGTTCTCTTACTCATCGGATAAAGCTATATTAAATCAGGAAATTAAAACAATAAAACAATTTTTTGAATTAAACGATTATCCTAAAAAATTCATTAATAATAGTATAAAAAAGATTTTCAGTCAAATATACAATCCAAAACCAAAACAAAACAAACAAGAAATTACACAGGAATCAGTGTACATAAAGTTCCCATATGTCAAACAATAGGAAAATAAAATAGAATTTTAAAAGATACGCCGGTTATTCCAGTTTTTACTTTCAATAATTAATTATATTTTAACACCCTGAAGCAAGATAATGAAACAAAAGAAATGAAAAACAAGGAAGGCATAGTGTATAAAGTATCATGCAAGAACAAAAACTGTTATTATATAGGTGAAAGCGAAAAAAACATTGGAAAAAAAGGCTTTATCCCACCAATATTGCATGCAAAACTCAAAATTTAAATGCGTCTATGATTGCAAATCATACTTATAAGAAGGACCATTATCCAGATTTTCGTAACGTCTCCGCAATTGTATATGAAAAGGACTACTCCAAAAGAAGAATTAAAGAATCACTATTTATACAATTATCTGAGTCTTACAATACAAGACTTTCAAACATTAACATAAAGCAATATTGTAAGAATTCTTTTTTGCAGAACAAACTACGTAAACAAATAAACAACAAAATAAAGAAATGAAGAAAGATCATCACTAACGAAAACAACGAGCTTCTCCGATCATGAAAAGATGGACGCACGTCATCGTATGTTACTGCTCACCAACAAATAGAAGAAACAAAGACACAGTCTATTAACGCAAAGAAGAAAAGAAGACATCGTTTATTAATTGAAAGGAGACAAGAAACATCATTGACAACGTCACAAAGACTGCGTTCATGAACCGACCCCTTTCACAAGTCATAACCTATAATGACTAACCTATAACGATACCATTGGTGGAATTTTTTGAATATATTAACTATTGCCTATATAATCTTTCCCCGTGAAATTGTTAATCATCTTGCTGATGATGGGAACTATGTCATTCCTTGAAACTGTCCAATGGAAGTATTGTATAATTTTTTAATTTTTAATTTTTTAATTATTTTTATTAAATTATTTATTAACTTCAAAATTTTTTAACGAGAACAAAAAATAAGGTTCTATCAAAATTATCCTAATTGTAAATTATTAATTGGAACTAATAACTGTAAAACAAAATAAAAAAAATATTAATTCGAAATATCAAATTATAATATTAATTGTAAATATTAACTGAAAGGTTAATTGTAAATATCAACTGAAATATTAATTGTAAATATCAATTGAAATATTAATTGTAAATATCTACTGAAATTAATAATTATAATTGTAAATACTATTTAAAATATTTAATGTAAAAATTTTGGTTAGAAATTCCTAAATAATTTAATTAAAAATGGTTAATTGTAAATAAAATTGTGTTTTTATTGTATATATTAATTAAAACTTCATTATTACACACGTTAAAAATTTAATATGATCTTTCTTTTAATCTTTGTCATCTTGTTTTCCGTTTTCTTTAATTAATTTATAACCCTCTCTTTATATTCTTTTTATCGTTCTGTTTACTTAAGAACTTTTCGTTTGGTCTTTAATCTATCAATTAGCTCTCTCTCCTACATCACATGTCAGTCTCTTTCACCTGTATTACTATTGATTACATTTTTATGTGTGTTGATGACGTGGTCATATATCAGATTTTCTTTTGGTCAGAAAAAAATATAGATATAAAAAAGATGAACAAGGACAGCAACTTTTGACAGTTCTTGCTCCTTAATCAATTTCTCTCAATTGCTGTTGGTCCTTATTTTAGTATTGTAAATCTCAAGTGTGCTTTCGTTGTTTTACTTATTGGATTGATCGCATAGTGATTAATGATCAGCCCGAACTGAAATTTGTAGGTTGTGAGCAACACTGGATACTTCGATTTTCTTAGTGGAATGGGAAAAGCAAGTCAATTCCAGTCATTGTGAGCAGTTCGCAATAGACTAAGAAACGGAAGAATCAGAACTTATTGTACTGCAAAGTATCGAGGGGAACATCAAAATTTTCAGAGACGGGAGAGAACGGCAGTGATCTCCAGAATGAACTACTGCATGCTGAGTGTTTCCCAAATCCAGCCTTATATACAGAGCTGGCAAGTTCGGATCAACGGTGTATGCTTCACTATTCTGCTGATGTGTTTGGATGCACAGTGGCACTTCTAAAGCAATAGCCCTTGCTGTACACCTTACTGATAGAATATAAGCTGTTATCGATATGATATGATGACAGTGACACTAATGTGTATACTTTATTTCAGTTCTGTTAAGAACTAGAAATAAATGAAAAATGTGCTTCGTGTTCTTCACAAATTTGGGATCCCAAATTAAAAGACAAAGTGTGCAACAGTGAGTCTACTATGTTACTGTAAGTACTCTCTTTTTTCTATAATATTAACTATTTCATAGAGACCGAGAAAAATTCCTCTTACGAACTTCTTGATAGTAAAGAACTTTGAAAACTGTCACGACCACGAACCGATTTGAAACATTTTTCTTTATATCTATATTTGATACTTGTGTGTATTTATTAACTAATTTTAAGAGATTTACATAAATATTTTAATTTACAAGTTCATTATCTTGATTTTTGTATTTATTTTGCTTGATATACATATTTATCTTACGTTCATCTTATACTTTTACGTCTTGATATTTACTCATTGGGTCTAGTACTATTGACAGCGTAGTTCTTTTAATCTTTTCTTTTGGTTGGATAGTTTGCTTTATAGATATTTTTTGATAACAAAATTGGTAGCAAAGTATTCATTATTATTATTATTCACGAAAAAACACATCATCTGTGACAATCGAAAAGTGTTTTTGAAGTTTTAGAGTCACTCAAAGAACAATGCCTGGCTTATCTGAGTACAGATAAAGAAGAACAGAACAGTCACACAGTCAAAGTCATCAAAATAGCTGATTTTCTGTTTAATTTGGACTTTCTGATATTTCTAAAAACTAATATATCTTGTGAAAAAACAGGCAAAAGTTTTGGTTCTTTTGAATTTTTTTTTTATGATACAATCATTGTTTGCTTCTATTCATTTTTATCAACTGTTGATAAAAGGATACTTTTCTTTGAATACAAAAAAGTGTTGCTCTGGATGACTAAGAAGTTTGCAAGAGTTAAGTGATAATATTCTGGATTTTAAGTACTTGTTCAAACTGACAGTGACAGATCTTAAACAGAAATATCCTATTGGTATTAAGCTACTAAAAGTTTTTATAAGAACCCCAGTGTCAGAAGCTATTTGTGAAAGCTGGGAGTCTGTTATTACCATGAATAAATGCCCTGCTGCTAGCGATTTTTCATATGAAGAGATTGGCATTACTGATATATTGGCTTACATAATGATAAATGGACCTCCTGCTGGTTACAAAGGAAACAGAAAATTTTTGAAACTAGCTTTATGTCAGAAATATGGGACTCAGTATTACAACCACTTCAAACCAGTCTCAAAAAATAAATTAATGTCCCAAGCAGTAACATCCAATGTTATAAGGACAATCCAAGAAGATTTGAATGAATCCTTGTCGTTGATCTTAGAGTACCGTAAACTACAACACATCAACATATCGGCGATATTTCATCTTTTTTTCGAAAAAAAAAAGATGAAATATCGCCGATATGTTGGTGTGTTGTAATTTACAATAATTTAAGAAGAAATGAATTAGTAAGTTTACGGTACTTTAAGATGAATTACATATCCAAAAGGATTAGGTGAAGTTTGCATCTCAAGAATTTGGACAATGAAAAAAATCTTCAAATTTAAGTAAAAAGGAATGGTGAAATGAAAAAAAGTTACAGCGGTGAGTAAATTATTCTCGAGCTGTCGAAGACGGAGGAAGAAAAGGGAGGAATGGTGTATATCAAGATCCTATGAAAGCTATAGAGAAGAAATGGAAGTTGGTTTGATATTTTTAAAGATCTTTGAAGATTTTCTTAAGACTTTTTACCAAAATTAAGACTATTAGAAAATAAACATTCAAAGGAATTGTTTATATAAAAGAAAAAAGTTTAAATAATTGTATATTTAATTTTTGAAATAAGGGTTTATATATAAAAATAAAGAAAATTTGAAAATTCAATATTTTTAAACAATAAATTTGTAATTTAGACACATGTATGATATCTGTTGGAAATTTTAAATTTTTAGAAAGTTTAAAATTAAAATGAAATTTCGGTAACAGGCTTTGAAATTGTTTATTACTTAAAAGTAAAATTTGAATATTGACTAAGAGATTTAAGAAGTGACATCGATAGAAAATTAAACCGGAACTGTAATACCGCCGTTACGAAAATAGAGGTTGCCAAGGTAACCAAAGAAGCAACATAACAGATGAAAGAAAATGGCGTCCTGCACTGATGTCTGTATTAGCGGTCAGGCTATTGACATCATTAAATATAATGGATATAACTAAAGTAACTTGTTAATTGTGTGCTATAAAGTTAAAGGAATGCTAAAGGCAAAGTTTGAATTAACTGTAAAGACTAATTTGTAGACTTTGAAAAGTAATTCAGGGCTATTGTGGTCAAGATATCGATTAGGGTTAGCTATTGCAATCGATCGACACATTAGTAAGCAGAAGTGATCCGAATGGTAAGCGACACGATATCGGAATTTCGGAAAGCCTCAACGCAGATAGAATTTATCGAGGCGGTCATCGAATTTGTGAGTATGTTCCAATTTGCATAGAACAAGGAAACGTTAGGGAAGTGGACACAAACAAATCTCATCAACACAAATAAAGTAATATTTGGATTCGAGGAACATCTACATATATTAGTACTACAAAGAAGAATACAGAACTTTAACTTTGATGCAAGGTTTAATTTGAAGTTAGGAAATTTAGAGAACTTCAGAGCGACATAAGAATTTAGCAAGGGATGCTTAATTAAAGAAATGGATAAATATATTAGAAAAGTTTAGAAGTAATATATTTATGAACTTTTAGGATTAACTCACATAAGATAAAAAATTATTTGTGAAAGACTATACTATGAAAATAGTGAATTATTTGTCAAGAACAATAAGATGAAAAATTATTTGTGAAAGACTATACTATGAGAATAGTGAATTATTTGTCAAGAACAATTGCAAAGAATAAGTAGCTGTCTTAACTATCGTGATAAACCTAAGTGCTAGATCATACAAGTGTAAGACATTATTTGAATTCTAGGAACTGAATAGATTTTGCTTAGCTAGATGTATGCTTGAAGCAATGTAAAGTTTATTCGCTGGGTGTGAAGTTAAACTTAGTGAAGACATCTGTCCATTATCTAAGAAGACAAAGTATTTAAGAAATGAACATTATTGAACTCTTGATAAACAAGATCATAAGCTTGAATGTATAAGTGTAACTAGATTGAAAGTTATAAAATGTTTCTTGTTTAAATTTTAAATGCGTCTCCTTTTATTCTATTATTTCAACGGCTTGCCACAACTCTAAAGTTATAAGCATGGATAAAAGTTGTTTTAAGTTATTGGTTTTCGACCACTAACAATAAATAAAACAAAGAATAACTATATATCTTTTCAAGGAGGTTTAACATTTAAAAGAAAGATAATTAAATAAATAAAATATAAATTATTTATTTTCCTACTATTATCAAAAATGTATTTCAATATCACGTTTTCCTTTGTTTAAATTCTTGTTTTGTATTATTATTATTTTAGGGTTGGGAAAGAGATTATTCTCCATCCCATGAATTTTAGTAATGGCTAATCAAAGTCTTTGAAAAAAAAAGACGAAATATCGCTGATATCTTGATGTGTTGTAATTTACAATAATTTAAAGAAAAGAAAAGAATCCTTGCCATGTTTCAAAGTATACAAAAATGTAAAGTAAATTTATATATTAAGGATTAAAGAGATTAAAGGCATATCTATAATTTTTGAAGTATTTTATTGAAATTAAAGCATTTACTAAGCTCAATAAAAACAAAGAATTGATCAAGTGTAAATTGCTTACTTATTCACCTACAAAACCTCTATGATTAATTTATTACTAAAACACCCTCACCTGCAGAAAGTCTTAGCATCAATCGTTGCACAAAGATAAAAAAAAAAACATTCTGCCTTCGGACATCATACTAAGATGGGGGTCTGTTGTTGATGTGAAGACACCTCTTAAAGGACAGAGACATGCAAACATTTATGAGGAACCTATACATACACTAGATAGGGGATCAAAAATAGCGTTCCTTGATAAATTTGTTGATTGGCTTGACCAACGGCAAGCAGGGCTCCAAAAGGGAGGGCGGGGTCAGTACCAGGACCAGGCCGACAAAGGGGCTCGGGGCTGAAGTCTTGGTTGCTGTCCCACTAGTGAAATGCTGCTGTTACCTATCTCAACTTATATGCCAGATCAACACCAAATCCAACATTGGACTATTGGACTAAATAGTGATCCCATTCGAAAAAAGAAAAAAAAAATTTTTTTGCACTGTTAACATTGGACAATTTGATTATGATTTCCTTTGTTTACAATCTTAAACCATGTGTCTCTGTTTACATCCGATTGCCTTCGATCAACTCAAGAAGGCGCTAACAGCAATACACTGATTGGTCAACAATAAAAAGATTCCTGATTGATGCCGGACCTACGGGGTTCCCTACCCGTGATTTTTTCTCTATTTTAATTAGTGGGAGACTACTTAACAAGGAGGGTTCTGCAGTTAATTGTTAGCATTGATAATGAAATGCAATTTCGGCATTTCAAAACATGTATGCTCATTTTTTGTTTATAAATGTATGTTATTTTGAATTTGTGTGTATGCCATTTTATTCAGTGTTAAGTTAATTTACTCTAAAAACAATGGTAATAACTGTAATAACGATCGAGACGGGGTTGTGGTGTGGCTCCGTCACCATTGTTTGCGTTCCGCGTCGGTCATCAATGTGGAGGGACTCAGCTCTAGAAATACATCAATTACTACAGGAGGTAAGGGAAATCAAATCAGAAATACAGGAGATAAGTAGTATCAACTACATTAATGAACATGACGAAGAAATTCTAGATAAGTTATCAGCCATAGTAGGTAAACAGGAGCAAACTGAGGAAAGACTTTTAAAATTAGAAGAAGAGAATAATAAAACGCAAGAGAAAATCAAAAACTTTGAACCAGAAATAGACAATCATGAGGAAAAGTTAAGGCAAAATAATCTAGAAATAAATGGAGTTATCCAACTACCAAATGAAAAATTGCAAAATTACCTAATTAAATTAATTAAATTACCTAAATGTACCCAACAACCCAATCCATAATTTATTAATGAATCTATAAATGATTTATATATTAGCATCTTGTATCTTATAGAAAAGATGCTCTGTATATGTTGGAACATATATATTAATATTTATGTATTATAATTATGTTTAAGATTATTATTATTATATTTATTTTCTCCTAACTACTATTATATTAAAAATATATTATAATATTCTTATTATAAATATTAATTGTTAACTGATATTAAATATAACTAATTATAAATCTGTATATTTTAAAATATGTTCTACAGCACCTACATACAGATCCACATTTAGTGGTATCTCATAGGACTGAATGTTTTTTTTTAATTTTTGGCCTTGTATATCAGTCCACGGCGGGACGCAAGGCGTTCCCCCTAAGAACGGCGGGAACACTGGTCGTAATCACCCCGACTGACCAGGTGACTAGGGTGATGGGAAGAGAAGAGACAAGGGACAGAGAAGAAGCAGACAAACACATGAAAGGAAAGTGAAACAGCCATGCCACTGCCGGGATTCGAACCCAGATACTGGCGCATTGGTCGCCACAGCTGGCCGCCGCCGAGACCGCACGGCCACGCCAGCACGGCAGGACTGAATGTACATTTATTATTATCAAATAAAAAAAAAACAAACATTAAACCACATAAAATACAAACTGAAATTATACGAACAAATCTTTGAAAACAATAACTCGAAAAGTACTACACTCTGTTGTACACACACACAAATTATAAAACACTGATCTATTTTTATGGTTTTTATAACTTGGTGGTATACATTTATTTATTTTCAGATGCCCGCAGATTCTACAAGAGGATCCTGGACGACAGAGAACCTGAGAGAAGCCATAACAAGGATTTCAGCTGGAGAGATAGGAATTAATGAAGCAGAAGTATTATGGGATTCCTTCAAGCACATTAAGGCAGAGAAGAGACTCAGCCAATTTAAATAAAGCTCCCCTTGGACCTCAAAGTGTCTTTGGTCCAGAAAATGAAAGGAAACTTGTGGCCCACTTACAGAGGTTAGAGAAGATCGGTTTTGCTCCAGAACGAACTACTGTCCCAAAAATGATGTTTGAGCTTGCTGAGAAACTCAACTTAAAACACTCTTAACAAAAAACAGTATATGGCTGGCTATGATTGGCTAAATTCTTTTTTGCGAAGAAACAAGGAATTGACCATTCGACAAGCTGAAGGTTTGTCTCTTGCAAGGGCACAAGGAATGAACAGAGAAAAGGTCAATGCTTTCTTTGAAACTTTATAAGAAATTTATAATTAACCTGGCAGTGTGTTCAACATGGATGAAACGGTTGCCAGCTAAACAATGTGATAGGAAAAAGTAATTGCTACTAAAGGAGCAAAGATGTTCGTGCTATTACGAGTGCAGAGAAGGGAGAAAATGTATCAGTTATAGCATGCATTAATGCAGAGGGAACTATATTTCCACCAGCTCTGATTTTTAAAGGACAGAGGGAAAACGAAGCTTATGCTCATGGTCTGCCTCCAGGCTCCCTAGTTTTCATGAATCCCAAGTCTTCTTACATTTCAGCAGAACTCTTTTACAGATAGCTTATTTTAAAGTTAAAGAATACTTCTGCCCTCGTAAACCTCCTGGAAAGGTTCTTCTGATTCTCGATGGTCAGACAGCTCGCGAAAGCTCAATAGAGATGTTGGAATTTGCAGATCAAAATGATATCATTCTTCTCTGGCTCCTGAGTCACACAACACAGGCTTTACAGCCTCTTGATAAAGCATTCTTCAAACCTTTCAATGGAGAATATCAGAGAGAAACGGCAAAATGGATAAAAAATCCCCACACTTCAATCAAGAAGATACATGCTAGGACACTAATAGGAAATGCTAGGACCAAGAGTGCTTCAATGGAAACTTGTATCAACGGATTCAGAGGAACTGGTATATTTCCTTTAGATTATACAGCCCTGCCAGACTGCATTTTTGCTATCTCAGACCTAATCGAAATACAAAATTCTCAAGACCTTCAAAAAATCTATCTCAAGATCACCTTCAGCAATCAGCAAAATCTATAATCTGTCGAGATTCTCAAGTTGTCATCAATGATCCTCAACCCTCCACCAGTAACTCATCCAGTGAAAACTGAGAAGATGAAACCCCTTCCAAACTTCTCGACAGCATCAGTCCAGTTCCTCGGTTTGTGAAACATCCGAAAAGCAAAAGAAAAAAGTCAGTAAGAGTGCTCGATAAAGATTTCATCAAAATGAAAAGAATGAAGTAAGAGTCTAAGTAGAAAACGGATTCAGATGAAAAAACGAAAGACAGGCCTACGTTCGACTAAAATAGATCCGATGAAAGTCTAGGGAAAGATAGCAGGCAGATCGAAAAGTAACAAAGATGCTAATGATCCTGAACTTTCCCTGAAAGCACTGCTTCAAATTCTAAAAATGAATATCTTGAGTGCCTGGAGGACTACTATGAAACTCAATTCCAAGTTGAATGGGTGAAGTTTGTTCGGCTGCAGTGGTTGGCTACATGAAACCTGTTTACAACAATCGTTGCAACAGTTGTGGTAGGAAGGACAAACTTAGAAAAAATCCAAAAAAGTACGATAAGACAACTATTTGCAATTGAATTTTTAAAGTTTCTTATAATGTTGAATTTTTAAATGTAACAATTTTAGGAGCTTTTATATCATATCCTAAATTGCTGTATTCTTACCAGCAATGATTTCTGGGCATTTATATTTACCATGCTAAAATGTATCTTTTCAAAATACCTTTTTGTTTATCGAACACAGTTTTATTATATTTAGATTTTATTTATATATCTAATAAGTTTTCAAAGGCATTAATTCAGTTTTTCAGTATTTTCTAATATTTAGAGATGGGGCATCTCGCCTCTAAAAAATAGTTTTACTATTTCACAAAAAAAAAAAAAAAAAATGCTTTTGAATAAATTTTTAATTTTGCAATGTTTTTTCCTAATACGTTAAAAGTGAATTAATAAGCAAATATGAGTTTAATTTTTTTGCTTATGAACCTTAGATGGGGATTTCCCTTAGGTGGGGCATCTCTACCAGATTTACCATATCTATATATATATATATATATATATGAGTGGGTCAGAGCCAAAGATGACCAACCCACAAACAAAAAAAAAATGAGTTAGGCACGTATCTTATGGTAACTGCACTTCACAGGAGTTGGAAAATTCCAGTAGGGTATTGTTTGCTGAATGGTTTATCAGCAACTATTAAACTTACTATATTGCAGCATAAAAAAAAAATTAAAAAAATTGAAGAACTACGAAAACTGGAGGACACTGGAATATGTGTAGTTGCTGTAGTGTGTGACGGGGCTGCAAACAACAGGTCAGTAATGGGCAAATTAGGCATTAAAATGGATGTGATAAATCCTCAATGTGGGTTCCCCCATCCCTCAGATAAAAACAAAAGGGTAAAATATTGGTAGTTGGTGATGGTCAGATGATTAAATGGGAATATTTTAATAGTCTAGTCACTGTGCAAGAGAAAGAAGGCTTACATTCTGCAAATAAAATGAGGAGAGCACATATTGAATATGAGTCACAGAAAATGAAAGTGCCACTGGCTGCCCAAACACTTAGATAAACCTATATACCTACAAAAAAATAATTGCATAGCCACAGAATTACTGAGTTTGTCAATTGTGAGGGTACTGTAAAATTCATAAAAATGGTTGATAAAGCATTTGATTTATTGAATTCCAGCAATACAATGAGCAAAGGTACAAAAACACTAGTGTTTAGAGGCAATAAAATGACAATTTGTAATACTATAGACAAATTAATAAAGACATTTTATAACTTTGAAACTGTGTAATGGAAGTCTCGTTTACTTGCCAGGTAGGAAATGATTATATGTGGTATTGTTTTGAATCTCTTGAGTTTGTGGCAACTGGCTGAAATGTATTTATGGAATGACTCTCCAGCACTCAAATTTATATTAACGGACCATTTGGAACTGCTATTTTCTTGTATTCGTAGAAACGAGGGCAATAGGAATAATCCAAATGTATTGCAATTTAGGGCAGGCTACAGAAAATGTTTAATTACACAAATAAAGCCCTCACAAAATGGTAACTGTAGTCCTATTGAAAAAGTAATGATTAAACTGATCATTACTGTCTGAATTTAATGTCTGATTTGAAATGGGTACCAAAAGTGCATCCAAGTCTATGTACCTGTATAAGAAATGTTAACACACTATTCTGAAAAGGTAATAGAATATATTTCTGGAAGTGTTATAAGGCAAGTATGTAAAAAACTGAATTTTGCAGGTTGTTTGAAGGTTCTTCTTGCTCCTGAAACTGAGAAAAAAAACAGGATTAATCGCAGTAAAGGACGCTAAGAATAGCCTGTACAACCCAGCTGAAGATGTTGTAAAGCTGTTTAAAGTGGCAGAAAGAGTGTTAAGGACTTAATAACATTCTTTTTCCCCATCAGCATGTCATAAGACTTTATGTAGATGTTTTTAGAACATTAAGGAACAAGCCTATTCTGTTTTCTGGAAATCAACATCTGATGAGTTTCCTCTCAAACTCTATTAAAGCAGCATAATAGTTTCATCAAAGATGTTGTTAAGGCATTATTTCAATTGTAGGTTGCATCGTATGTGCAAAACTAAATCAAGGGAAGTAAGGGGAAAACAGGCATATTTAGCAAAACACTCATTGGCCTTTGAACAATATTAATTTTGTGAACATTTGTCTCGCCTATGTTTTCATGTAGATTGTAAGATTTTTCTGTACCCACAAACATTGTAATATAAAATGTTTTTAGGGCTAATTTATGTAGGTCTATGCCAGTGGACATTTGTGTTGAATAGAACGTGAAAATTTCTTAGTTAATGGATAATAAGTAACAGGTTAAAAGAATTACAACACATTATTATTTTTTATGTAAGGACAAAGTTGTATTCATTGACTTATTCCTATAATTGCATAACACATAATTTAGAAGCAAATTGTATACCAGGCGGCCGTTATTTGACGTCTAGATGGGCGATACATTTCGTCTGCTAACAAAGAATCATTATCTTCGATGCTCGGTCATAGGGGCTTAAGTAAAAAACGTAATTTTTCAGGAAACCGAAAACAGCCTAAAATATCGTTTTTAACGTCTTTCGAAGTTTAACTGATTGGCTTGTTTTATACTAATGATCTAGTCAGTCATACTGCAAGCAAGGACTAACACTAGGCCTATACATATCCTTTAAACCATTTAAAAGCTTAGTCTACGATTTTCTTGTGAATAACATATCAATAGAAAGAAGGGGGGGGGGGAGATGTGAAAAAAGTTACTTAGGGCCTTATGACTGCAACAATTTTAAAAATAGAAATTATAATAATTAATTCAAAAGCTTTAAACTTACTTTTGCAATTTTTTTATATTAAATTGTAAGTGCAAATAAATTTTTGCATAATTAACAATCTTCGTTACGTAATATAGTTACGAGAAATAAAAAGGGCAAGAGTGCCTCGTTTTGGAAGTATGAAGTAATGTAAGTGCTCGAGTAGCACAAAATTGAAGCAGACAAGAAACGAGGAAGCTCAAATGTGCAATGGGAGATAAAGCGAAGATATGCAGATGTGAAGTGAGAAGAAATTTGAAGTGAGCTCAATGTGAAGTGAAAGACCGGCTAACCAAAGTAAGCTTCAGACGAACGATACGAGAAGATACCGGAGTCGAATCATAAACTCAAGCCGAACAACAAAAACCATAAACGAATGGGAAATAGTTTAAGCTATGCATCCTTAGAAGAATTCAAGTTGAATCCATTAAGTAAAGGGACGTTAGCGGAAACAGCAAAATTAAAGTGAACTTCAAATTCGTCAAAATTGACAATAGGAATGTATCTTCGAATTATTTTACATTGAACTGTGAGTAATTTCTTTTCCTATTAATTGAGTGGGTCAGAGCCAAAGATGACCAACCCACAAACAAAAAAAAAATGAGTTAGGCACGTATCTCACATCTTTATTTCCATATCTATCAGAGCCAAAAGTGACTATGTGAGTTTTAAGTACTACAAGTACTGCCACCTAGTTGCACATTTTGGTACTAAGTTAAAACAATCTGATGTTAGCGCCAAATGTGACTATTCAACATGACAAATGGCGGACGTGAGTGATATATCGCGAATGCTCGAAGAAATACCCGATGATTTCTCAAGTGATCACAGTGAATATGTTCCAGAGAGTAATTCAACTGATACAGAAGGTATTTATACACATTATTATGTAAAAATATATTGTAATTAAAGGTTTATTGAAATTATGTCAGCAGTCAAATATTTTATTTGACATTTGAGGGTTAGTCATTTTTGGCTCTTACATATTGTAAAAATTAATGTGATTTCTTATACATTTTAGGTGACCAAGAATTACTCACAAGAGACACACCAGAACCGAAACAATCGAAAAAACGGCAACTCAATTCCGAATATCATAAAAAAAATATTAGAAAAAGGAAAAGACAATATTATTGCGAGAGGAATATGTGTCATCAACCGGTGTATTAAAAAAAAAAATAGACTGTAATGTAAACTCGTGTGGTTGCAAGAAAAAATGTTCCCTTGCCATACCAAATGAGAGGAAAATTGCAATCTTTCAAAACTTTTGCAAACTGGATGAACCAGCTAAGTCGGCATTTATTACAAGTCAAATTGAAAATATTAACGTTAAAAGATCTTATGGACACAAGAATACGGAGTCTACACGTAAGTACACCAGAATATACCGATTGACTGATGAATATGGAGAAGACAAAGTTGTCTGTAAAAAGTTTTTTAAGGACACATTGCGATTATGTGACGCTGTTATTCACAATAAAGTAAAAGCGAAGATCATATTGGGAGGACCGGCTGAAGATCGTCGTGGGAAACACGTTCCACACAATAAGACAAAATCTGAGGATGAAACGTTTGTCATATCATTTATAAGTAAATTTCCAGCTTATGAGAGCCACTATTGTCGAAGGGACTCGCAAAAGAGATATTTATCGCCTCATCTGAATGTTTCCATTATGTACAAGATGTACGAAAAGGAATGCAGTGAAGTTTCTAAAACACCTCTGTCCATTTTTATGTTTAGGCATATTTTCAATAATAAATTTAATCTTTCGTTTCATCCACCACTAAAGGATACATGTAGGACATGTGATGAATTTAAAGCAAAAAGTTCACCATCCGAAGATGAAGTAATCGGCCACAATTCTCATCTAAAGGCAGTGGAAGACATTAAACAACTGAAAAAGGAGGATATCGAGGAAGCGAAATGCAGTAATGGAACCAAACATGTTCTGGTGTTTGATTTAGAAAAAACTTTGCCAACGCCCGAATTAACAACAGGGATAGCATATTACAAACGCCAATACTGGACATATAACTTGGGTATACATGATGAAGTAACGGATACAGGACACATGTATGTATGGGGTGAACATGTTGCTTCGAGAGGTGCCCAGGAAGTAGCTTCATGTTTATTGAAACATATCAATAAACTCCCGCTATGTACAAAGCAGATAACTTTGTACAGTGATTCTTGCGGTGGACAAAATAGAAATATCAAAATAACATTAATGCTAAGCTACATGCTCCAAAAAGTTGAGCAAATTGAGGAATGTAACTTGAAATTTTTCATACCAGGTCACAGTTTTTCAAGCTGTGACCGAGATTTCGGTATAATCGAGAGACAAAAAAAGTACAATCCATATATTTTTCACCCTGATGATTGGATTAGGGTAATAAGAAATGCAAAGAAAAAGGAACCCAAATTCCAAGTTCAAGAGATGACAGGCATAGATTTTTTCAGCAGTAAGTCTCTTGAGGATGAAATTGTAAACAGGAAAGAGACTAGCAACAAAGTGAAAGTGGAGTGGCTCAAGATTCGGTGGATTCAACTTAGAAAAGAAAGACCTCAAATAATATTTTTCAAATACAACCTCGATAAATCTACGCCATTCCTTGAAGTGGATATAGCCAAAAAAGCAAACCGCGGGAGACCAAATCGCTCTTTCCAAGATATCAGACACTTGTACCCCAATGGAAGAGCAATAACAAAGGAAAAGAAAAAAGACTTGATGTCGTTAATGTCCTATATTCCGCCAATTCATCACGATTTTTTTAAAAATTTACGTACTGATGAAATCGTCGAAGATTTTGGTTTAGAAGGTGACATAGAAGAATGTAATGAAAATAATTAATCTTAAACTATATACCTAATATGTATATAATTTTTTATATTATTATTCCCTTTTATTATAAACTAAACAGAAAATAAAACAATAACACCCCCACTAGCTCAATTCAGTATCCTTTTTAACTTAAATGTAAAAAAAAAAATACAAAACTACTGTAACAAAAATACAAATTAATGTTTTTAATTTAAATTACCAAATTTATACAATATTTGTACTGTATTACACATTTTTTAATACTTATTTGCTAATAAAAGAATATAAGCATATTTGGCTTTTAATAACTTATGGAACCTGTTAGCGCCAGAAGTGACTAATCCGTGCCTAACCAACACAATGCTCCAATAAAATGTAGGTTGTAAGTCAGAGCCAAAAATGACTATGATTTTATTAATTGATACCGCCTTTATCAATAATGCTAATTTTTTTTTTCATCAATATATACAGAAATAAAGAATATATAAATATAAACTGAACATTTTTTTTCCTGGATTCCATCAATTTATTTAATCGTAGCTTCGAAACTTTCAAGTCCGTTATCTCAAAACGACATAAATGTGGATTAGTCATGTCTGGTTCTGAGCCACTCATATATATATTGTGACAACACTCATATATTCATATTTTTCATTGTTGAAATATCGAATTTTTATTTTTATTTGTGTACAGCTTCGAAAAGAAAAGAAAATGTAAATTAAGAAAATATTTTGAAATGGTTATTTTAAGGCGAAGGACAGGAAAACTTCGTTTGATTTAATTTTAGCTTTCAGCTCAATTTTAGTTTAATTAGAGATTTTTAAGTAAAAATCTTAAATGGAAAGGTTAAAATAGCGAACATAGGCTAACCTTAGATTAATTTGAGTTAAATAATTGTTTTAAGCTTAGTGAATTTAAGTTATTTTAATAGGTTTAATTCATAGTTTTAGTTTAAAAGGAATTAATGTTACCTTTTCTTTTAAATTAACGTAGTTTAGTTAACTTGGAATTTCGCTCGTTCTTTTCTTCATGACGCAAATAGCAATGTTTGATATTTACCTTAACACCTCAGGTAATGGACTCTACCTCATTTGGACAGATCCGCATTCATGCAATCTGATTGGCCGGCGAACTATGACATGGCATTGGCGCCCCATTCGTAGTTGATTTAACGCCGTGTCTCCAAGGAGGAGCTCTCTTCTTTGCTCTTGTCTCTGTCGCTCGCACTCTTTTGCTTATCTTAGATATTTTACCCGCGACTGCCCGGGTGCGAGAAGTTTTGCAGCCACATTACTTCTACCCCGTGACTGAAGTCGGGAATGACTCAACACGCATTTTTAGATTAGGAGGTGTTAATGTTAAGTTATTCTAGTTTTAGGAAGGCTCAAACCATAGCTTTAAATTTCAAAACTTTAATTTTATTCAGCAAATTCCACTGAAGTAAAATATGCATGTATTTCCGCATTGGAGTGAATAAGTGAGCTGTTGTTAGTGAAATCTTTAACTATTAGTTAATACTTTTCGGGTGAGTTTAAATTGAAGTTAGCATTTGCGTAACGCAACTCGCTATGAAAGGTTCGAAATTCATTACTGGAAAGTTATTCTATTTAGTGCCACGTGCGAGCGTTACTGTAGTTCGCACAATTAAAATAGTTAATGCTGTAGCTTTGCCATTTACCTGTATATTTTAATTTTGGAGCTTGTCATGTCTGTTTATGTGAATAAACATTGTTAAGTTTCGTCCATTGAACAAGCGTTAAGCCTCTTTTCGGTGCCGTGGACGCAAGGCGTGGCCCCTACCCCCCCGGGAAGATTGGGCTAGTAGCTGGGGTGTGACGCTATGGAGGGGACAAACAGAAATTTTACCTAGCTGAGTGCTATGGTTGGCGCCCAACGTTTTTATAGATATAACCAAAACCAGCACCTCCTATCTGTACCATCACAATATATATATATATATATATATATTGTGACAATACTCATATGTCGATTTATTATAACTATTAAAATATTAGAATATTAATATTATTATCATTGTAAAGACAAAAGAAATGTCAATTGAGAAAAATAATTTCAAAGTAATTATTTTGTAAAAGCTAATGGCGAAAGACTTCGTTAGGGACAGTTTTAGTTATTGTCAGTGATTTTTATTTTAGTTTAGGCTTTAATTTATTTTAATTTAGGATTTTAGGAGATAAATCTTTTAAATGTAACTTATTAGGATTTAATGCAATTTAATGTTAGAAATTTAGGTGTTTTTAGTAGTTGTGTAATTTAAGATTAGTTGAATTTAAGGATTTTAATAAGGAATTAATTTTCTTTTTTGCTTTAATTAAGCTGAGTTTATTTGAGTTTGGAAATTTCCTATTCTTAGGAATTTCCTTGTGGCCATCATTCCATATTTGGAATTGTTGTAAGCATTGTAATTCTATTGGTTAATTAGCATTATCACTCCATGTGAGGTAATAATGAGGTAATCTCCCTTATTTGGGCAGATATGCAATCCTGCCATCCGTATGGTCTGTGCGACGCGTGACGTCACACAGCGGCGCTCTTAAAGTTTATAAAACGGGGTGTTCGAGGAAGATCTCTCTCTCTCGCCGCAGTTTTGCTCTTTTAACCTTTGCTACAATGCACCCGGCCTCGTCGATCGCCGCGGACGATGTATTGGCAGCCGCGCCTCAAATTCTCGATGCGTTTGTTAGAGATAGGGCGTGTTAATTCAAGTTATCGTTAGTTAGAATAGGCAACCCGTGGATAGCCTACAATTTCTACAATTTATTGGTGCGAAAAATTACTAAAAATTAATTTGCAAAATAAAGCTTGCAAATTTTGTGTTCAATGCACGTGTACACCCGTGCAGGATTCCCCAAGTTACTTAGTGCTTCGTAAGTGAAAATTTGTGCTTCGTAATTTAGTTACTTAGTGCTTTGTAAGTGAAAATTTGTGCTTCGTAATTTAGTTATTTAGTGCTTCAAAAGTAAAAGTTGTGCTTCGTAATTTAGTTATTTAGTGCTTCGTAAGTGAAATTTCAGTGCGTCGTAATTTAACTTTATGCTTCAAGAAGTTATAAGCCATAGCTTCGCCGAAATTATCATTCTTGTAGAGAAGTGACATATTGTTATTTTGCAGTGTCGAATAAAATGGTTAAGTTTAATTAATGTGGTGAACGCGTTGTGCTTCTTTGTGCGTGAACGTGAAGTGTGGCTCCCCCACGCTCCGAATGGATTGGATTAGTCAGGGCATACCATGTAACGACTTTGGAGGGGGTAGATAGAAAATTCACCGAACGGACTTTTCGGTTGGCGCCCAACAAAATACCCGAACAACCCCTGAAGGACTAAAATTATCACGTGGTACCGTTACAATATATATATATATATATATATTTCTACGTTCAATATTGATTGGCACTGCCCCTATAACTCCTGCAAAGTAGCAGTTTGAAATATGTGTCGATGCATGCATGACGATAGACTATAGTACTGTTTCCTGCCACCAAATGGTGTTGCTGTGTCCCATAGGGAGCTCAATGCAATGGCAAATGTTCCGGCTGGCCAGTACGCTGGTGGACATCGATATGACAACATGGAAGCAGACAAGCATGGGCAACGGTGGACAGTGTGGTTCCTCTGGAGGGAAGGAGTGACTGCTTCAGACATCCACAAGAGGTTAGTAGCCATATGTGGGGAGACTGCACCAAGTCGCCGATCCGTGTTTCATTGGGTATCAAAGAGTTCAAAGACGGCAGGGACTCTGCTGAAAAACGCAAAAGCACTGGACACCAACCAAACAATGCCCAGCATATTAATGTTTTGATAATGACGAACAGGTGAATCAAGTTTGATGAATTAGAGACGGCAACAGATCTATCACGGGGAACCCTCCACACCATCATCCATCAGGATTTGAAGATTTATTTCAGTTCTACTTATTTCAACATGAATACTAGTCGATTTTATGGCAAAAGACAGAAATACATCGTCAAAGTACCCCCTCAGGACAGGATGATAGTGCAATGAATGACAGCAGTGTTGAAGAATGTATACCAACACTTGAGGTCTCTGACGACTCTTCTGATACCGATACAACATCAGATGATGACTGTCTTCCTTTGAGTAGTTTTACCAATCAAGCTGAACCATCTGTGTCTGCAACTCAGACATCAAAATGCAGCAGAAGGGCTATCAGTAAATGGTTCAAACCAAAAGAGACTGATCTGATAACTGCGCCTGTCTTCACATCAAAATCCAACTCTCCTGTTACAGAATTGCTTACATCCAGGCAATATTTCAATAAATTTTTTCGTTAACAATTAATTGACCATATAGTTGAACAATCAAATTTATATGCAATTCAAAAGAATATAATGAAGCCAATATCACTTTCCACTCCCGAGTTGGAACAGTTCATTGGCATTGTGATGTTGATGTCTATTATCAAGGTTCCAGCTTCACGTGATTATTGGTGCCCGAGATTCAGAATATCATAGATAGCAGACATTATGCCACTGAACAGATTTGAACTGATTCGTAGTTTATTGCATTTCAGTGATAATTCAAAACAAATTCACGACAAGAACCATCCAGATTATGATAGGATTTATAAAATAAGGGAAGTTCTGAACAGCGTCCTCGAAGTTTGCCAGAAGTTAGAGAAGCCTGAAATGCTTAGCATCGATGAGCAAATTCTGCCATTTAAGAATAAACTATGCCAAAAAAACCGAAGAAGTGGGGTTACAAAATATTTGTAATGTCTGACATGACAGGAATGGTACATAACTTTGAAATGTATCTTGGTAAGATTATGCCATGCCCGGGTTACCCTGATATAGGTGCCAGCGGAAACATTGAATTCCGAATGTGTAATGTTTTAACTGAAAATAACAATCACAAGGTTTACTTCGATAACTGGTTTTGTGGTGTACCTTTACAGGTCGAACTTGCAAAGCATTGGGAACTGTCCGGGAAAACAGATTGCCTGGCTGCAATCTTGCAAGTGAATTGACACTGAAGAAAAATGGACGGGGAAGCACAGAGCAAACAACAATCATTGAGGGTACCACTGTAGCAGCAACAAAGTGGTTTGATAATAGAGGTGTTGTACTACTGAATACATTTGCTGGCTCTCTTCCAATGGACATTGTAAATCGTTGGGATGCAACAACAAAATACAAGTAAAACGCCCATACTGTATATCTTTCTATAACCAGTTTATGAGAGGTGTTGATAGGACTGATCATTTCATTGCTCTCCATCGTCCTGTTTTGAAGTCACGCAAATGGTATATGAGAATATTTTACCATTTGATTGACTTAGCTTGCATCAATGCCTGGTGCCAATACAAGAAGGACTGTAAAGAATTAGGAATTGATCAATCAAAAGTGAAAAAGCTCAAAGTATTTAAGAGTGAAGTAGCAGAGTCACTTTGCAAAGCTGGAAAACTGCCAATAAAGAGAAAGGTTGGTCGCCCAACAAATAGCCCAGAGCCTTCAGCTAAAGAAAATAATAAAAAAAAGAGAATGCCTTTGACAAATCTTCCCGTAACAGATGTTCGAAACGACGGGATTGGTCGTTGGCCTACATTTCATGAAAAAAAAAGGTAGATGCAAAGTAGCTGGATGCAAAGGTACTCCACGGGTGAAATGTGAAAAGTGCAATGTGTATCTGTGTTTCACACCTTCCAAAATTTTTCAATCCTTTCACTGTAGTCTCTGACTTTCATTTTGTATTTTATTTACCTAATTAGATGTTTTGTAAATTACAGCATTTATTACATCAATTATGTGGTTCAAAATTTTTTACCCCGTAAATGCATGGTGTTGCCTATAAGCAACAAAATATTATTTTAATAATTATTCATTATATAAAAAAAAATTTCCAATAAAAGATCCTTAGAATAGTCCATACATAACAAAAATTACAACAAATATTTTTTTTTTTTAAAACAGCTTTCATAATTCATGCAACTTAGGGTTAAGGAAAGCATCAACAGTCATGAAACATACACTGAAGACCTTGTGTTTCAAACTTGAACATGTGGCTTACCTACAGTCCATCCAGAATCGGCACATGGGAAAAGCAATGAATGGCACATTGGATCAGAATGGGGGTTCAAGTTAGATATTTTAATAAGTGCACCAGTTCTTTAGAATAGATGACGAAAACAACATTGTCTGGTGGTGTTCCAACATCAGTGACAAAAACAGCAGCCAACTTAGATGTATTGGATCTTCCAGGATGAAATGCATTGGTAGTAGTGAATTATAATTGAAAATCAGATGTAGTATGACCTACATCTTTGATATATTTAAACATCTGTGCATAAGGATTACGTATATCAAGCATTGCTTGCAATATAACCATTATTTCCCTGCAACAGTTTCTATTGGCTTCATTCTGTATATGATGATGTAATGCAGTATCAAAATCTAAAATGAAAAGGCTAGCGTAAGCTGGTGCAACTCCTGCAGGTGGTTCCAAACTTCCTACATAAGATACACCTGGCCTTATAGTTTAAAACCATATGGACCTCAGCCAGGAATGTCAACCAAGTTAATCTGAACTGAAGCAAATGCCAGAGCATTGATAAATTGTCTAATATTTTCTAGGTAGTTCTTAGTGTAGTCATTATTCTGCTCTATGAGGTTTTGAAGCTCTTCACAAACTTTTTTTTTCTCATTTATATTTTTCCTGAAGAAAATTCTCGTTGAGAGAATAGAAATATTGAAGTTATAAAGATGTTTATTTGAAGATTTAAGGATTGGTGTTTTCCTTTTGTATACATTAAGAATAGAAGATTTAGGATGATACGAGTTATACTGATCTATTTCTCACAATTACTTGCAACCCCAAGTGGACTGAAATTATCTCTCAATTGAAACCATATGAAAGAGTTGAACATAGACCTGACTTAGTTTCTAGAGTTTTTCATTTAAAATTGCAAGCGTTGTTAGATGATCTTTTTTAAAAAAAACATACTGGGTGTGATCATTGGTTATGTTTGTGTTATTGAATTTCAAAAGAGAGGTCTCCCTCATGCACACATTCTCCTCATTTTGTCAAATGAAGATAAATTACGTTCAGTTGAAGATGTAGACTCTTTAATTTGTGCAGAAATTCTAAATAAAGAAACAGACCCTGAACTTTTTGAAGTTATTCAGGAATGCATGGTACTAATTCAGAGAAAACTTTGCAAGTTTTGAAAAGTCATTATTTAAATGGATGGCCAAAGTCTAAAGAGAACTATTATTAAAACCCTTTTGGAATATACAAAGTGAAATTCATGTCATAAATGACTTATTTAAGGTAATAAATTAATTGTTCCAAAATCTATGCAAAAAGAAATGTTAATAAATTTACGAAGGCCTTCAGGGAATTAATAAAGCATCTTGATCTTGCTAGAAATACAGGGTACTCACTCTTTATCGTCCCATCACTAATATGTTTTTTTACAGATCAACATATTATTCAATAATGCAACACGGACAATTAACGTTTGAGAAAAGAAAATTTGCCATAAAGTGCTACTGGAGGTGTGAGAACGTTGTGGAAGTGCAAAAAAGATTTAGACGAGAGTATAATAAAGATCTCCTAACACGACGTAACATTGCTCACATTAGAGATACGTTTGAATTGAAAGGAACTGTTAACAATGTCCATAAGCAACCTTCTAAAGACCTTCAACATCTATCAGCCCATGAATAGAAGACCAATCGAAGGAAATCCTTCTTCGATCTGCAAGAAAATCCAAATGACAATTGGGTCGCGAGATATGAATTTCAAAATCGAGCATCCATCGCATATTTAAATGAGGTCATTGGAAAAGATACATTCCAACATTAATTCACGCCTCTAATGAAGATGATCCTGATCGCAGAGTTGAATTTTGTGAATGGTACCTGGGCAAATGCGCGGAAGATTCGACATTTCTCAATAAAATTGTTTGAGGCCACGTTTAAGTTAAATGGGTCAGTTAATCGACACAACTGTACCTATTGGGCTCGTCAAAATCTACATATTAGAATGGAACATCATTTGGACTTACCAGGAATTACAGTGCGGTGTGGAATATCAGCACTGGGCATACTAGGACCATTCTTTTTTGAGCAAACTGTCACTGGTGAGAGTTACCTCGATGTTTTGCAGGGTTCCGTCGGCCAACGCATTGAAGAGATGTTTGGAGATGTAGACTTTTTATTTCCAGCAAGATGGGGCACTTCCCTATTTCCCCACTTCCATCGTGATGTAAGGGCCTATCTCGATGCAACACTTCCGGAAAGATGGATCGGGCGAAGAGGTGCTGTTGAATTCCCTGCATGCTCCCCAGACCTCACGCCAATGGATTTTTTTTTTTGTGGGGATACCTCAAGGATAAGGTTTAAGCCACAAAGGCAGCGACATCGTTGAGCTGAAAGACAAAATTCGAAGGCAATGTCTTGCAATTCCAAATGATATGTTAACACATTCGGGTCGTAGCCTTTGCTCCCCTGGCTTCCCCCACGGGTCGTGCTATTTTCGCACATTTTCAAAGTGTATGCATCATGGACACAAGCATATTTCTATAATTACTTTAGATCAGTGTTAAAGAGCTAATGTTGGTCTTCAAAATGATATATTAGATTTTAGTTGTAAGTATTATAGCCAATAAGAAATTTAGATACAAAGGAGTAGAAAAATTGAGATAAAAAAAGCTTTACACGATATCTCTATTAGATAAAAATTCCAAAAAATGACAAATCTGAAGAAAATAATATTAAACAATATAAAATTTCATATTTTAATTTGTTATAATATTATAAACAATTTAAAAACGTAGTGATTTGAAAATCCTTCAAAACACTATACAAAGGCTTCCAAAACAAGTGGAGACATTGTTACACTTCTGTGACTTCCGTCGAGATTCCACGAGGTATTGTCAACAATTAACCCCACCTATTGGTGTATTTTTGAACTACAATGCTATTCAAGCAATTTCGAGTGGTCGCCGCTCGAAAAAACGCCTGCCAAAGTGAAGCAAAACAATGAGAAACTCGTGCTTGGAGAATTGCCGAGCATCGTAAATTTGGGGAATACATGGCCGCCCGTAGAATCTACGGGCAGCGACCTGAATGTGTTAAGCGATGTTGTCGCATCCACTGGTCAACATTATCAACTTTGTTTGGACAATGGTGGAAACCAATTTGAACATTTGCGAACACGCACGAATTTGTAAACGACTTGCTGAAAAGATTAATCTACTCAATAAATCATTATCTTTTTTTAATTTCTCCTATTAAACCTGTAAATATGCCAATAAACACCTTGATCAAAGTTAAATATATGGTTAATAAATGAGAGTACATTTTTTGGGGACACCCTGTATACTCTATTGGCCGAATTCGAAAAAGAAGGAAATTTGTCCTATAAGTTCCAAGTATAGACCAGGGAATCAAAAGGAACCATTACAAAGTTATGGTATCTCAAAATAACCATGGCAACAAGTGGGTATAGATTTAATGTATTTTAATAATAAGACATATTTAATGGTTACTGATTACTATTCAAAATTTATTGAAATAGCAATGTTAAATTGAAGATATGGTTTCAAGATGGAGGCCCCCCATTTAATTCGGCAAAATTTCAATCATTCTTACGTGATTGGGATATTGAGTTACTAATTCTCAATCTAATAGTTAAGCACAAAATTCAGTTAAGATTGTCAAAAATATGTTAAAAAAATGTTTCTATTCAAATACTGATCCTTACATAGCATTGTTACATTATAGAATCGCACCCAAGAATAATTTGCCTTCACCTTCTCAGTTATTAATGTCCAGAAATTTAACAATGAATGTCCCTATCATGAATAAAAAATTAAAGCCTAAGGTTGGTAGGTTTTCATATTTTAAGGATATTTAATTTTTAACATGTGTGACTATTTAATCTAGCAAAGCTAGACCCATAATCAATTGCAAAAATTCACCATTAGAAAAAAAATCTCTAAATACATATTTCAAAGCCTCAAAATATACACAAAAAAAAAGCCATAGGATTTGTAAAAAATCCAAAACTAATAATACAAGATTTAAAAGAATTAAACATCACTGAAAACCACAATATTTTTTTCTTTGATATAAAAGATCTTTATATGTCTTTATCAAAAGAACTATACAATGACGCTTTAAATTATATCTTAAATAAGAATCCTTTACCATCACATATAAAAAATATGTATAATTATTGATTTTGTTACAATAATTTTTGATAATCAATACTTCAAAAATGACGTAGATATATACAAACAAACAAGAGGTTGTTTTATGGGCCTAGCCGCATCAGGATGTACAGCTGACATATCAATGCAATACATTGAATTCTTAGGTAATTACATAACAAATGCATTGTATTATAAAAGATATGTAGACGACTGTATATTTATAACCAGTGCTCATCATTCGAAAAAAATTAATGATGAATCCAACAAATTGTCTAATGAAATAAAATTTACAAAAGAAGACGAAAATGATGGTAAGATCGCATTTTTAGACATATTAATTCAAAGAAAGCAAAACAAAATAATTACGTCATGCTACAGAAAATCCACATATTCAGGTAGAACGGTTAATTTTCAGTCGAACACCCCAAACAAATATAAATATAATATAATAAAAACTTTTATTGATAGAGCTTTTTCTTACTCATCGGATGAGATCATATTAAACCAAGAAATAAAGACAATAAAACAATTCTTAAAAGTAAATGATTACCCTACAAAATATATAAATGATAGCATAATAAAGATTTTTGATTAAATCAAACATACAATCATAAACAAAACAAATGGGAAATTACACATGAATCAGTATACATAAAATTCCCATATGTTAAACAATATGAAAATAAAATAAAATATTGAAAGATACTCCAATCATTCCCGTTTTTACTTTGAATAATAAATTATGTATCAATACCCTGAAGCAAGATAATAAGAAAAAAAGAAAATGATAACAAAGAAGGCATTGTATACAAAGTATCATGTAAGAACGAAAACTGTTTTTATATAGGCGAAAGTGAAAAAACATTAGAAAAAAGACTGTATTCCCACAAGTATGCCTGTAGAACTCAAGAACTTAGTGCGTCCATGATAGCAAGTCATTCATATAAGAAGAATCATTATCCAGATTTTCACAATGCCTCAGTGATTGAATACGAAAAAGATTATTAAAAAAGAACAATCAAAAAAATCAATATTCATAAATTTGTCGGAATCTTACAACACCAGACTTTCGAACACTAATATAAAGCAATATTGTAGGAATTCTTTATTGCAGGATAAATTACACAAACAGATCAAAAAGAAAATGAAGAAGTTTGACTAACATCATCATCATCAAAGAAAACAACGAAGAGTTTCCGGTTTATGAAAAAAACAACATACATCGCTATCAATCATCGTTTCCAGCAACAGAAAGACAAGAAGGCATCAATTCTGCAATACGACAACGTTACGAAGACTGCTTTTACGAACTGACCTCCTGAGACGCCACCTATGAATCGACAAACTCAAGAATCATAACTAATCTACAACTCCACCATTGGTTGGAATCTTTGAATACATTAACCTTAGACCTATATAATCCATCCCCAGGAATTGTAAATCATCTTGCTGATGATGGGGAACAATGTCTTCCTTGAAACTGTCTAGGATGTATTGTATACATTTTTTAATTATTTATTAATTATTCTTAATGGAAAAAATCTTTTAATACAACCTTTTTAATTATAAATGTTAATTATAAACACAAAATTGAAATTACTAATTGTAAATATTAACTGAAAATACAAATTGGAAATATTAATTGAAAATTAATTGTAAATATTATTTTGAAATATCAATTGTAAATACTAGTTAAAAATATTAATTATAAATAATTTAATTAAAATTATTAATTAATTGTAAATAATGTGTGTTTTATTGAATATATTTATTAAATATTATAAGGGTGTAAGATAAATGTCAAACTCAAAGTGCTTACTATTAAAACAGGAATGCCAAGCCACTGTCAATTTTACAACCTAATGATTATATATACATTAAGAAAGATCCTAAGTCAATCTGGTTTCCTGGTATTGTAAAAGATTGCAATGCCAAAAATCTTATGTGATAATAAAATTGTCAAGGGAATGAACACAGGAGAAATAGAAAACATTTCAATATAGTAATAGTTGTATAACGCCTTGCTATGTGTAGGGTATGTGTTGAAGCGTTGTAGCTATCAACTTGGGATAAGTGGTGCCACCTCTGTATGTAGGAGCAGAATAAAAAAAAATAGCAAAACACGATAGTCAGTTTCCTTTCTGTTCTTACTTTCTTTACAACCATTTAAGGGACATTCTTTACCACCACTTTAGGGACATACAAAAAAAGTGGCGACGAAGATTTAAAAAAAAAAAAATAGCTTTTGTCGGTAATCGAGGATAATTTATTCCCACAGAAGAGTGGAGGAATTATGTGGAAGGGATCGAATGTTTTTCGAAGGGAATGATGTTAGTGAATCAAAGCGAGTATCAACATTTCTTATGTTAGTGGGAAAGGAATGTTATGATATGCTAAGGAGTTTCTGTGCTCCTGCCAAACCAAAGGATAAAACTTATAAAGATTTAGTTTGCATCAAATCACTTTTGTCCTAGGCCTAACATGATTGCCGAGTGGAAGCAGTTTTCTGCTAGACATCAGAAGTCTGGAGAGGCTATTTTGGAGTTCGTAGCTGATTTATGTAAGTTATCCAAAACTTGTGAATTTGGCAATACCTTAGATGAGCGTTTGCGAGATCAATTCGTTGAAGGAATTAGTAATGAATGCATTTTGTATTTTGTCTAAGCCTATTTTGACGTTTGAAGAAGCAGTTGCATTAGCCGTTGCCATGGAGACAGCAGAGAAGGATGTTCAACAGTTTAAGATTGTTATGAAACAAGTGCATCAAGTTGAAAAGAGAAACTGCAAAGAAAGACGATGAGAGATTACAAAGATAAGAAAAAGGGGCCATCAGTCTCAGAATGCAGACTACAAAAATAAAAAACTGTGTTACAGGTGTGGAAAGACCATACACTTGGCTGATAAATGCAACATGAAGGACTTTAGATATTATAACTGCCAGCGTAAGGCACATATTGCATCAGTGTCGTGCTTTAAGATAGAGAAAAGAACATCAGTTAAAGAAAGGCCTACAAATGCAAATTACTTATGTGAAGGGATGTCGTTACATTATACAGAACTCTCAGATTCTAAGGGAGTACCGCCTATTGAGATTCCAGTGGTAGTGGAGGAAATAGTTATCACTTTTGAGTTGGACACTGGTATTGTTAGTTCAGTGTTACCACTTCGGTTGTATAAACAGCATTGTACAAAGTATCCTCTGCAAAATTCCCCTTTCGAATTTGAATCTTACTTTAGTGAAACTCATAAGGCTTTAGGATGTTTACAGCAATGCTTAAATATGAGAACAAATGTGATAAACATGAGTTTCATGTGCCAGATACTAATGGACCACCATTATTAGGAAAAAATTGGGCCTACCAGTTTGGATATGAGAAGTTACCTGTTCAGTTTTGCAGATATGTAAATGGGAAAACTACTTCCAGCTTACAAGCTGTACTGGATAAGCTTGCAAACCTTTTTAAAGATGAGTTAGGGTGTTTTAAGAATTACAGTTCTCATTTATAGCTAAAAGAAAATGTTACTCCAAAAATTTTAAAACTTTGTTCAGTTTGCACTACGGGAAAAGATTGAAAAGGAATTAAATCATCTGGTACGGGAAGGAGTTTTAATACCTATTACTAAAAGTAAATGGGCAACACCTATTGTTCCTGTTATGAAGCCTGATGGTAGTGTTCGAATATGTGCAGATTACAGGATGACCCTAAACCCAGAGTGGAAGGTTGACAGTTTTCCTTTGCCAGGAGTGGAAGAGCAAATGGAGAAGTTGGCAGAAGGTGAGAAATTTAAGAAAATATATAAACATAACAAAGCTTCCAAGAACAAAGATTTCAACAACATAGAACCATTCATGGTAAGGAATCACCATATACACTGCTGTTGAAATCTATGTTATTGGAAGCTTTGTTATGTTTTGTAAGGAATATTCGATGTATTTGAAAGCCTGACGAAGCAGGAAAAAGAAATAGCCTGAGAAATATAGCTAATGAAGAAGAAATGTATTATGTTTCATTAATAGTATTCATCATTTTGTTAAGCTTTAGAAAAACTAGGAAAATTTTACATAATTTAGCTAAACAATATTCTAGGCTGAATGAGAAATGTAACTGAAGAGAGGTTCAAAGGATCCATATTTGGTCTTCTTAAAATAAGGCTACCTCTACAACAGGCCTTGGTCCGAGGGGGAAGTTTTTTGGTAATGTGACCATCTTAGTGCTGAGCAGAGCCGCACCAAGGTATGTTGGCCCCAGGGTGCCAGGCAAAAGTTTCCGCCCCTAATAAACTAAAGCATTTGCCGCCCGCCGCCCCCCCCAAGACGTGCCCGCCCGGGTGCAAGAACGGGGACAATAAGAGCCTTGGCATTTATTGGAGCATATACGGTGTATAAAAATGTGTGAACAATTTATTCAGAATACAGGATTTTGCGCACTCGGTCCAAAATGAAGAACAAATTTTAAAAGATATTAATAATAAAATAACAAAAGCATCTAAGTGCAGTTTGTTTGATAAAGAAACTACAAGCAAAATTGTGAATTTAAATGATTCTTTGCCTACCCTTTGGGGATTACCAAAGGCACGTAAAGCAGAATGGTTTGTTTAAAATAAGACCCATCATAAACTGTAAAGATAAAGCTACTTTGGTTGTCTCTAATATTTTAAAAAACAAAATAGAGCTCATTCAATATCGATCAAAATAAGTATTATGAACCGGGACTCCCTTTTAAAATATATCCATGCAAACCCCATTATTACCAATATCAGATGATTTCGCTAGATGTTGTTAACTTATATACTTCATTGACACAGACCCTAATAATGAAGGCGATACATCACGCTATAGATCAGGATACGGATATACGTGATGGAAGAGTTTTCTTCAACACACAGGAGATAGAAATGCTGATAGCACTGCTATTTCAGATGCAGGTTTTTTCTTTCAATAATCGGTTCTACACCCAAACCTCAGGGGTATTTATGAGATTACCCTCGTCGGCAGTAATGGCCGAATGCGTAATGGCTTTCATCAAATTTCAAGCCTTTTCTATCGATAATGTCATAAACAATGTGAATCTAATTTACAGATATGTTGCTGACACCTTCCTTATCGTTAATAGTCACTATATGAATAGTATACTTGAGGACTTTAATAATATTAACGATAACATTCAATATATATTAGTATGTAGGAAGAAAGCAATGGAGCCATCCCTTTTCTTGATGTTCTAACAAGGAAACACACAGGATTTCAAACAACGGTATACAAAACCTATCGATGCCTTAATTACAATTCATTACAACAGCTCGGTATCTCAAAGTTACAAAAAAAATTCGGTATTAATGGCTCTAGACAGGGCCAAAAAAATTTGTTCCACTCCCAAACTATTGTACCAAGAGATCAAGAGGATTAAACACATCTTGATCAGCAATGGATTCCCAAACAAAGTGGTGAGTAATTACATAAAGTTTCTTCTACAGAATTCAATATACGTAACAACAATATCCATGAAAAACAAGCATATCGATACGCATACATACCATGTGAGGACACCTTAATCAAAAAATTAAAACCGATTTTAAAAAGATCTAATATAGGGCTTGCATGTAAGCCAAGCAACACGATAAGCAGATTTCTCAATAAAGAAAAAGACCGGAAAGTGCAAAAACCATGCTTAATGTGAACATGAAGTGGTTAATGGAATATATTGCAAAACGCACAGATATAATGCTTGTCTCTATATTGGGCAGACCAAACTTAGGTTGGATACGAGGCTAAAAGAGCACTGTTACGTGGTAAAAACACAAAATATGGCCTATTACACAGCGAGCCACTGCCATATGCTTCAACATGAATTGGATACCGATAACCCAGTGATTTATAGTAAAAAAAAAAGGACACACATCTCCGAAGATTTTACGAATCAGGGATGATCAAGATTCAAAAAAGTTACAATCAGGAACTTTCCATTAATCATATCTTATAATATGGAATTTAAGGTTGTTTATTTCATCCTATTTAACCACACTTCTTATTCAACTCATGGAAAGAGTCTCACCCAATAATAGACAACTGTTTCATATTTTAGTTCAATCAACATCCAACAGGGGGAAACACAGGTTACTTCCGACTTGCTTAATTCAAAATCATTCCGTCATATAAGTCCAAGCTAGGAAGATGTTTCTTATAACTACACTTGAAAATAAACCGTAATTTAAGACGAGGGTTTGAAATGTCGTGTAAGTTTTTAGTTTATTTGTTTTTAATGTTTCTATGTTTCTGCTTTTAATCTGTTGGCAATTTTATAAAATCAATAGTAGATATTTTTTATGAAAATTATTATCAAGGCAACATTGAAGAAATAACGCTTTTCAGTGTGGAACATTGAAGTTCTCTAATGCAGTCATTCATTCAAAATAACAAAACTAATTCCCAACAAATAATTGAACAAATTCTGAATATTAAAATTGTTGATAACTTGTAATTATAGTTTATAAAACAAATTATAGTTCAAATTTAATCACTAATAAAAAAAATAGCAAGATTGATTAGAGATTCCAAAATCAATTTAAAATTCAAAATAAATATATAAAGTCTTATATAATCTATTCAAAGAAATTTGGCATTTGTTATACAATGGTAATGGGCATTGTTAAATTCAAAAAAGTGCAAAAGCTATATTATTATTTTATTTTGCCACTCAAATGTAATAGCTGCTTAGCCTTATAGATAAAAATCATTTAATTTGAACCAGAGATACTAAGTTTAAGCATTTTATTATTTTTACCTTACGTATCACTACCTCTTGTTCAAATTCCTAATAAGGAACTTAATAAGGTCTGTCATACAATAGTAAATTCCTATTAATTTTTTAAATATCTTGAAAAGCAATCAGCTAAAGGATAACATAAGTAACCAAACTCATTTTTAAAAAAAGTTAATTCAGGATATGAACAGTTTCTTTAAAGTCAATGACACCATTAATTTCAGATGACGATTCACATCTACTACATTTTAAAATATGGCACTTTTCAATGATGGAAAAACAGACAGTTAACAATTATTAATCCAGGTAATGCTAACAAATGTTAAGAAAATTATAAAATACAAGCAAAGACCAAGAATATTTAGAAAGCAAATATAAATAATTACTATGAAAATTATTCAAAAATATTCTTTAATGCATTTACTATTTTAGCTTTTACTAGGTATAGAGAATCTGCATCGAGGGCAATATTCTCAAATCCAAATTTAGCCATTGTAAGAAAAGCAGCAGCAACAAGAAAATTCTACTTCTTCTATTAGAGAGGATTCAATTGAATTAGAAACAAAGAATTTATTTACTTAAGTCAATTAGGCTTCTTCAAAATAGTATATTCTTTCTTATATTCATGACCACTTAATAGGTGTTGAGTTAATGTATCGATAACTTTATGGTTACATTAAGAATATCTTAAAATCCTAGCTCATCTTAAATTACTCAATTTTTGTTATTATTCAACTGAGCATTTCATTCTGAAAATTCCTTGCAATTCATTAAGATTCATGTTTCTGCTACTAAGAATTTATGTGCAACAAAATTTTCAGTAGTCGGAATCTGACAAATTCTGTCCCATTTCTTCATTTCAAAATCATAAGATTTGGTTTGATGTATCTAAAGCCCAGAGTGTTTCCTTCCAGCTTGTCAAACTAACAATGTTCCTTGGTTCATTTTCCATTGGCAACATACCAAAAAACTTCTTCTCACATATATCAAAAATATACCCATCAGTCATTTTTCTTAAAATGATCTGTGTTGAGACAGTTTTAATTAGAAGTTCTGTGTCAAAGAAATCAAATGCAATCTCGATATTGTAATACATTTCTTCGTTATCCTGGCTTTGGCTCCAAAATTGATCAGAAGAATCAAGATGAACCTTAAAACTAAGGGTCGATTTGCTTCCACCCAATCTATCAGTATTAACCAGATCTCCATTCCAGTTTTAATAAACGATATCTCCATTGATTTTGAGAGAAGCCACCATCTTCAATTCTAGTTATTGTCTTCCACAAAGGACAAAAATGGTCGAGATCCATTTCTTTAAAAATTAGCTGAGAATCACTAAGCTGCATAAATCCATCATTCTCCAGAAACAGTTTGAAAGTAATAAGCATAAATTAAAGAAGGAGTGGCTACTAATGGACTTTAAAGAGCAAAGTGTATTATTAACCCTTCAAACCAGTAAGGTATCCGAGGTATCTGTCTCACAGCTGGTTTGATGTACAGGGGTACGTTCTCTGCAGGGGTAGATAATTGGCGGCCTCCCGCTGTTAATTTTCAACTATATTCTGTAATTTTCCACTGACCAAGAGACAATGAAATAAGCTTGTAATTCAGTGACGGAATTTATATTTCCACACTGTAGTTTAGCCATTAAAAAATTTTCTTTTAGCTTCTTTCTTCTCTCAAAAATAAAAACTACCGGAGGAAAGACATATGCTGGAAAGAAACTCGACGGCCTGAAGGGTTAATTATTAATGAATATCAAAGAGGATGTGCCTTCCACTGTTGGTTCAATTACTGTAAAAACTGATTTAGTTTTTAATGAAAATCAAAAACTTCTTTTATTTCTTCAAACATTGATTTTCATTAATTTAAAGTGTTTTTAATGATTTTGTATATGATTTAGTTTTTGTTTTATGTTTAAATGGTTGTAAAATAAGTAAAAATAGATATCCTAAAAACATTCATAAAGTAAGAAATTTGAATGATTTAGAAACACTTATGGATTTTATTGAAGAAAATTCTAGAGATGAAGACAAACAATTAGAATTAACACATATATTTTTTTAACAAATTAGTATATGTTAACTAATACATATATTTCAAATACAGGATAAGTCACAAGAATGCCAGTCACCCGAAAAGGACAAGCAACTTCAGAATCGATGACGGACAACACATCGATGGTGGTCCTACCCCACCAACGGAGCTGAGGAAGGAGTTGCAAGGAGCTGTGCAGCTACAAGTAACGGGGCTTTGCAGTCGCAAGAAGTACTAAAATACATCACTGAAGCAATAGGCGAATCCGTAACGAAGCTCGTTATGAACAATTTAATGCACACACTCTTAAAAAGGGCAGGGAGATAAAAGAACTTTGTAAGGAGCTTCAAGGAAGTTTAACAGGATTTTATAGAATATAATAAAACGGCTGAATTAAAGGAGAAATGCCTTAGAGCAATATCAAAGAAGGACAAACGTGAGGATTTTTGGAATCAAAGAATACGAAAATGAGAACACAGATAATGTAGTAGGCAATCTGAGTAAAGAGAAGCTTGTACTGTCCGTAACATCTGAAGAAATCGACCGCTCCCACCGAGTAGGTCCTCAATAAGGACATAATATCCCTTGCAATTGTCGCGAAATTGGTGTCCTATAAAACTAGACACCACTTTCGCCAAGAAAAACTTCTCAAGGACACTGGGATTACTGTGAGGGAAGATATAACTCTCCATAGAGTCCACTTACTCCAGGCAACAATTAAGAGATTTGGGGTCATGAAATTCTGAACTGCAGATGGCCGAATTAATGTTAACCTTTTGGACAAGAAGAGATCTATCACAATTTTCGATGATCTCGAAAAATTATAGTACATTAAAGTAAATATGAAGCCTTGATATATATAGTATTTTGCAAAAAAAAAAAAGGGTTTGCCATATATGGTCATTACGTAGCGATCCATTTTGTCTGGAACAAACGTCACCAGTCATGACGTCATCAACTTGAATTCCAGATGTCTAAGAAATGAAAAGGAGTAAGTGAAAAGCAGAATTTACAGTGTATTAGGAGAGCTAAGAAACCACTTGAATAAATTATCTTTAAATATAGATCTTGACTGCTTGAACTCCATCTATTCTAATGCCGTAGCTTACTCTAATAATGTTCTAAATCAGACGCCATTGCGACTTTCCACTGAATAATGAGTAAAAAAAAAAAAACACATTTTTAAACTAAATATATATATATATTCCACCTTCTCCTTATGGCTAGCATTGAAGACGCATTCTCAGCTATCTCACCAGACTCTGATCATTCTTTCTCAAAATATTCGTAGTATTGCAGCTAATTGGGACATGCTACTAGGTCCTTTAGAAACTTTGTGGCCCAAGTTTCCATCAGAAGTAGAAATCAGGAAATTTGTGCAAATTCACAGATATTGCCAAATGTCAAGGGATTTTGTCACAGTTTCAATATAGAAATCACAGAAAAGGAGCAACCAATACTTAATGAATTCTCTTTTATTAATGTATATTTAGAACGTGTTTGTTGTTCGGTAAATGAAGATCTAATATTCGTTGGAATTTACAGACCACCATCTGGAAACCTTCAATTCATCCATGATTACTTTGTTTCAGTAGCTAATTTTATTAATCACAACAATAAAAAAGGGATATTCATAGGCAACTTTAATACAAACATTCTCAATAGAAATGACAAAACAATCATAGATATTATAACTGCATGAATTGCTACTCTTTCTTCCCTCTCATAGATTCTCCAACTCGGTCACTCTGTTTCTCACTTATCTCGCACTCTTTAGAATCAAATCTTTACTAACTTTCCTGTACAATCTAAAGGTATCCTGAACATTTTAATAATGGATCATGATCCAATAAATTACAACTTCTAATTTGTTTAAAAACCTTACTTTTAAAAAGCCAGTAACAATTAAAAATAGAAAAATCACAACAAAAAAATGTAAATAACTTTAAAAAATATCTTCAGACAATTAACTGGGTAAAAGAAATGAAAGATGCAACATCTATGGATGAAGCAGTCACTATCTTCAACAAATTCTTCTTTATTCTTCATCTTTTTCACAAATTCTCCTTCACTAGATTCAATAAATACTTTCCGCCTCTCTGCACTCCTAAGACTTAAAACATCTAACAAATAAAAATCCATGGATTTCCTGGTATCTACTTAAAGAGATTCGCCAAAAAAATAAGTTTTATAAGGCCTGCAAAAAGAATCCCACCCTGACAAACTTTAACATCTCAAAACTCTTCAAAACAACTTAAAAATTCGATCGGCCAAAACCATTTACTATGAAAATGCATTTAATGATAGCCTCTCTATTATATAAAGATAAATGGAAGAATATTAATAAACTATTATCAACCTCAATTAAAGAAAAGCTTCCATCTCATCTTATTACCAAGAATAATCCCACTGATACCATTCAAAATTTAAATCATTTTCTGAATAACCTATTTCCACACTTATCCTAGTCTTCTCTTGATGTAAGTAACATCTCTGTACCTCACAGCCCAACTCCTTCCTTTTATATATCGCCAACCATCCCTCTTGAAGTGGAATACACAATTACATCTTTAAGCAACGAAAGTTCTTCTGGAACTAGAGGTCTCCCCTAATCTTCTTAAAAACATCGAAGATGAAATCTCTCTTCCTCTAGCTCAAATATGTCAGCCACAGAAGGCATCTCCCCTTTCTCCTTCAAAGAGGCTAAAATTATTCCGCTATGGAAATCAGGCGACGTGAATGATTTAGCCAACTATCATCCTATATCTATAATTAAAACGTTCTCAAAGTCTTTGAAAAGCTTTTTCTTAATAAAGTTATCTACATTCATATCTCAGAAAAAACTATTTGCTCAACAACACTGTTTCACATATCGAAAAAAATACTGAAACAGCTCTTAATAGATTTAACAGAATCCATCACAAATCATAAGGCTTTGAAGCAAATTGTTTTAGGTTTATTTCTTGATCTCAAGAAACAAAGCTTTTGATTTAATTATGTTGACATCTTTAATATCAAAATGCTCTAATTAAGTAAGTAGAGTTAATTTCGGTATTAGGGTATAAATTAACCCTTTTATCAGTGTGTTAGATAAAAGCTTTTCATTGAATGATGTTTCTGATAATGTTTTCCCAATTCTTACTTATATTGCTGGTTACAATGCCCAAAAAGAATTTCAATTTAAAAAATTGTGTTAAATATACTTATTGGCTGCAAACAGATAAAGAGGTTGAAATTAGTGTTCCTAGTGAACTAACATTAGAACTTGATTGGGGAAAATTAATTATACCTACTCAATTGTCATGCAAATGGACACATGTTGGATACTGATAAAATAACTGTATTTGGCAGTAGAAATGAGAAATATTTACACTAATTCTTTGAATCAGGAATGATCAAGATTCTAGGCAGTTACAACCAGGACATGTCTACCAGCAATGTCCTGGAATACGGTGTTTAATTGTAAACATAGTTTTGATCCCAGTAATTTATTCTCAAAAAATGGGGCATAAACAAAGAAGATGAAATTACAACGCTTCCATCTCAACAATAGCAGAAAGCGTCTTCCGTATGGAGTTTAACACAATTGACACCAGGGGGAGATAAACGATACTTTTGAATCTCTTAAAGCGAATATCATTTGTCTCACAAATCCCGCCAAGGGAGGATCGTTTTTAAGGTAGGTTTTTTTTTTTTAAAAAAAAACTTGATAAAGAAACCGATCAAGACGAGGTTTCAAAACGTGCATCGTTTTATTTGCGTTCTTTTTCAAATGTTGTTCTATAGTTACCGAATTAGTTGACCTTTTTAAGTATTTTCTTACTATTCACATAATTTTGTATTCTAAATAAATTATGAAAAATACAGATGTTTTTCTATTGGATTTTTTTTTTTTAACAAAAACTATATTTCAAATTTCTTAATTTCTGTTGTATCATAATCTTTGAAATCCAAGACAAAACATTACATGAACTTGGTGACAAGAATAAAAAATATGAAGTTTAAAATAAAAAAACTACCAACCTAAACAAGCCGTGCAGATGTGAAGAGAATTCATATCTAGCAGCTAACACCAATTATTAAAGAAGTTACCTTACCTTGGCTTCATTATTTTCAATGGATAGCAGTGAGAACCATACCAAATTTCGCCTCCAGCAAAGATGATATCTAGTTGCCATCAATTCTTTGTTGTTCACCTCTACATTTTTGAAGAAAGATTTCAGCCAAGCAGAATTCTCATATCGGTTTTCAGAAATGCTCTAGAACAAATAAAAAAATTAAAATAAATAAAAAGATAAAAAAAAAATGTTAGTTGTGCTTTAATTAAAATTGCACCTAAAAAAAATATTAAAAGAACCTTTGTAATTCATTTTGATATTTTAATATTGGGTCAACAGAAAAATTCATGCCACTTTTTTAATGAAACAGATTAATTTTATTATTATTGATCTTTATTTTAATCAACGATATATTTGTCATTTTGTTCTGTAACTCTTTCCCAAAGTTCAATAAGCCTTTATATTCCAAAAAAGAAAAATCCGATACTCAATAAGGTGTTTTAATAAGGTGAATTAAGATTTCCCACCCAACTCAAACAATTTATGGTAGGTGGTCTTTGCATAATTTGGTCTAGTGTCATCATGTTGAAGCAGTAGATAGTGTATTTACAATTGCAGGGCATTTCACTGCAATGGCATGCTTTAGATTTCTCTGTTTGTTGGCCATATTTTGCTGCATTTATGGTTTCTCTGAATTTTACAGTATTCCTTTGCAGTCCCACCAGGTAGAACCTTACCTTCTCTGCATGAAATTCTACCTTTACAGTGTTTTGAGGGACCCGTCCCGGTTTGGTCCAGTGTCATTTTGTTTCAAATTATTATATAATATCTATTGAAATGGATCGATTTCTTTTATGGTCAAGCAGATTAGCACAAGACGAAACAAATTCCTGTGAGACAACACTGCAACAACTAACTAAGCCCATTTTCTTTACATGGTCAAAAACAGTCGACTTGAATTTGAAGTAAGCCAGGAATCTACATCTGTTGTTTGTATTGGATTATTTTGAAGTTGGTGTCTAACTTATGTCATCAACAGTGGCATTAATTTCTCGGATGACCCAATACAGTCAATTAAATGCACCACTAAATGATGACCCCCAAAACAAGTTAAACTGACTGATCTTCAATAGATCAAAAAAAAAAAAATCAAGATCAAAAATTATGACAGTAGGTTCCTTCTTCTATCCCCTTTAAAAAAAAACCTCCATAATCCAAGCAAATCAAAAAATTGTGCTTAAGTTTGATATTTGAATAAATAAAACTATCTTTACAAAACTTCACTTCAGATAAGCGAAAATAATCACCGTTGTAAATGAACACTTAATGATTTAAAGACGTAATTGATTGGACACCAAATTAAAACAATGTTATCTGTGAAAATAATTTTCAATGACAATGTTTTAAATTTTTATATATTATCAAAGTTATTTAAGCATAAGTTCTTCACCAACAATAAATATTCAGTTGCTATTAATAAATAGTCCATTCTTTATCACAGTATTTAGGAATAAAAAGCTATAAGTATTAATAGTGGACAAAAATAATAATAATAATATTAAAGGCAAAGTTTGACTGGAGAAAACATAGCACTTGGGCTTTCTTAAAGAGTGTAGGTTAGAGAAACAATTTGTCTTTGACCCTCCCTCATTACTAGGGCAAGGCATTTAATGACCTATAATTTGCTAATAAATGACAAATAAAAATGCATTTATGACCTAAAAATAGTAAAAAAAAAATGACCAATAAAACATTTGAATTTATTACATTAAACCTTTTTTTTACCTTTGACAATCAAAAAAAAAAAAGCCTACTTGTTTTCTGGAAAAACTTGTTGGCTTAAATGAGGACAAGCAAAGATACTGAATAATAAATAAAATCTCAATGAATAAAAAAAATGACATTGCCTTCCAAAAAACTTCTAAAAATGCTCAAAATGACCTATCCCTAAAAAATGCAAAAAAATGCCCTAACGAATTGCCTATATTTAACCAAATATTTAATGTTACACATTTTCATATATGCGAGCTATGTTTCAACCTTCATAGAAAAAAGATGCCAAATCGTCAAATGCCTTGCCCTACTCATTATAATATCAAATGACAAAGAATTTTTCAGAAAAGCACCCTCAGAATTTGTTATTTTTGGGCTCTACCTTCGTAACCTCTTTCTAGGATTTAAATATCCTTCAACTACATAATACTTAAAAACATTCACATTAATTTTTAGTTGGCAGTTTCTTTATTTCCAAACGTTATTAAATAATTACAGAATTTGTTCTTTTAGGCCCATTTCAGAATTTCTAAGAACGATGCAGAAATACTCATGATTCACATAACGTAACTTAAAATAGTAATTGTCAAAGTAGGCTTAAACACTTAATGGAGATGAAACCAACAACTTAAGATAACTACCCTGTTACTACACAGAAAACTTAATACTATTCATTCAATAAAATAGTTTTATATGTTGCCTGTCAAATCTATCACCCACTGCTTCACCTTCTAAATGCAAAAATGAAATTTCCCTCGCACATGTTTGTTGATGATTCTTTTTCACCATCAGCGCCACCTGTCGGTGAAATTCTTAACGAAATACAAAAGCGCTAGTAGTCAAGAATAAAAGATATCTTTCTTATATAGAATTAATCCGGCTCAGCAAACATTTAACTATTCATATTTTTTTCTTTACCTAGTTCGGTTCATAATATTATAAATGGGAGTGAATAGACGAATGTCTCTTAAAATTAATTTACTCTCTACAAATGTTTAGTTTCGGGTTCAAAGGCCGTGTTTAATGGTCTACATAGTCCCAATGTTTCGCCTTAAACACGGCCTTCGAATCCGAAACTAAACATTTATATGTACAAAGACATGTCTTTGGTCGTAAAAACTTACATTATTACTTTAATTTACTTCTTCACAAAAAATAAAAATTAAAAATTAACACTTATTATTGAAATTAGGATGCCTTTGGAGTAAAGCTGAGACCCTGGGATGGCCGTTTCGAGCTTGTTGAGCTCAGTCAGTGCAAAACTCAAAGCGGCGAATTAAGTCATTCAAGATGTAAACAGTAACCCCCGCAAGACTCTAAACAAGAAAATAAACAAATTGTGGAATGCAAAGCCTTGGGCAGCACTACGGCTGCCTCAAAAGGATTTGACCACAAAAAGAAATCAAAGAAAAATAATAATGTAACAATAAATAATAAACCCCTTAAGGGTTAAAAAAAGCAAACAATTCATAATTTATTTATTAATTCATAATTTATTTTTTTCTTGATATAATTCTCATCTTCTTTATTCTCCATAACAATATTTCAAAGACATAATCGGTCTCTTTTCTGATAACTTCAAGAAAAATATATTTATGATGATTTTTATCAATTCACAATTTAAATTCCAAAATTGTTCTTGTTTTTAATTTTCTTGTTTTTAGTCTTTGAGGGGTCAATGTCTACAACTGGAAATGACTTCTTCTTTCCTTCGTTCGCCTTTTGAGTTTTGCACTGGCTGATTGGTCCTTGCTGTGATTAAATTATTAAAGTTGAATAATTTAATGACTGAGTTGTAGTGGCTTATAAAGAAAATTGCTTGAAACAATTTTTTATTTTTTATTTATTTTGTAATGAGAGTGATCCGGAAAAATTTAAATATTGAGATTGAATGACGTAAGGAGGGAATGGATCAGTGACGTCAGAAAGTGTCAGACGTTCGTTAGAGTTGGTAGCAGTTGGTTACAGGTAGCAGATGTGATTAATTACTGTGCCGGTTGGAATGAAAATGCTGTGCCTAAAGCATATTAATTTGGAAGATATGGATTTCCAAGGAAGTAAAAGTTTAATCAAAATTTGATTAAACTATTGTGAAAAGAATAACAGCGAGAAGTAATGCTGAAGTCAAATGAACTAGTCCGTTCTAAGGGAAAGCCGGCAGGATGAAAGTCTTAAGAGTGAATAAGACGAAGGTAATTTATGAAAGGCGAATTTTACGTAGCAGCGTTAATCAAACGGAGAGATTCATATAGAAGAAAAGATTCTATCGAAGGTAACCGGACAATCTGGAGCGTATAAGACGCAAGTTCAAATAAGTTGAAGAATTATGAAAACGGTTCCGTGAAATAGAAAATTCCGAAGATTAGTAAGCCGATATTTATTTGAAGGTATAGTTAAACCATTTGGCCCTATATGATAAGTAATCGAGTGATATGAAAGTATTCTATTTGTAGCATTATTGCCAGAACTATGAATTCAAGAGAGAAGCTAACCTGAACCCTCGAGAAGGAGTGGAACGCTCCGAGCTGAGAACTGCAAAACCAGAGTAATCATTCTCGAAGTAAGAGAATTTATGAACTGTATTTTCTATTATGGAAAAGTAATAAATACCGTTAGATATTCAAGTGGAATAGTGGATAAACTATAAATTAATTTTTCGTGGAAGTATAAAGCGGAAAATTGGGAATAAGTTAATTACGAGTTGTGTTCCGAAGAATAGGACGACAACGTGATTGGAAGTTGAGTAAGAAGCCATCACATGACGAGAAAGGATCCCGCCTTGTTCGAATAGTGAAAAATGGATAAAAGTGTGCTTCAATATTGTGTTGGTGAATTCAACAGAGTAAAGTGAATTTGGTACTTGTGTACTAAAGCCACCGCAGCCGGAAGTGTCGTTATTTATCTTTGAATTTGCAATGGCTGGAAATAGTTGGGTTATTTTTCAATACATACATCCTGCAGCTAAGCCAACCTAACTTAACCTAACCTAATCCAAATGTAACCTTTGTAAATTGAACCTTATGGTTGTAAATGTGAGCTAACCTAATTCTAACCGTATGTATACACGCCGTGGGCAAGATCGCTTCTCATGATTGGCGACACTTCCGGCTGCGGTGGCGTTAGTACACAAGTACCGTGAATTTAATTGTGTTACAGTGCAACATAAAGAAGAAGTCGTCTAGCGTCTTCAAACCTGTAAGTAGGGAACTGTTATTCACTAGTATTTTGGATGGGCCGTAGAGAAAATTAATGAAGATAGAAGCAAAGCGTGATTCGTGCAATGAAGTCATTAATCAATGCGAGACCTAACTATTAATTCACATAAAGTGATGTAAAAGCTATTAGACGTGAAATAACGTAGAGTGATAAAGTACATAATTTATATCGTAGTAACTATGATTAAAGGCAGTGCAACTGTGATTTATATTTCATGCAAGTGATTAGGATAGATTATTAATTATGAAGTAATTAAGTGTGAAAGAATTGTTAGAGAAATATTTAATAGCGTTATTTAAATATTGTGTGCTACAGTGAAACTATTATATTGAGTGAATAATTAATTAACTGAAAGCAGAATTGAAGTAAACCAATGTGTGGTATATTTAATAGTGCAAAAGTGGGGCAGATCTATACGTGTGTGAATCTGACTAATGGAATATAACTATGACAAGCCGGGTACCGTCGCTTCGCTCCGGAACCCTTGCATCTATAACATTCAAAAAAAACTTTATTTATTTCGCAAATTAATATTGAGAATTGGAGAA
>JAFIDM010001028.1:11090814-11101243 GCA_023159025.1 Thereuonema tuberculata | reverse complement strand
CTTCTATCTTTTATACTTTTCGTTTAAATTGAGAAAAAGTCAAAATTTGACCCTTTAAAAGGCGCCATCTTGGAAACCAAAAACTTTTTTCGAAAGATTTTTGTAGCATTTTGTTTGTCTTAAAAAGATCTACATTTTATCCATTTACATGACCAATCTATCTCTTATAGTTTGGTCACAAAATTGGAAAAACGTAAAGTCTTATGACAGACAAAATAACGCTTTTATAATATATAATATTGAAGTGATTGACTTTTGAGATATTAAGGAGTTATTAATTATCTCCAATGTATACATTGATTCAGAAATTTTAAAAGATACCAAATTAAAATACAAATATTTTAATCGTCTATCTCGTTTGTGTTCATTGCTCATTCACTCTGTTATTCAGTAGGGTTTCTGCTAAAATCTTTTTATATTCAAAATATTATTATTCATCACCCATCAGCAGTCCTGGCTGAGAAGAGCTCAACAAGCTCGAAACGGCCGTCCCAGGGTCTCCGCTTGACTTAAAAAGCCATCCTAATTTCAATTATGAATTGCTTGCTTGTCTTTTTACCATTAAGGGTTTGTTATTTATTTGTATTTTATTTTTCTTTTTGTGGTCAAATACCTGTGGCAAAGCAGAAAAGGAAAACGGGGGGAATCTAGACAGAAGAAAGACGAAAGCAACAGAGTGAAAGGATGAAAGAATACTGGACGAAGAGAATGAGTGAGGGAAGAAAATCATGAAGTTATTTTACGTGGTCCCTAGTTGGCCAAATTCGAAAGAAGAGAAAGTGGATACCAAAGAAATTTATTTCGAAACTACAGAAAAATTAAATAAAACTCTGCTAAGAAACAAGTTTCAGTCAAATTTGTAATTTAGAAAAAACAACAAAATTAGAAAGAATAATTCAAAATAACAATGAAGAACACTTGATTAATTTAATAAAAATAATAATTCATTTACTTTTTAGCGACCCATTTGGGAGCTATGTGATAGCGACTAAAATCATAGCTATTGCGTTTGTTCTGTCCGTCCGTCCGTGTCTGTCCACCCCTAACAACTCCTGAACGGAAGTTTAGATCGACAAACGGATTTTACCATCGTGATCAGAGGCCCAAACTCCCTAGGTATGGGGTATTTTCAGCCCCTCCTCCCTCCATGTTCGAGATATTTGGCATTGTTTACATTGGATTTCCGCTATTCGCTTAAATGTTAGAAATGCAACCTTCTGATTTCAGTTGTTAGCTTGATTGATAAGGTCTCGGAGTCATACTGAAGGATGTTGTTTCGAATCCGTATATATCTTGTACTTTTTTTTTTCTTAATCTTTTTTCTCAATGTCCGCGTGAATCATAACCCCCCCCCCCTTCTTATTTTCTTAACCTTTTTTTTTTATTATTTTTCCTTACGTTAATGTACTTTTCTATATTATTTTTTTAAAAAAATTTTTCATTAAAATGGGTCGTCCTTAAATTTATATTTTAGCACAAAATTATTTAATGGAATAAAATAATTAAATAATGATGATTGGAAAGAAAGTAATTATATTTAATTAATTATGAATTATGAATTAATGTTCAATTTTGTTTTAACTCCTTTAGTACTTGATTTATGCAGAAATAGGATAGTCTCCCGTTTGCCTAAATTAAAATCCGAAAACACAAATAAAAATTACAGAAAAAAGCAGGATGTTCTTGAATATCAATTTGAAAACAGATATGAGATTTTTAATCACATAACCGAATTTTAAATAAAAAATAAATCTGCTGTTAAAATTTAATCAGCGTACAGTCTAGACATGGGATGAAAGCAGCTGTCGAACTTTACAACTTACCATTTTTTTTTCTTCTTATTTAGCTTTAAGATTTAAAATTTATGATCGATTTTCTAATTAAATATTTTAATTTATTTATTTTCTTTTTCAGCCAAGCACTTATTTGTTTTAAGAACAAAAAGATAACTTGGATTTTATAATAATAATAATTTGTACGTTAATTACTTTTTCTGTATATTTGTTGAACCTAGGATCTAAGTGTATTGTAATCTAGCTTTGATGTACGTGTACTTTTGGAAATTTTTGAAAATTATTTCAGTGAATTTGTTACTAAAATTTAAAAATGACATTGTTTTGCAATGATAATGTTTATGCTGCAGATAATTATTATAATTCAACCAATTCTTTTTTTCCTTGATTGAATAAATTTATTTAATGCATACTTTTCTAAATGCGATAATTTTGTATATCAGGATCAGATTATGGTCTCTTTATTTCTTATTTCTTTTATGGTATTGAGTTTATTGACGAATGAAAATGATGCAAACGATGCAATTCAGAGTTATTATGCTTTTATTATTCTCCCAATTATTATAAATGGATTTTTAAAACATGGAATTTTATCAGGTTAGTCATCGTAACTTGTTTTTATTGTATTTCAGTTATTCTGTCATTAGTACATTAATTTCAATTGTTTGAATGATTTCGAATTTTTCTTTTCTCTTTTTTAAGAACTGCTGCAAAAAAAACTACATTACAAAGTTGGTAAATATAAAATTTACCTTCATTTCTTAATATTTCTTTATTCACTCTGTTAAAAAATTATATCTGCGTAGAATCAATGACAAATGGATGAATACGAAATCTAGGGGCCTTTTAGCAATATTTTATTAAAAATATTATGAAATTTCTCTTTAATTGGCGAGAGTAATTTCCAAATGTTACTATGCGTTGAAATTGCACTACAACGGTGCTTTTGTTGTGTCTGTTCTTCAGATAGGGTTGCTTTTTTCAGTAACTTAAATTTGATTTAAGTATTTAAAATTGATGAATTAAAACTGAAAATAAAAAGTAAGTGATTTAAATGAAAAAAAAAAAAAAAATGTTAGAAAGACTCCACGAAGAAAACATAATCCATTCAATAAAGGGAACATTGTGCAACTAATGAATGTTTAAAATTGATAAATTAAAGTAGATGTCAATCATATTTGCCTTTTCTTGTTATAAGAATCTTCCAGAATCGTGCTGAGCTCACCAGTGAAAAAGAGAAAGAGCTGACGTCATTAAAACTCCAATGATCACAATGATCTGACGTCATCATATTCCCAATCACTTAGTTAATGAGTATCTGGATATTAGATCATCCCTGAACACGAAGATTATTATCTTAATTGGACAATGGCAGTTAACACAACATGTCGTAAGACTTGACAGAGATAAAGAAAATGCACATTTTTCCCCTTTGCATGTTTCATTTTTTGCACTTTAAACTCCCTTATGTCATAAGACTATTAATAGCTATAGAGAAAGATGTGTCAGGAATATCTGGACGTCTTAGCCTCTCTTTAATAAAGTACTGTACTTACAATTAATGAGCATCAATGGGTGTATTTTGATGGCACTATAAGAATTCACAATTTGCTTGAAGCATGTGACCAACTATTGGTCACTATTCGTCGTTGTGCATAGAATAAAGGTTGCATCCTACCCACAGTCAATATTTCTAATTTCCTTCATTATTTTACTTAACAATTATTTTCACTTCTGTTATTAACTAGCTTCAAGTACTCGACGTTGCCCGGGGAGGTTGTGGTGAGAGGGTGGTAAGGGCGTGGGAAGTCCTGGTTCTCCCTACGAATCAAACTCTCCCAAATTGTTCCAGAACAATATCTGTGTAGTTCCCATTGTCATGTCTGGTCCATAAATGGTGCTATTTCAGAGATTTCACCCCTTTTCATCCCCTTGTGGGTGGTTTACTTGATTCCAAGGTAGCCTATATTTACTGCAGGATAGTAAAGAGTATCTGTGCAAAATTTGGTTCAGATCAGTCAATTGGTGTAAAATTGTAGAGAACATACAAACTTTGTCTTACGTATGTAACATTTACAGACGAAGTGTGGGAGACAAAGAGAAAATTCAGTTTCATAACCAATAAAAAAGTGAGTTACTGAAAAGGAAGGTATAACGATCTCCTATTGTAGTAACTTAGCATTATATTAAGCAGTGAGTCATTAGTAGATTATAAAAAACTCTTGTTCACAGCACTAATGTATCTGATTTTATAAAATGGCTGTTGTATGCGCTTCTTGCAGTAGAATGCCAAGATGGCATTTATCCAAATTTCATATATGCTGCTCAGGACGGAAACTGGGATCTTGTGGCTTAGATCCAGAATGCTAAAACATTCCCTATTGCTATATGCGGATTCCTTCTATGAAAGAAATAGCAACTTTCGAGTTAAGTCCTGTAGGTAACTAACTCATAACTGTCGAACAGTCACTGGAGGGGATTGAGTAGCAAAGCTGATTTCTCTTCCAATAAGGACACTTGTAATCCAGAGGGTTTTCTTCTTGTGGTTTTCTCCGCTCCCCATACACGTGAACCCAGCGACTATCATCTCTTGAACAAAAGTGAGATTCATCTCAAAAGCTAAACAATGCCATTTCTTTCTTCAGTGTTACAACCCAATTCGAAATGCTTATATAACGGCCATTGCTTCAGAGGCAAATGAAGAAAGGACGCCGTATATTAAATCTTGCCTCAGTCAGTCTTTGTGAGAAGACATCTTAAAGCAATATTTATTCTGGAGAAATAGTCATCTTGGCAACATGCTTGTTGTAGGGGATTTGATTTTTATATTATGCAACAACAGAAAATAATACGAGTGTAATTCTTGTAAATTGGTAGTACCATTTAAATAACCTAAAGTTTTAATATTTTACATAGATGTTTTAAAACTCCTTAAAAACTCAAATGACAATGATGTTTTTAGTTATAAAAATTTATAATTTTATTTCAGGGGTGTCATCATTCATGATCCCAGGTAAATTTCATATCAAAGTTAAATTAAATTTATTATTTTAAAATTGTTAATTGGCAATAAAAACAGTCGAAAAATGTGTTCTTCTTAAGTTCATCGAAAAACAATGGAAAATTTATGCTGTGCCGCAAAGTTAGGAGTTGTGAGTGGTTTATAATAAGATCTTTTATTAACAAGTTTCGCATCAAGTAAAATTATAGATTGTCTTTTAATGTTGTATTAAGAACATTACTTGATAATTTAAAAACAAAAACAAAAAACATTCTGGTGAATTATTTAATCTATTCAAGGTCTTAAACTAAACTATATGGAACGTCTTAAAAGAACTCAGAAAATTACCACGGTTTGGAGTAAATTTATCTGCTTTCCTTAAATCATCACAATTCAAAAAAAATACCTAACATTGCTATAAATGTTTTATCTGATGCACTTGTTTTAAACACCGTAAGATAAAATATCACTTAAATATTTTCTTAAACTGCCTTAATTACTTAAATGTTGAGTTTTTCTTCGCATGCCCAGTAATTTTGCACGTTATTTTTTGCACGCAATAGGAATTTATAAAGAAACGCAATAAAAATTTACTTAATAGGCAAGTACAATATAAGATCTGCATAATATTGGCAAAATAATCGGAAATTATGCATGTAGCCCGTTTGCAATTAAGGAACCTGTTATGTAATTTGACCAAGAAGAAAGAATACAAAACCTATTACTTCTGAATTGTAAAAAAAAAAATAAAAAAAAAAAAAAACAGAACAAATAATAAACGTGAGAGCAGAAAAATCGCACAGTTGCATTTTTTGACTTTTTTTTTATTTTCCTCGCGATTCGCAATTTTTTTGTAATCAAAATCATGTCTAATTAAAATAACTAACGTGCGTACAATTTTTTTAGTATAAAAATTAAGCCAACGCACAAACTACAAAATAAAATAACAAAATTATATAATAAAGTCTCAATTAATTTCGTCAGCGCCAAGCTGACATCAACGGGTGAATGCACAAGATAAAAATACATACAAAATTCAGTCATTATATATCTAATGTCCAGGATCAGGTGATATTCAAATTTCGGTAGGGTTGACTGTTGCTGGAAGTGAAGGGTAAACAAAATCTCGAAGCAGAACATTTTTTTATTGTCCAAATCAGGTTTATCGAATGTTGAGTTGGAAATAATGACTGAAAAAAAAACAATAGGCTATATTTAATTAAAATAATTTTGACTGAATTTTGTATGTATTATCTTGTGCATTCACCCGTTGATGTCAGCTTGGCGCTGACGAAATTAATTGAGAGACTTTTTTATTATATAATTTTGTTATTTTATTTTGTAGTTTGTGCGTTGGCTTAATTTTTATACTAAAATCATGTCTATTTAAAGATCCTTTCGCCACCTATCCAATGATACCACTTAAGTGGGTATTGTCCCTTCAAAACCAAGACAATAACAACAATAGAACAACACACCAAATTAAAACTAAAGATAAGAAAAAACAAAACATCAAAATGTGGAAATCAAAACCTTGGCACAATGTCTATCTCAAAGGTATTTGACCATAAAGAATCAAATAAAAACTAAATAAATAAAAGAAAACCTCTAATGCACAGAAAATATGAATCTCAACATCTTTTAGCTAAGTTATCCAATTTAGGAATGCATGCTACTCACAGGTAAAAGCAAGTTTTTGAGACCTTTTCTTTGAACAGTTCAGAGTATCTTGTCAAAAATGTATCTTTCTCAGTATGCATTCGACAATGCGGATTTCATTGTTACAACTTTGGATAGATTTCAGATGTAGGCGATATTAATTATGTGACAGCCAAATTAGAAGTCATTATTGATAGACCACTTCAAGTGAAGCACATGCTTCCAGCTTCGGAAGTTGTAAAACTTGCCAAAGTAAAAATCCAATCTTTTAAATGGTAAAAAAGTTTAAAGAAAGCGAAAATAATGGATTTTTTTTATGTATGACTCTGCAAAGAAACACAACTGACGCTTAAATTTGAGATGACTGGAAAATATCTGGAAATTCCAAAATTTGCAGGATGGAGTGGGTTTCATGCAAGAAATAATAAAGTATGCCTTTTGAATAGTCTCAAATAGTCTTTTTTGCCTTTCCTTGATTTATCAGCTACTAATTGGATTTGTCTACAAACTGTTCTAAGACAATTGTCAACACTAGATGAGAAGGCATTCTTCTTGATCTTTGACCACCCGTTATAGTGAAAGATGGGGACATCACTTTCATTCAAGAGTTTTCACCTAACACAGTAGTACAACTGGAGGATTTTAATTCTGGGTACATTGGATATACACTGACTGGAAGTGCGCTTAACCAACTATAAAATGCTTGAATGGTCATAGATGTACACTGAACGAGTGGCAATAAAGTGAACCTTTACTCAACTCCGCCAACACAAAAGGCTGCAAGACAACACTCCTGCACAGTTTACAGTCAGATATAATTGTGGAAAGGCGTTGTGAAATCCTTTCAGTTTGAGTGGAAGAAATTAATAAAAAGGACTTGTTGAAACATCTGAGCAGCCTCTTGTCCCAGATGGTCTGTTAGGATCACAGCAAAAAAAGAAAAAAATACAGTGAGGCTGCTTCTAGTTGTAAAAAGGCTGCTCCAAAATCTGCAGTTTTTGTCGAAGTGTGTCATGACATGTTGGAAATGGTCTGCACCTGCACTTTCTTCCAACACAAAGAGAGGATTGAAACACCAGCAGAAAACGATCACAATATTCAAGAAGCCCTAATACTTTGTATGTAACCCTATTTACTTATAAATTAAGAAATAATGGGAAAATAAAACTTCTCAATTAATTTTAATTACAAACTAATTACAGGCATTTCCTCACTCTTTCGTTTCCAATTATTGAGTTTATTACCAAAAAATGGAGTTATGTATTTCATATGTGGTTCAAAATACTTTAAAAAACAGTCATTTTTAGGTCAAATCGTGTAAGAATGTAAAGAAAGCACAATTACTTTGTGTATAGAAAATTGTGTTCTTCATTTTTGTGTTATTTTTCCTGTAAATTCAACAGTTTTCGATAAAAATGGAAAAAAAGTGATTTTTTCGGCCGCCATTTTCCAATATGGCGAATGAAGCTCCAGTCTGATCGATGGGAACTTTATTGTTGAGAAGGTATTAGGAAAGCCTGTCAAAAACCCAGCTTATGACTAATGTTTTTCCTTTAAAAAAAATCCAAATTTGACTGGACTAGTAGCTGGTTTTAGAGAATAAGAGTTCAAGGTCTGTCTACAGGGCCTAACTTAAACACCCAGGGGCCCGAGGCCTTTGATTTTTCCCCCCCCCCCCCCACCCCGAAAATCTATAACCAAAAAAAAAAAAAAAACCAATCCAATATGGCGGAAATCCGGCCCTGTCTAACTATCAGACTTTCAAAAGACAAGACCTGGTAGATTTCCCATTTGAATATAAGAGCTTTGCGATAAGTTAGAAAACCAGATCAGGGAGACACACACATTTCTGTCCGTTTTGCATTGGATTTAATTACATAAATTCAACTTCCTATTGTTAGAACTATTCTTCAAAGGATTTCGTCAGTAGTAATAGTCTAATACTTTTGTAGGTTAGTGATTTACTAATTGCATTTAATTTTGTTATAGGATATAAAGGAACACCAGCTGAAGGTAAATTTTTAATTCCTATTACATATATTAAAATATACAGATGCAGCCAGGATTTCAGTCAGTTAGGGGAGAGGAAGCGTGTAATTATCAATTTATTTTTATTTTTTTTTCAAAATTAAGAATAGATGAAATTCAGACTTTTGTAAGAATGTATGAATCAATAAGATTATCTCTACAGTGGAACATCTTAAATAATTCTCATGACTCATTTTTTTTTTTTTTTTTTTTGAATCTAAATAATTCTGTATATTCAGCGCAAATTTCAGATACGTTATTCACAGATGTCATGTAAGATAGATGACAATAGAAACATTCTTATGCTTTCACAAACAGTTATTAGTACGTAATATTCTTAGTTCACTCGAAATATGAGTATTTCACTATTTCCATTTATATCACGTTTCCCTCATGGGTCACTACAATATTTATTCAGTTAATTTAAATGTCACTAAAATTGAAGAAATATTGAACTTTAATTAATATTTGTCACTGGAAAATTATATTCCTGAAACATACTTTGTATGACTTTAATTAATGGTTGATCAAACTAGAATTCCACTTCCTTTCTTTGAACTTTTCATCTTCTAATCTTTTAGTTACGCGATAAGAAAAAAATGATGTAAAAGTCACTTACTTTCATTTGACACAATATTACTCCTCGGGATACGTTGATGATGATAACGTTATCCTTTGAATCCTCACTAAAATCGTTATCTTTTCCGTGATAATTGAGTATGACATCTCTATCATTCGATTCAAAGTAGTTCTATTGATAGGCTTAAAACCGGATCAATTCCAAAAAAATATATTAATAATATATTAACATTTGTTTTCAAATCTTGAGATTCCTTTGAATCGATCTCTTGTTATCTCACAATTTCAGACGAACTTCCTTAACAGAAAGAAATACCTCCAGGGAAGTTAAAATGTCTCGCTTCACTTTCTCCCCCAAAAAATAACAGCCCTAACCGCTACTTTCCATCTTTGAATCTGCCTAACAATCAGACAACCACATAGATGCTGTCACGAGCATTGCATTGTTCATTGTTGTAGCTCATTCTGATTGGGCTTTCTTAGTTTTGCCTTTGTCAAACTGAAATTATTTTTATCTAAGATTTGTCATTTGTGATCCGGCTTACTTTTATTTCAAAACAACTAAGTACACTAAAACCTTGTTTATTCGGCCCTCGTTGATCCGGATCAGATTTGTAGACATTTTTTTTTTTATTTAATGTTCACGTAGATAATAATTTTTAACTATGATAGCAAGAACGTAGGCCTACTGTAAGTACATTCGGTTTTTATTTTGATTAAATCTACAGTTCCTGCATAGATTGTACAATAAATTATGGTAATAAAATGCTTTTTGTCAAGTTTAAGAAAGCTTTACTAGAGTAATTTTGTTACAAAACATAGTTTTTTATCGTAATAAACGGTAAGTCTGCTTATTTAAGGATTTGTTTTGCTTATTACCCATACTAATCCTTATCTGGATTTTCGGTTTTCCGGATTGCCTTTGGTCCCAGTTAGTCCGTATAAACGAGGTTGAAGTGTACCATGATTTTAAATTACTTCTCAAAGTTTACAAAACGAATATATCCTTTAATGCTACTATTAAAAAATAATAGAGGAATCATGAATGTAATGTAGAAGATGGGTGGTAAATATACCTAGCACCGCGACCTAAAGTCTATTGTACTTTGAAGAGGAATCATGAAAGAAATCGAAATTCAACCTTTTTGGAAGCCCCCCCCCCCCCACCTCCAACATGCTACATTACATACACATACGTAATGTATGTAATTTATGTTAAAAACCAAGTGAATATAATTTTGTGATAAAGCATAAATTTAAGGGCGACCTATAATAATAATAATAATAATAAAAAGGAAGTACATTAACATAAGGAAAAATAAAAAAAATGTTAGGAAAAAAGTAAAAAAAAGTTAGGAAAATAAGAAAA
>JAFIDM010001028.1:11062741-11090419 GCA_023159025.1 Thereuonema tuberculata | reverse complement strand
ATGACAAACTAACTGTCTTTATTTGATTCAAACAATTTTGGAAAGTTATTTCGTCTTTGAAATATTTTCGAACTAGTCTACAGTTTTTGGAAAACCAACGAATTGTGCCTTCCGAACCAGATTTGCTGTTCCCTGCTCCTCACCAAAGAAAAAAAAAGAAGAAAAATTACTGAAATTAAAATATTTAATCAAGTAATCCCTTTTTATTTGCTGTATGTAAAAAAAAATAAAAAAAAAATATCTTGTGTCTGTGTGAAGTTACTTTCCACACTGAAAGTATTATTATCCTAAAAGGGAATAAAATAGTTAAAATAAATACAATATATAAAATTTATCAAAGAGGAAAAAAATTATATTTTCTTTCTTTATTATCTTAAAAAGAAAAAAAAAAAAGATAACAGAAGAATAATGAATATAATAATCTAAGATATAGAGTACCAAATAATCAATAGATAAAAAAAATTGCTTCACCAATCAATTCCCCGAAGCGAATTCCTGAAGTTACAACTTAGGTTTATTTCAATTAGAATAATACCAAACAATTTTACCCAGCGAATTCCTGAAGTTTCACCCTAGGTTTCTTTTAATTAGAGTAATTAAAATTCAAAAACTTTCATCACCAAGCAGTTCCCCAATGATTTCATGAAGTTTGATATATTATACAGTCACTTAATCCTGTTTTCTGAAATTTATGGAGATTTAAGGATTGAAAAATCGTCACCAATCCATTGCACACATGATTTCTTGAAGTTTAATATATTACATGGTCACTTAAGCCTTTCATCCCAAATAACCCTACGGCCACCTTACCCTTTTTCTTTAAGGTCAGATGAATGAAGAGTTTAACACGTTTCTAATTTGCTTAATTTAAGATATGCAAATGATATGCAAATCGTGATCTGGATTGTCCTAAATTGATGATCTGGAAGGCGCCCTTCACTACTGCCTTAGCGCCCATGTATTAGTTCTGTTGTTGGCTATATGACAACACTTGTATTGTGTTCTTCTTTGAAATATAGTCTTTTATCCCTAAGATGGTAAGATGTTTTGTTTTGTTTTTTCTATATTATTTAACGTTCTGAATGCAGGATTATTAAATCAAAAACTTTCAGTTACACGAATATTTTGGAAATAGAAGTGCATGTAGAGAAGGGGTAAGGTTGAAATTGACTTTGGTGATGAAAATAAGGATGGATAGGAGTTAGAAATTGTGTGAGGATATTAGGGATATCATTTGGTAACACAATCAGTTTGAACTGGATGCGAGCATGAAGATACTGATGAATGTGGGATGGAAAATGTTCTTTTCTCAAACTGTTCCAAATTAAATTTGAATTGCCTCTGACTGAAAGTATTTTATTTATCTTTAAATAACATCAATTTAACAAGATAACTTTATTAATAGAAGGACAATATGTATGCTCTTTTTTTCTTCTCTCTAGATATTCTTTTCTGATGTCTTCATGAATAGGCTTTGCTGTAGTTTTAAATCCTAAATTGAAGAAAAGAAATAGTTATATTCAATTTTAATAATAAAACATAAAAATTTAAATAAGTTTCCATATAATACTTAATATATATTTATCATTAATTATCTTTTTTAATTTAACCCAATAATAAGATTATATTGTGATGGTTGTTTTCGGTCTCTGGTTCGTAGAATGAGAGATCAGACTGGAAGCAAGTGAGAACTGTAACTGAACTGTTTATTCTGGGAATCAGGGGTTTAAATAACCTTATGTAAAGGGGCTGCGATTGGTTGACGTGCTTTTATAATTGATTGGGGGATTAAAACACACGTGGTCTTAATTGAATCTTTAAATAATAACGAATCAGAGGGAAAATTTGAAAATAAACAAATAGAATTAACGGTTAACAGTAGAATTTGAATGTACTATAGATTACTAAAAATATATAAGGTTAAATAGAATAAATGAATAAATATCAATATATAAAAATCATTACAATATTAACTACACTATATGAGTCAAGAATATTCAGACATCCCCCCCTGCAATAGTGAACTATTATTCAATAGAATAATAGTAACTATTATTATTGAACAATAATAGCGTAGATATTACATACTGTACAAAAGGAGGCAGGGAGTCCTGTAGTGTTAATTGATATGAAGGAACAGCCAAATGGGTTGATCACCAGATTTCACTGACTTATTAAGTGGAAGCCAATGACCAGTCCACATTCAAAGTCAGAAATATTTTTACCCTTCTAAAGTTGCCAAAATCGACTATTGGTGACATGATTGTGGAAATGGGAAAGCAAACAATCACAACAAAACCGCGACCAAATAGACTGTGTATACTGGGGGTCAGGAAAATAAATGGGGCTTCATGGTCGAGCTGCTGCTCACTACCAAACATTTCCCCTATGAATGTTTAGTCCTGTCTGAAGAATGACAGTGGAGCCATGAATCACACTATACCGTGTGGCTGTTCATGGGAGGGTTTGAGTGTGCCGAATGTGGGAAACGCTATCTGCCCTCATGTGTAGTAATAACAGTGAAGTTTGGAGGAGGTGGCATTACGGTGTGGAAGTATTTTTATGGAGTAGATTCGGCCTTCTTCTATCACCACACGGCATTGTCTATGCAGAAGGGTACAAGGACATTTTGACCAGTTACCTACTGCCAACTGTATAGGACCACTTCGATGACGACCATTATCTCTACCAGAATGATAATGTTCCATGTCATAAAGCGAGGTCTGTCAGGGAATGGTTTATGGACAATAAGATTTCAGACAATGGACTGGCTTGCCCAGAGTCTCGACCTGAACCCCATAGAACACCTATGGGACGAATTACAACTTCGACTTCGTTCCGGACCCCAACGTCCCCAAAATGTCCTGCTCTGGCTACAGCTTTTCAGGAAGAACGGACTGACATTCAGACTGGTTGACAATCTCCCTGGCAGAATCACTGTTGTGATAAAAGCAAAAGACTGATCTATCCCATACTAAGGGTCACTACTGAGAATGTGTCTTTGGGAAAGTGTAACTACGGTTTCAGGTGGGTGTCCGGATACTTGGGATACGTAGTGTTTTTGGACTTTTTTTTAATTTTTATCCATCATCAGTTAAATGAACATAATTCTGCCTCCTTTAATCTTATTTTTTCTCCACATATAGATTATGCGATATTGTACTGTTAATATATGAATGTAAATGAAAGTATATTTTTACTATTTCACTGTTTTATCTTAGCCATCAAAAGCTCCAATTTAGTTATCAGATAATTAACCTTTAGTAGTAAAAATTTTATTATCTTCAATTTATCAGGAGAACTTCTCAAATCGTGCTACTCTTTATAATTGGGTTTTCTCCCTAAACAGTAGTGACTTTACAAATATGTCGATGTAATTATTAATTTTCTAACTATACCCTACTTCATTTTCTCAAAAATATTAGGCATTATAAAACCTAAATTTATCAGGAAATTGTTTTTCAAAGTAGTGTGCACATTATAAATAACAAGAGACTCCGACAAATGTAGATAAGAAGTTTAAGACATTAAAAAAACTAAAAAAAAATTAAAGATTCGTATCACCGAATCAAAACAGGTTTTGAAAATTTTTTAAATGTGTTAAACTTTTTATCTGTATTTGTGTGTCGGCGTCTCTTTTTAAATTTAGGTTTTGTTAGGAAAATTTTACTTTGCATTTATTTTATTTCTTTAATTACTGTCTTTCTCTTATCTCAAATCTCACATTACAGTCTTTTTATATTCATTAAATTTTTTAACACTGATAAAGATTTCAGTGTCAGAGCCATACACCGTTTTACAATTCTAAATCTAAATTAAACTGTTAGTTACATTCAAATGAATAAAATCAATAACAATATTAACAATTTTATATGAAGAAAGTGCATATTCTATTCTGGTTGTGTTTTTTTTTAGTCACCTTTCTTATCATTTTCTTTAGTAAAGCATATATTGAGCTTTAAATACAATAGCTCAGTAGATGACTAAATACACTGCCCTGCCAATAGTATCCACACACCCCTACATATAATGTACTGGCATCCTTTAAAGCTTGGGATAAATGAAAGGTAATAGGCAGCAAGGCGCAGTTTTGCAGAACAGAGCTGGCCAGCATGCCCATGATACATTTTGAAAGAGGCATGATAAGCGGTGTCGTATAAATGGGAAGTCCATCCGTAAGATCAGTATTCTGATTCAGCATCCACGTTTCACTGTACATTATACAGTATTGTACAGAAATACCTGAAGCAAGGTGCTACAGGGGTCTCACCACAATCAGGAAGTAGCATTTCGGACCTCGACAGAGGGGCCATTACAAAAGCGGTCAGGAAGACTCTTAGGACCACTGTTCACACCATCACAGCTACTGTATCAGGAGACCCTGCGAGTTTTTTTTTCCAATTCCCAATGTCATCTATCAACATAAACAGCGCAACATGCTCTTCATGGAATGGAATTCTTCAGGAGGGCTGGGAGACGAAGATGAATGAAAATCAATACTGGACCGGTGACCAGTTCGAGAAAGTGATGTGGAATGATGAGAGTCGTTTTACTTTCCACCAATCAGATGGACATAGTCTCTCCTGAGGGCACCTTCAGACCCACATGTCTTGTGGGCAGAGTAAAGAATTGTGTTGGTGGAGTTATGATATAGGAAATGTTCTGTTCTGTTTTGCAGGTGTGAGACCCAACTGTGGTGACGCAAGAGACTGAATGCCTACATGTACCAGGAGGTGCTGGCTAACCATCTTCCTGGAAAGATGGCGGAATTCTATGGAAATGCTACCAATTGTTTCTTACAGCTGCATAGAGTGGCTGCTCGTATGACTCAAAGGTGGTTCACAGAGGCTGGCATTAACCTATTGCCTTCGCTGGTCCAGAGTCCTAATTTGAATCTGATGGAAACGATGTGGGGCATTCTGGGCCTGTGCAAGGCGCCTGTAACCAATCACCCTCAACTTATATCACTGCAAGAATACACCGCTTAGTATCGGGGTTACATTCTGTCTAACAGGATATTTGCGAATTGGATATTGTGAGGAACATCATATATATATATATATCATAAACAAACCTAAGTAATGTATTATACATTCTTCATTCTTTTTCCAGTTTTTTCTGGTAGGCTTAGCATTTAGCTCAATATTACATATAGACTACATTTACGATGGGTCCACCACCACTCAAAATTTTAAGCTACTACCAACTGAAGGAAAGCCGACAAATAGACAAGATAATAGGTACTGGGATTCGAGCCCAGGTTCAAGCACATCAACCTCATGATAGGCTTTCGCCTTGACCATAAGACTGTTTGAACGGTGACGCACTACACTATACTGCCCAAAATACTGTACTGTATTTCAACAAACTGATGTAGTACTGTCCTTATAGTACTACACTATTACTACATTCCAATAACAAATAACAAAACAGTACAATACTAATTGGTCAGGAGGATCTGGGAAAGTGGAACTCCCCAGTAGTAAAATAGGGAAGTTGGGACATTAATACATTTATTATCTTGATTCAATTTACTTTATAGATCAAATTTCACTAATTCGCTAATGCACTCAAGAAACAAGAGCAGACAAGATTGAATGCAAGAAACTCAAGACTGGCAAGCTGCAGACATAAAACAGTATTATACAGTAATTTCTTTTATAATTAGAGAAAGAAAACGTAACAACAAAAATGACAATAAATCCGTAACATATATAGATACGTATACGCATCTTGCATATTTATCATAGCTTTCAAGTACATATTTATAATTGTATATTTATAAGTGTATACCTTACAAGTAAGATATGTCCTATACCATTACACACATGGCAGCACAATTGGTTTTTCAACTTCACAGAGCGTGGGACAATAACCTAACTATGACCACTTACATCCGCTATGTTTTTAGTCAATCCGGATTATTTGACTATTGGACCTTGGACATAGTTAAGCAAAAGTTCAATACGATCATGAGTCACTTAAAGTCGTTCTGGAGAATGTCCGTTCGCATCTAAGTATTTCCTTCACTTAAATTTGAATATATTGTTATTCACTTAAATTTAAGTGAATATAACAGTTGTAATTATATTGGCACTTTATATATTTCTCTTAAATGAGAAAGAATTCAAGGGGGAACTTACATTTTCTCTTCAATCTCCATTCCACTCCAACTCCTAGACCAAAATTATCTTTTTTACTTTTCAAATTTCCGATGCCTATTGATCCTGCAATACCTTGACCACCAAAGCCTTGAGATGGAGAATTATCACCTGACAAAGAGAGAAAATTCATAAGAATGTTTTATTTTATAAAAAGAAGTAACTTAAAATTAAAAATCATTCTTTGATACTATGTCATTCACGAAATTAAACAAAGTCTACTTACAAGTTAGTAATAATTAAAGACTTTTTTTTATTAACGAAATTAATTTGCCCCTCATTTAAGGTTGTTTCAACAGAGGATTAAATATTTTTCCATTTAACTGTAATTTCAGGGTTTTCTATTTTTTAGGATTTTATTTGGAGAGAGAGAAGACAAGGCCCTAGAGTTTCTGGTACCAAATACAACGAAAATGCACCATTTATCACAGAAACAAAGTAAAGAAAAAAGCATGTATAACTGCTGGATAACGAAGCCATTCTATGAGTTCTGAACCTCATCTCCACCCACGATAAACACCCTGCTCTTAAGGTTTATTATTTTCTTGAATATTTTGTCATATTGATCATTGATTCAGTTTTAATGGTAGAAGTTACATTCTTCACTTGTTGTAAAAGAAGATGATTTGACCACCTAATAAATGGTTTCCATTATTTGTATGATCTTCTGTTCCTTTGGATTTTTTTATTTAATTTTATTATCACAATAACATTAGCGAATTAGAATAAGAATCAAACCAGTCTTTATGGTTTTGGTTTTTTTTCTTGTTTTTTTTTTTTTTTTTTTTTTTTTTTTTATAAAGAAAATAACATTTAGTCTTTATTTTGCTTTGATACCTTAGTATTTAGTATATTTTTCTAAAGTGAGATAATCTTCTATATTCTTTCTATGTATTATATTCTTTCTATATTCTTATATTCTTTATAATATAATTTTGGATTTCATTCCTTTGTGATATTAAAACTTCAATATCAACAATACAAATTTATAGTTTTGTTTAAAAACTCATAATTTATAAATTTATTAGATTTTACACAATAAAGATCATTGATTAAGCCGTACACCTGAATAATTGTACTAAAGTCTTTATACCTAAATTAATACAAAATTACGACTAGTTTCACAATCGAAAGAAAGTATTATCAAGTCTTGATAATACAAGGTGGCCATAAAATAACTTTCCCTGTTTGGAGGCATCTGCAGCGAAAACTAATGAACGGAATGAAACCAAAATTCAGATATAGTCTATTGAGGGCATGGGGAGAAGAATTCTGCAAAAATAAATAAATAATAATAATCCAAAAGTCGCCGATAGGAGAAAATTTGGCACTGTCGCAGCCAGTAAATTGGTGAATAATTACAATGAACGCACACAAAAAGGATTATGAAAGTTTTTGAACATATAGTACAGTTACGAATGGAGTTTGAGACTCACAGAAAACGTTCTGAAACAACACAACAATCTTTAAACCACAATTATTTAATCATCAATTGTTTGTTAACAATCTGTCATCAACATTACCGATATTAATCAATCATTAGGGTCCTCTGGACCACGTGCAATATTTTCAATGTGCTGATTTTTCTTGTGTACAACATATTGCATCCGGTGTATGACGTTCTCTACTTCTGCGCGTAAAGTGTCAGTTTGGATGTTTGTAACAGCCCGTCGTATATTATCTTTCAACGAATGCAGATTTGTAACGCCACCAGTATACACAATGGATTTCGGGTCCCCCACAACCAAAAGTCACATGGGGTCATATCCGGGGAACGGGGCGGCCATTCCATCGGAAACTGTTGACTGATAACCCTCTCATTCCCGAAATGCTGGCGTAACAGATTCTGTACTGCACGAACAATATGTGGTCGAGCTCCATCTTGCATACAACATGTCGACTGTGAACATTATCTTTGTTGCAATTCGGGAATGACAAACGTTTGCAGCATTTGCAGATATCTCTCTCCATTAATGGTACAGGTAACAGGACCTGTAGGAGTCATAGTCTCAAAAAAGTATGGTCCTAATATGAACTCTGCCCTGAATCCACAGCACACAGTTACTTTTGGAGAATGCAGTGGCCCTTGATGAATCACTGAGGGACATTCAGATTCGGCAGTTTTGAGTGTTGACTGACCCATTCAGATAAAAATGAGCCTCATCTCCCCACAATATGTTCCAAGGCCAATCATTGTTGATATCCATTTGGGCTAGAAATGTTAGCGCGAAAGTCAGGCGCTTAACATAATCTGTAGGTTTTAGTTCTTATACGGATAGAAATGCAACATTTTCCGTAAGATATTCCAGACAGTCCCATAAGGCATATCGGTTTGGCGAGCTATTACACGAGCGTTTGGACCACTACTAGTCCCCGTGTTGCAGTGGCAACATCTGTTACTGTGTTGTCTGATACTGGTTTTCGTCCTCTGCCGGCTCCAAGCGATCCAGTTTCCTCATGATCACAGCTCGCAATGCTACGGCAGACATGGGACCTTTACGTAGGTTATGAAGCCTTCGAAAGTACCTAAGAGCCGCTGCTACATTGCACTCTTTAGTGTAAAACAGCTTTACAAGTAACGCACGTTGAGGTAAGGTAGGCCGCATATTGAGTACAACTCAACAGTCAATCGACGAACTGCTTGACTGAACGTTCGCTCTTCCCTTTTTAAAATGACTGAATAGCGCAGCTGTCACTTCTGCACTAGAAAATGCGCATAATCTATGTTTAAGAGTGACAGCAGCGCCGAATTTCTTCCTATCGGCGACTTTTGGCACTATTTTTTTTTTTTTTTTTTTTGCAGAATTCTTTTCCCCATACCCTCAGTAGACTATACCTGAATTTTGGTTTCATTCCGTTCATTAATTTTTGCTGCCAATGCCTCCAAACAGGGAAAGTTATTTTATGGTCATCTTGTATTTTCTCTCGACTTGATAATACTTTCTCTCGATTGTGAAACTAGTCATTAATTTATATATAAAGTCTTTAGTACAACTATTCAGGCGTACGGCTTAACCAATGATCTTAATGAACCACAGTACACGTAAAATATTACTCCAAGACTTTACACAATAAATTCGTTTGCTTTTAGATGGATGTTCCAGAATATCTATTTCTTGATATTTTTTGTTTCTTTTATTAAGATCCCTTTTTTTGTTTACTATCTTAGAACTGGTTTTAATCTTCATGCAAAACTGTAGTAGAGTTCTATGAGATGCCAATGTTAGCTACCTAACAAAAGATTAGAAAATACTATTAAACTTTACCTGTGTCTTTTTCAGGAAACAGAAAATTAGCAAAACTGAGATGGTATCCATCTGTTCCAATTCCAGCCTTTAATAGACCTATTCTTGCTCCTAAAAAAATGGAATTTATCAAAAATTATCAAATGAAAAACAATTAGGATTTCCGTGTTGCTAATAATGAATCTACGTGCTTTTGTATATTGGTATATTTCATGGACTACTGGCAAGGGGAGGCAATTGCCCTACCCTGGAATTTTCAATTTAAATGAAAGTCACAGAATTTTTTTTTTCTCTCAAGAGGACTAAAAGATAGAAAACTGATAAATTTTATTAGAACTAATTACTTCCGTTTATATTGTGAAATTATATAAAATAAATAAAAGTAAAGTACAATTTTTGCGGGCTTTTTTTAAAACTGCCAATATATTTTGATCCCCCCACCCCTTCGTATGTGGAGGAAAATCGTGTGGGTGCTCGTGGCTTGTTTGCTTTGACTGTCATCACCACTTGACTTAACTAATTTTATACAATAAAATACTTCCTACTACTTTCCAAATGATACAAGGTACATATTTTTCTTTTTTTGATATTTCAGTGTAGCACATTATAAAGAATTGAGGCTGCACAAGATAATACTTAATTTTTTTTTAATGAAATACTAAATTTTAAATAAATGATCTTTATTTCAACAGCTTTTAGTTTTTATTTTATGTTTAAAATATTTATGCAACTATTTGGATAGATGTATAAATATTTATTAAATTTCTTCTTCAAACAGAAGAAACTTGACTGATTTAATGCAGTAATTTAAATTATTAAAAGACAACTGATAAACTAACACTTATCTGTATGTTATATTTGATAAAGAGCCCGAAACAGGAGAATGGACTGTACAATTTCCGACTAGTAAAAAGAGAAATAAACCGATAAGATTTAGAAAGATTTATTGATGAAAGTCTATAGACGAAGCTGGTTCATTGAGAAAAAGATAAAAACTACAGATGGTATGTAGTCGATCTGTGAACAGATGAGTAGCAACAACTTCCAGAAAAGTATTGAGTGTAATTGAAGAAGATAGTAGCTCAAGACGAATTAACAGACAACATCTTTTCCTTCTCTATCAAGACATTGTTTGCTCTGGACAGTATAAACACAAAGATTAAATGTATCTGTCCCTGTAAGAAAAGTCTTTTTAAGACACACACAGACTGGCACATAGGTCTTCCGGCTTCTGGATAGGAAAAAAAATGTTTCACTATGATAGTCTGGATGTCGTTTTCTTCTATCCACCGAGGATAAGATCCAGAATAGGCAAGATGTTGACGAAACAATTTATGTGTCTAATAGCCATCTTGCAAATTATACGTGCCACATTTGGAACATATTCTCTTGCCTCGATAATCTACAGATCTATGACCATAACTTTAAGAATTAAAGCATTTTCATGGATTTGGATTCCAGCATAACCTTATGGTGGCTGCGGCCTTTCAAGAGACGGAACATAAGAAAGGAAATAAGCATCCATACCGACGCCGGGATTCGAACCTGTGTTAATCTTCATCTTCTATTCAAATCTGAAGCAGTGCCATAATGGCTTCCCAAAGAAAGCTAATGGGAAACCAAATTTGTTTCCTAGGACATTAAAGGATCCTAATTGGGGCCATGATGGGAACTCTAGAGTCCTTTAAACCTGCTGTTTGCAGCAGAACACTGAAGAAGAGAATGGATTTAGAATGTCACTTTGCAATGTAAGTAGCCTGCTTTCATACTTGCTGGAAGTGTTGGCGAGTTAAAAATCAAGATGATGGTTCTGATAAGAATTACTTGATTATCTTGAGGAATGTTGATCCGCTTGATAGAATCATATCCTGCCTAGAAAAGTCCTCAAGGGTTCCTGCATCACTATATCATCTTAACGGGATTCACCAACGACACCTCTGCTTTGTTTTGTTGCCGATACGGAAATATCTTCTAGAGCTGTAGAGCAGGTGCTTAATTTGAAGGTGTTATTCCTAATAATAAATCTCCAGATGATAGCTTCTTAGTAGATTTTTTGGTTAAAGTAATACTGGAATTAAGAAATGGAGAGAATTTAACTAATGGTTTTATAGGGCTTAGTGAGTATGGAATACTGACAATGGGATTAGGGCTAATAGTTTTAGATGGTACACCTAAGAGGTAGGAATTGCTTCCCAAAGTTTGAATTTTGTTCCTTACTATGGCTTCTTTCTTAGTTTATGCTCTTTACCCTTGATGAAGGCCACATAGAGGACGTTATTATTGCTTTTCCCTTTTATATATCAAGGAAAAGCCAGAGTCACACAAAAATTTTATCCAAACAGAAAAAGAAGATACGAGATTCAACCAACCATATACCCTTCCAGACTATATTGATCCTCATCAAAATCTATACCTATCAATGAACCTCTCAGCGTCCGCCCTCAGAACTCCCGTTTACCAGTTGCAGAGCCAAATGCAGTATGTTACAACTGTAAGCAAGATGAAATATATACTGTACATATCAAGCAGCAGTCACTTAACTGCCAGGACACAAGTCTTCACGCAAGGAAACTCATGGACGGGCGTTAAGGAGGCTAACCTCTCGGAAAGGAACCCTCCACGTATAGGGATCTCACTCGGAGGGGAGAATATTTTGCTGGCAATAGCATACAGTAGCAAAAACACTGAAACTACTGTTCAGTTTATTATTCGAGAGATCTCCTTCCAATTAACGAAGCAGCCAAAACATTCCCTTGAAAAAAATGATTTCATGATTTACATATCATCTTATCTATGATATTTACAAATTTCAAGACATTATCCAGTCGAAGACAAAAAAAAAATAAAAAAGCTCAAAATTTTCGAGATACATTTAGCATAAATTTATTTTATCAGAAGATGATAAAAGAGTGATTTCTTAAAAAAATGAAGTTCACTTAAACAGTTTATTTTATTATTAGAAAGGTAATATTGTATGTATTTCATTTGACAGCATCAATGCTGCTTATACTTTTATGTTTTCTAGCAGAATGTCGCAGTTTCTTTATTGGTAATAAATATACAATATTTCGTACTAACAGCTGATGTTTTGCATTCTTTAATAAAAATAATTATACTTTGACGTGAGAGCATTGGATTTCTTTGTCATTGAACTTATTATTAATAACAATACTATTAACAGAACATTAAAAGAGTTGATATTTTTATATATCAAAACATACAGATAATTTATTCTGATCTTTCTATTCTGTCTTATTGATTCAGGTTACATCATCACATGGGTTTTTCATTTTTTTGGTAGAGACAGTTTTCCTGCCACACTTAATTTCGTAAACTTCAGGAGAGTTCTCTTTACAGCAATGACAAAGATTCCTGACTGCTTCATTTAGTCAGAATTCCTAGAGAGAAGAACTGTAGAGCCTCCTAATCTCTTCAGTACAATTTTATATTCTGAAGCTTGAGAAGCATATTTTCACCATCCAATCTTAAAAATCAAAATGAAAAACTTGTTCTTCAAATAATTAATGAATTTATTCCACATGGATTTCAGGCTTTTCATATCGAAGGAAAGCCAATCCTTGCAAAGATATGAAGATCTTGATTTAGCACTTGATGATGATTCTTTCGATATAAGACTGGGTTGCCATAATTAAAGGGGAGGTGTTTTAGAGCCCAATTATCAAAAATCTATGAGACCAAACTCCACCAAATTTGATGTGAACATTATTTTAGACCTTGGGGTTTGATTTTACAGAAAAATTAAAAAAAAATAGGTGAAAATTAGGAAAATAAATGGCGCTGGAAGTTACATGTATAGAGAAAATTGGGCATAATAAATAAAGTTTACAACCAATAGTAATTTTTATTTGACGTCATTTACAGATGTGATTCAATGTTTTCCTTGCAACTGTTCCAATAACTGTATTCTGTGAACAGCATTTCCTACAGTAGAACTCAACAGATCTCTCGTCATTTGCCTCACGTACAGCGTTATTCGGTCCTTTAACTTTATTAAGCTTTTACATCAAGCTTTTCAAATATCCTCCAACCAAAAGTTACAGGGAGTGAGATCAGGCGAACGGGCTGGCCAACTCATAGGAAATACTCGTCTCATGATACGTTGGGAATATTAAAAGAAGTATGTGAAACAACCAAGAATTACCGAAGAAGTACAATCTATATACATAAAAGGAAAACCTACTAACTTACTGACTGACTCAATTTGATTTGCTATATGCAACAATATGGTAAATTATGCGTAAACTGCTGAAGTTTCCTCGTACAAGATCACCCAAGATGCGGACTCTCGTCTGAACTTTTCTCTGATGTTTCTGGCTCGGATGGAAGTCGAGGAACATCCTATGGATTGATGAGTCTTCTGTGAAATGCTGCCGTAAGACTTGTTGTATCCTAATCCAAAATGAGGGGGTGCTCCATCGTGCAAAAATATGGTGGACCCGAGGTATCCACTCAGTTGAAGTTGTGGAAGAACAAATCAAACAGTGGCGGCTCGTGGCTGTGAAGTTAGGTGAAGAGCTAGTAGGAAAATAATTATATTATAATTTATAATATCTATCTATATATATATTATAAATATATTATATATTATAATTTATAATAATACATATATATATATATATATTATAAATATATTATATATAATATATATTACTTTAAAATTTTTTTTAATAACTTCCTTCTTATCTTCGTCTTTCCAACGGGAAAATGATGTTTCTAATAATACACACACTATATCATAAACAGGATTCACATTTAAAACAGCTTAGCACTACGAAACAAGCCACTGGAAGAGCATATCGGTCTCTGTTGATTCAACTTCACTCGTACAGCGGGTGACGTCACGGTTGTCGTAGCAACCATCGCCTCGGTTGTGGATCTAAAGCTCCGCCTCTGAGGTTGAGAAACTGGAAACGAGGCCAAACTTCACTTGGTCGGTCTTGGTCGCGCTGGGTGCCAGAACTCGACGCGCCGGACTCATAAAATACAAAAATACGTTTCTATTAAAACCAACATACGTTTTTAAAGGAATATAAAGTTTTTCTTGTAATAATTGTTATATTACAAATAAATAATATTAATTTATTACAAATAATTGCTGAAGTGCCACTTCACCTACTTCCCCTGAATAGCCGCCACTGAAATCAAACAGCATTCTTTGATTTCTCACAGCGTTGACGGAGAAGTCACAGGACCGTTTGTTGTTATTTCTTCAAAAAAGTAAGGACCGATGATGAACGAAGCAGTAAAATAATCTGAGGATGAACACCACACTGTAACTATAAGCAAAAGTTTTCGTAGGATAGTTGTTATAAAATTAGTTGTTTGACTTGTTCTTTTTCTTGCATAGGAATGACAGAACAGTTTTTATTTTTGAGAAAGAAACAACATAAACAGGCTGTTGATAAATTAGATGAAAATAAGTCAGCTTTAACTGAAGACATTGCTAAAGATCCTGTTCATGTTATTGATTGGTCCAATGTTCAAGTATTAGGTAATTTACATCTAGAGAAAAGTTTGATGTTTAAAGAGGCGTTTCAAAATAATTTACTTAATTGTGAAGAAGAAATTTTGGAAATTGTGAAGTTTTTAAATAATGTAAGTTTATAATGTGACGGTTTACGGGTTGTTAGAAATGTTATTCTTGATCAACAATAGTTTAGGATGCATGTAATTCTTAATGGTATAATATATTATAAAATTAACCTTGTTAAAAAGTGTTATTTATTAGTCAGAAATTTTTCTTATTGTAATTCTTCTTATTTTGAAAATTAAGTATTAACCTTGAGAATGTAATCATACACACTCGCGCTAATTATATAGAAGATCACCAACATGTTTTGTGTTTATATAAGACTATTTAACGTGCCTGAATATCAAAGATTATATAGTAGGCAACGTATAATCTATAATAATGTTTTGTGTTTGTTTGTCTTGAAACAACGTCGTCATTTCTCAACGGATGTTACCAAATTTGGCAAAATTTGAAGATTCACACGCATCCCAGAATAATGCATGAACAATGAAATCCCGGATCCGGTCTAAAAGATTTAATGGCAAACATTCGCGTATCTCTGAAACATTCGCATATCCTTGAAGAATTCGCATATCTCTGGAAACGCGAAATTTTAGATTAGTATTCTTTGCCAAAATCTAAAGTATATGTATTCGACGGATTTTCGATATTCGGATCCGAAGGGTTGGAAAAGAGGAGTGGGAAACTTTCCTGCAGGGTATGCGTATCTCTGAAACCGCTTGAGTTGCAAACAACAAATTTGACATGAGTGTTCTTAATTCTAAGTTTAGTTTTTAGTTTACTTGATGTAATTTCCTTTTTTTTTTGTTGAAGAAATAAAGCGGTATATAAGTTACATATGCAAGGCTTCCGGAGCAAAGCGACGGTAGCAGGTCTAAAACATAATTTATAACTACCACGTGCCTATTTTACCAACTGGAAAATTTCAAAGTTATCATACAATTATAATTTCTTCGTCATTCACATCAGGACAACTCTTTTTTTGTAACGATATCAATAATTATAAAGAAATGTCTTGTTAACTTGGGCTTTCAAATTGCAAAAGGTAGAATGTTCATTTCAGATACTATTTTTTTTCCTTTTCAACGCTGGATTCTAAATTTTGTTTACATTTAAAGAGTAAGAGCTTTTAAAACCTTCACCATCACTCAAAATAAAAGTAAATATTTACATTTATTTTCAAAAGCAGCAAATTTTCAAGGAGTACAAATAAGAGCTTTTACCGATATTAAAACCTCGTCCTTTCCTCGGGGTCGGACCAGGAACTCTTGCAACCCCGTATGTTGTTCCTTTTGCAGCAAATCCTGGTGGAACATAAAAAAGACCCTGTCCTAAAATAAATAAATAATGTAAAATCAACTGAGGATTTACAAGGATTTTCTTATTAGTGGATACAATTGAACCATAAACTATAAAAATCCGATTGTATCAAACTAGTAGAAGTAGATCTTAGATGCATACTTTCTTTTTGTTTGAGCAACATAACAATAACATCTAACAATATCTAAAGAAATAGGTCTACGAGAGCACAAGGTTACTTTTGTAATAATGTGTAAGGAGCGTCAATATTATCAAGAGCCCCGCCTTGTATTTTTGTTTTGGGGGTGGTGGACAAGGTGAAAGCAGTGATTCTCAGGAACCACAACGCATTCAGATGTTAAATGCTTTATTTAGAAGCCGACTACCATTCCCTCAAAAAATCGCAGCATCTTTCTTTCTTTTATCTAATTTGTAATACTTACTAAATCTTTGGAAAAATTATATCCATAAATTACACAGGAATGGCTCTAACGTTAAATATGCTGTGTTTTGGGTGACTAAATATAATTGATCTTCTGATTTTCATTAACTGACTCAGGCCCTGCCTAAAGGGGGATGCGGGATCCCAGGCGAGTTAGAAGTGCGGTTCCCCCCTTTCTTCAATGATATGTCCTGATTCCTTCCCCCCTCGATCCAACTTTTTAAAATTCCATATTTTTTTGGGTTATCTGCAGCTCATTAGTCTTGTTGGAACAAGCCGAATTTTAAATAAAAAGAAATAACCATAACATTTTTACGGCTAGAAGTTTGATACAGCAAATAATAACGAAAAAAAAAATCATCAGCCAGCCGCGGGGCCCCATGCGACAGCCTAGATTCGCTCCCTCGGGCCGGCCCTGATTGACTCCTCCTTCAATAATACATCCAGTCGAAGTGGAAAAGTATTTATTTTACTTTGGAGATAAACAATTAAAAGAATAAATTTCTTTTCACATAAGTTACAAATCATGCATATTTCGCCAATCCTCAACTAAAACTCAGCTTAGATGTAGGTGTCTAATATTTGAGGTGACTTTACGATAGAAGATCATTGGCTGCTACAAACAAATCATTTTTTTTCAAAATGCGATTTGGCGTAATTTTATCCGGAATGACTTCCAGAAAGGTCATCATTGATCATAAACCTCTACTGTTCCCAAAGCAACAGAAGTGTTTTCTTAAATTGCAGTTCTTTTCTTTGCAAGAAAACTTACGTCTCTTGAGTGCTATTATTAAGTTAAAGATGTGTGGAGGAAGTTAGTGTGTCAGTAACTAAAACTCGTTTTACATAACATTAGTTTTCCTTTTATAAATAAGTTTGACAAATGAAAAATAACAGTAATATCTATTATTACAGATTGAGAAGCAGCTTTATCTCAAGCAACCCTACAGTTACTTGAGATCGTAAACATCGTTAACACCATTCTATAGAGTTACTGCAGTGAAAAAGGAGAAGATACCGCTTAATCTTGATCTGATTTTGATAAATTTTTGGGATTATCGACAATACTGTTCATAATGACACGTGACAACTCCATATATGGTGAACGATTGAGCATTAGTTAAGCCGTATACTTCCGTTTTTGAACATGGCGGCTGCTGAACGCACACCGTTAGAGAGGAATCACTTGGAATGTTATTTTTTATTTGAAGTCCTCTATCTCTGTCGGAAAACGGCTCAAGCAGCAGGTATTTCATTTCTTTTAGTGTTCAGTATTGTTAAGGAAACCAAAGCCTCGCTTATCGCTAAGCCTAGTCCATTGTTTGAAACGCCGGGCAAGGAAAGAGAGCAGCCGGCACGACTAAAAACTAACTTTTTATGAAATCCAAAATAAAGAAATAAAAAAAAATATTCTTAATATTGAAAACCAACAAAAATAACAAAAATAAAACATTGTAGGGCGAGGACAAATAGGATGTAATCGCTGGAAGTAACTTACAACGACATTCCAGTCGTGACCAATCAATTACTCTAGTGAAGAAAGGCAATGATAATGATTGGTTAACAGTGATCACGAGTTTTCACAAATATAATGAACGTACTATAGTTGTTTGTGGGCCCGGTAGCCGAGTGGGTAAGGGCGCTTGGCTGTGGGTTGGAGGTGCCGGGTTCGATTCCCGGCCTCTGCCGAGGCCGGGAATTTTTCCACGCTTCTTTCTCCTCCAAACGGGCCCTAGGGTCTACCCAGCCCTCTATAGAATGGGTACCGGGTTTCTTTCCCGGGAGTTAAAGGCGGGCGAGCGACGGGCCGACTCCCCGTCCTCAACTTTGTCCCGTAGGTTCTGAACACTGGAGCCTACCCTCCAGTTGCATTGCGCGGTCCTCTGGGCCTGATCGCAACTTTAACTTTAACTTTAACTATAGTCCTAGTTGTTTAAAACGGTATTATCATTGCCTTAGCGCATAAATCAGAAAAATCAAAACGAATTGAATATTGATAGTAAATTCGTTCTACACAAGTCTTTCAGGTTCCAAACTGAAAGATAAAACTGTTAATCAATTTGAGCAGATTTACTACTGTTTTTTGCTATTGGAAAGTTCTATTCATTTGCTTATAATTAAGAATTGGAAATAAAAATACTCTCAATGAGACTCAGTGAAAACCTTAAAATTTCTTAATAAATTCTAAAAAAGAATTTGTTTAGAATAACATATATTGTATACTGATTAGATTTACAGATTTTTTTTATCTTACCTGGGATGCACAAATATTTGCCACCATCTATAACAAACAATAATATTTAATGGTAATTCTTTATAATTACAAAATTTTTTTAGAAGTATGAATCAAAAACTAACAAAATGCTCGAATTTATAAATAAGCAAAAATTATGAAGCTGTAAGATCATCTATTTAAAACATTGATTCAGTTTATAATAGTTAATGCTATCTTTAATGTTTATATTATATTAATGTTTATATTAGAATATTTGTAAACGAATAGCGTGATCTATTCGAAACCTGATCATTTTTAATGTGCTAAATATTCTTTTTAATAATTTTTAGCGATCCATTTGGGAGCTATTGTGGTAGCGATCAAAATCGCTAGCTACAGCTTTTGTCCTATCCGTCCGTGTCTGTTCAACCTCAACAACTCCCGAACGGAAGGTCGGATCGTAAAACGGATTTCACCATCGTGTTCAGAAGCCTAAACACAGTAGGAATGAGGTATTTTCAGGGGCCAACGCACCCCCATCTTAGAGATATTTGGCATTGTTGTCATTGTATCATCCTAAAAACTCCCGAACTAAAGGTGGAATCGACAAACGGATTTCACCGTCTATTCAGAGGCCCAAATAACGTAGGAATAGAGTATTTTCCAAAGCCAACTTCCCCTGACTCTTAAAAATAGTGGAAAACGTTCCAAATTATACCTCTAAATTGTTTTCTTACTATAAAAAGGATTCTGTTTACCTGCAGAATTAAATTGCATCGTTTCATCTAAAACAGGAATATAAAAAAAAAATGCAAAAATAAATTTATTAAGTAGTAGTAAATATAAATAGGAATTAAAATTAATTCAAATTAATTTAAGCTATCAATCTAACATGAAATAAGTTTTATTGATTCCGAGAGATCCTAGCATAGAAAGAAGAAAAATACAACCAATTGTATAGAAAGTTACGTACATATTCCCATACCAGGTCCTTGTTGCTGTGCTATTAAGATAGAAAGTAAAATAAAAGAATATAAATATATCTTTACCTTGTACAAAGACAAATATAAGACACGGACAGTATACATTGATTTATTGATTCCCAGTTTCTGCTACGAAGAAATAAGACATTTGTGTTCTTAGTTTTTTGGGTTTTTTTTTTGTTTCCGTAAAACCATGTGTCCTGTGAGTGTTCCACAACAAATATAGTTTCTAATCTCGAATAAACGAGAGATTCATCAATTGAGCATTTAGGGAATAAAATTTAACCACTGATGATTTTTTTGACGAAGATGAGTGGAATTGTGCAATGACGTAGTCACTGATGTTTTGGCGCCTTCAAATATGGAGAGCAGAAAAAAATAATGTTATTTGCTTTCATTATCTATTTATTTTGATTTTTAGAGAGTCATCTTAAATTCTGATTACTATTTATTGCAAAATACGATTAAAAGAAGAAGAAGATCATGTGTTAGGAATTACTATTTCCATGTATGCTCAGCGACATCTATTGCAAAGCACCGTAACTATTTTGTACATTTCTGCAAATCAAAGTAGAAGAGAACAATATTTTCGATACCTTCTTTTTATTCTTTGCATCTTTAACGCACATATGTATTGTTATTATTATTTTTATTTCACATTTCTTATAAATATCCGAAAATGGCTTCGGATATGGAAAATGAAGTGTCCAGGAGAGGAAATCGATTTGCTGCTATAGTCGTTTTTCGCTCGATGTCAATTGTCTTTACCGTCAAATGGGAGAAATTTGTAGCAATGTCAAGTCTTCCTAATAATTCAAAAATACATATTCCATCACCCTCACTCTTAAAAATGGTGGAAAACGTTCCAAATTATACCTCTAGCTTGGCTGTGCAGACCTTACAATAACTTGTTCTTATGACGCTGCCAAATTGCTTTTTTGCAGCAATGAGTTTCAGGATCAACTAAGTGATTCTTTTCTCTCTTAGACGGCGGTCTGCCGTTGCGGCCAGTGTGCCGGTACCCGGGTTCGAATCCCGGTCGTGGCATGGATGTTTCTTTCTTCTGTCCGTTCCTGTGGTAATCACTTGATGCTGCCTCCCTTGGCGTACCCTGGGCAACGATTCGTTGGTTAAAGGCATCGTATCTCGCTCCTAGTTGTGGCCTAAAGAAAGATGATCAAGCTACGAGCCCGGGCATTTGTAAAAAAAAAAAAAAAAAATTGTTCCTCTCCTTATAAGGTAACTCTTCTTTCTGAGTGCAAACATTAAAAGAAGTAAAGGTAGAATTTGTAACGTGCCTAACTCTTTAGATGCCATCAGCTGTTACAGGCGGATTTTTCTTTATGGAACAAATGCCAAAGGAGAGAATTTATTCGGAAAAATTAAATACATTATAAAAGAAACAAAAAAAATATTAAATCTATTTTTCAGTTCCGTAACAATATTATTGTATGGAAATATCATAGGAGATTCGTATTAATGGCCTTTTTTTGGTTGTAATCACTACAATTAGTTAACGAATTTCTTCTTTCTCTAAACCTTTTCTCACTTCTATGTGAGGTTGGCGTTCTCTTCTTTTATTCTTTTTCTCGATTTCTCTCTGTTTAGGGCTTCCTCTCTCGTTCAACTTTTTCCTTCAGATCTTCAGCCGATTTATCTCTTCTGAGCTTGGAGACTCACTTTATCTCTTTTAATCTGAGACTCCATGGGGTCTCTCATGTTTTCTTTTTCCTGGTATCTCCAACATCCTCACTTTCTTTCATAATCTTCATTCCTTCATTCTACATGCCCAAACCATCTCAATCTAGCTTCCTGAATCTTTCTGATCACCGGTCCCACCTTGACTGTGTTCATTCCTAATCATTTTTTCTCTAGTTACACCACTCATCCATCTTAGCAGAAATGGGAATGCTAAGTTTTCTGCTACTTCTATTTTCCTTTCCTGGGCCTTGGTGACTGCTCATATGTCAGTACCATACATTACTGAATGTCTTACCACCGTCTTGTACAATTTTCCTTTCATCTTCCAGCCCACTTTCCTGTTGCTCCATTGATTTTCCTCCAATTCATCCATCCACATTGGATTCTATGGGCTACTTCATCCTCTAACCCTCAATCCTTCTCCTAGTTTGATCCCGGGTACTTGAATTTTCTTACTGTTGGTAACCTTTCTCCTGTAGTTTTATAAACATGTCTTTTTGCTCATCTTTTCATACCATATACTCCGTCTTTGCCCTAATGATTTTCATTCCTCTTTCCTTTAACGCTTTTCTCCACTCCTCCAGCTTTATCTATCCGGGCTCGTTTCACACAGATGTCATCAGCAAACAGCATTCTCCACGATGATTCACACTTGACGGCCCTCACCATTATATCCATCCATAACCAAATCAAACAAATACGAATGAGTGCTGATCCCTGATGTAATCCAACTTCCACGGAGAAAGCTTCTGTCATACCTATGCTGCTCTTAACTTGTGTTACAACTCCCTCATACATCTCCTTCACTAAACTCACAAAGTTTCTGTTAACATTTTCTCTCATACATCTCTATACTTGTTGTTCACACACTCTGTCGTATGTCTTCTCTAGATCAATGAACACCATGTGTAGCTCCGTTTGCATCTCCCTATAGCATTCCATTTAGTTGTCTTAACGCGAAGATAGCATCTGTTGTTCCTCTTTCCGGCATAAAACCAAACTGTTTGTCTTCTATCGTCGTTTCCTGTCTTAACCTTCCATCAATAATCCTTTTCAAAATCTTCAGCTAAGGAACGTTGCTCTGTAAACAATTAAAGCAATCTTCTGTTGAGAAATAGGGTCTTCTGTAATCCATCTGAACAACGCTCCTGCCCACAAAAGGAGCGAAACCATGAATCCAAGCGTTTTAGTGAAATTAACAGGCGGTACTAAAGCTTTCAGTAATATCTCCACAGCTTCCTTTGAAATGCCAAATTTTGTCATACTTTTTCAATTGCTTGCCGTGGCACCCCTATTTCCCGTAGCAAACTCACCAGGCTATCGCGGAAAATTTCGATAACGATATATATATATTTCAATTTTATGGGTATTACTTTTTTTTTCACTATGCTCGAAGTCAATTAAATACCTAACAGTTCTATTTATTAAGTTAGGTTCTGTATTTCGTTTGAGAAAATGTTTTGAACTCTTAAGGGTCGAAATTTCTTATAACTAAACTTAAGACGAAGTTAAATTTTGATTAAACTTAAGGTGATTAATGAGCTATTCCGTGAATTACGTCAGAGGATTGTTGTATCCAATAGTACTACCAATACCAACATGTATTCAAATTTAGATAAAATAATCTCTAAATAAGAAATAAGATATCAATTAGTGCTTATTCTTTACTTACTTAAAACTATCTTGACATATAATAAAATTTCATTGCAATATCCGTATTAATATCCTTATGATGGTTCTATAAATATTAAATTCTAAATTAGATATATACAATTATAGTGAACTCTGAAATATAAATAGCTGTCTTTTGATCTGTTTAAATGTACAATACTTTGTATATTTTATTTATGCTTCTTTTCAAGACAATTAGCAATATCACCAAACTCTCCTGTGAGAGTTAGAAATAAACCCATAAAATTTGATGCTGTTCAATTCAATATTCTTTAATTCTTTTTTTTTTATGTTTCAGTGTCTTAACCATTATGTAAATTGATCCTTAGAATAAATCTAAAAATACCAAAATCTAATAACACTATGTTGACAAGTGAAGATTAATTGAAATATATTCGAAAGATCGGAAAACATGTGTGATTTTTAAAATAGAAAATAGTACAAAATCACTCCAAATATTTTTCTGAACTAGCTGTTTTTAACATTACACGGGCGTTCCTTCCTACGCTACTGGAATAGCAAGGATATAATATCTACAAAGTTTGAATACTTTTTCAGATAAATCAGCAGAAACTTAAGCAATTCAGTTGTTTCTTTAGTGCACTGTTCCAACAAGTCAAAATACTCATATCTCTAGAATGAAGCGGCCCCTCAACAAGTTTTCATAGTAAAATATTTTAATGTGATTCACTGTCAGATTTGCTTGCAAAGATCCCTATAAACAAGATAATGTTTCTTTACTTTCCATGATTTTCATAAATATTTATCAGAAACCAGATTATCTCTATTGTTAATTAACCGAATCAGCACAAGCAGAGAATGGGCTGTTCGATCTTTGATGTAAATACACTATATTCGCTAAATCAGCCCGCGTGATAATCAATTTAGCTGTCATTGTACTCGTGGTTCAATGTTTTTCCGTTTTTTGTTAATTTCAAAGCCATCTGTTTTTTTGTTTTTGTTTTTAGATAAGTCTTCTTTTTTATTTTTTCTCTCTAATTACATTCATTATGAAATGATAAGGGATCGACAGCTTCGGACCCTTCCAGGCATCCAAATGCCACCAAACTTGGCAGAAAGGTACAGTGTGTCCTTCATGTACTAAAACAAAGTAAACACAAAACATAAAGATGGCAGCACCGCTGCAAGGAAAAAAATGCCGAAGACGTTAGAGTGACAGTAGCATCTGTCATTACTGATGTGTATCATGTAACGTACTGGGTGGCACTTGTGGTTCCTTCAACGCTTGCTTTCAGTTTATCAGGGTCCAGAGTATCCATCTGGATGATATAACGAGAGAAGGGGTCACTGATCGTCTGGACATCTTTAACAGTAATTGATCAGTTGGAGGTAAATTACTGTTAGAGGTGTCGTAGACCCTAAACATTCCGACCAGCGTCATATCCAGACCGTGGAGAATATTCCAACAGGCGGGAAAATTCGTGAACGCTTTGGATGTGGACGTCGAAGGATCACCACGCCCTGGAGAACCCATAAAACACGCTAAGTGCCATATGGCACAACCGAAGTACGGGTTGGAAACTCATCAGGGACCTGGCAGCAGCCACGGGACAGCCATCGAGGAATACTGTTTACATGCGATTAAATGAGATAGGACTGTATTCTCGGAGACCAGCGCGATGCGTCCTCTTAATATTGCTCAATGAGACACCGTCTGGCGTGATACAGAGGACAGTCAGCATGGACACAGGCGCATGTAATATTTTCTGATGAGTCCAGATTCAGTCTGGAAAGTAATTCTCGACATATCTATATCTGGAGAGAATCCAGGAGCAGATACCGGCCATCCTACATCACGAACACGATTTGGAGATGGCATAATAGTGGGGACACAATCACCACTTCACATCTTCGAACTGTGTTCCATATCGGGTCAGGCACATTGCAACAACATCCTTCAGTAATACGGCGACTTTACAGTGGATAGCCTGACGTCTTCTACAAGGACGACAACGCCCGTCCGCATTGGGCTGGATGGCGGAGGAGTATCTTTCCTACGAGGGTATCCGACGAATGACTGGCCAGCCTCTTTCCCCAGCCTGAATCCAATCGAACATGTCTAGGATGCTCTCGGAAGAGCATCGCGCAACGGCAGCCACTTCTGCTTCAGAAGTGGAAATCTCCTCAAGTGTTACTGGATACTAGATTAGCTGCAAGCCGTCACATTGTGGTGCATGTGCTGCAGTGCTGTGACACAGCTTAATGAATAGTGTCTGCACAACGTTAGCTCCACAAGATGTTCTTTGGCTTTTCCTGTCGCAGGGTTTTTTTCTCGCAGGGTTGCTGCCACATTTATGTTTATTTTGTTTTAGTTTGACGTACTGCACATTTCCGCCAAATTTGATGACATTTGGATTTTTGGAACGGTCCGAAACTGCCAATCCATGAATTTTTGAGCTGGAATGCATTTTGAATTTTCATTTGTATTAGGTCAAAAAATAATTTTGACAATCAGAATTTACTGTATCTCATTATTTGTTCAATACGTCTCTGTGGAAATACAAATCTCATATCCTGAAATAAAAATATTTTCATCAATTCTGCAAACTTTTAAATCTTAGTACATTTTGTAAACATATTCTTCAGATGACAAATGACCCCTCAAGAACTAAAGACTACAATATATTGTGAAAATCAAATCCTTGGGCGGCTAAACACTCACCACATTTTGTAAATATAATTTGAAATTCTTAACTTGCCTCCTTGACACAACATTGGTCCTATAAATAGAAAAACAAATGGACAATTTATTAATGATTATTGTAAATGTTTATTTTCACAATTTTGAAGTGTAAAACTTCGAAAAAGATTTTATTGAATATTTTTCTACAAAGATTATTTCTGGATGTGATTTTCCAATGTTATTTGATAATTTGAAGTTGAATACTTCTTAGTAGTTCAAGAACCTTTTTATTTATTTGATAATTTATGTTTGTTTCAGGAAAATAACAACAAATATTCCAATTGGAAAGAATTCCATTTTACAAATATGGTTTATAATAAATAACAAAATTGAATTTTAAAATCATTTTAAGGAGACGTCTTGTAACAATGATGATTCAACTCAATCTATTACAAAAAAAATTACAACCAAGAGGTCTCCATCACCAATGCAGGGCGTATAGTGTTTTACAGTACTTGTAACTATTTAACAAACATTGTAACAATGACTATCAATAATAGATGTTATCCAGTTTGTGAGCTTCGAAACGTCGTGAGCTTCGAAACATCTAATGAAACTTTTTAAGTTTTTTTTTATTTATATATCTGTGCAGTGATGGTTTTTAATCATGTATTATTGTTATTATATATAATTAAGAGATACATCACTAAACCTAATTATTTTGTAATTCTTTATCCTTGAAGTAAAAACTGATTCCAAATCCTGTTCAACCAATATCTTAGTAATGAAGAAAATAAATAATAACAGTTATGTTACCTTGTCCTGTGAGCTGCCCTGTAATGAAAGACAATAAAAAAATATGATAATGTGAAAATAAAGGGGACATTTGAAATATTTTGGATAGTTTCTGAAGCATATTGACTTGTTTTCTTGGCTTGAATTCTAATAATCTAACTAGTTCCATTAAATAAAATTAAATATATTATTTGAATTTAAAGTCAAATATATCCTATTAATAGAATCAAATAATGAAACGACTAAAATTAGCATTAAATTAAATTTAGAAGAAAAGGGAATACAGAATACAATAGAATTGTCTCTTATTATTGTTGTTTCTCAATCACTTCAGAAATGAAGTGTCTAAACAATAACAAATTACAGCGGACTTGTCAAGGACTGTAGTAGCTTTATTCTACAGATATTTTAGTTGTATTATTTGCAATCACTCAATTAACAATTTGAGGTTGAATATCCTGTAAACAACGTTGGTTGAAATTCTGTATGGGAGCTTGTAAATAGTTTCTATTTTATCATTAGTATATTAGAGACTGGAGTAGACTTCAAGCTGGGGAGATGAAGTTTCTTAGAGGTATAGTAGGGAAGACTCGATTAGATAGAATGAGAAATGAGGATATCCGGGAGGAGTTGGGGGTAAAAAGTTTGAGGAAAAAGGTGGAAGAGGGAAGGCTGAGGTGGTTCGGGCACGTGAAAAGAATGGAAGATGGTAGGACTCCTAAGGTTTGGCATGAGTTAAAAGAAGGAGGGAAGAGACCAAGAGGGAGACTGCGTAAGCAATGGCTGGATGATGTGAAGCACAGCCTGGAAGAGAGAGGCATCCCATGGGAAAGAATATGTAGAGAAGAGGCTTGGAAGAACAGGGAGAGGTGGAGAGGCTTAGTTAATTCCTAGACCCACAGTTGGTGGAACGGGAAAAGATATGTATGTATGTATGTATGTATGTATGTATGTATGTATGTATGTAT
>JAFIDM010001028.1:11032470-11055233 GCA_023159025.1 Thereuonema tuberculata | reverse complement strand
GCGAAAATCCAATAAAAACAATGCCAAATATCTCGAATATGGGGGGGGCGTTGGCCCCTGAAAATACCCTATTCCTACAGTTTTTGGGCCTCTGAACACGATGGTCAAATTCGTTTGTCGAACCGACCTTCCGTTCGGGAGTTGTTAGGGGTGGACAGACAGGACAAACGTAATAGCTATCAATATTGGTCGCTATCACAATTGCCCCAACTGGGTCGCTAAAAATAAATGGTAAAACTAGAGCTATATTAATAGTTAACCTAAATAAATAGTAAAAAGAGGAGTTAGAACAAACATTTTTAGAATTCAATATTAAATCGATGTGTGGATGGTGTTATGCATCACGATCAGGCTCCAAAATTCGATTATGAGATATTTTCAAAAATGCAAAAGCTTATGTATTACTTTACATTTTTTACGGAATGAAGAGTGTTAAATATCAAAATGAAGATACTTTCACAGGACAGTTCTGATCATTATCAAACTTAATAATATCCTTCAAAGGTCGTTAGTCACATGATGCAAATCTTATTCGTTACGATTACTCGATTGGCGCTTATTCAAAATTAATTTTCCGCAGACTTATGTTGCTTTTTCAAGCAAGGAGGAATAATTTTTATAAAATCGTGTTTAGCTTATACCTTTCGCTCGTTGATGGAGCAAAAATCTAAAAAAAATCTATTTTGGCGCTTGGGCAAATGATGCACACCATCCACCAACAAAAATAAAAAAATAAAATTATATGTTTATTTGCTAAGGAGCTGAAATTGTAAAAAAAAAAGGTGGTTTAGGCTATTAAAAAGAAAAGTCCTGTTGCTTTTGATTCATATGGGACAATATTTTAAGTAAGAAAAAAAAAACTAGTTTTTATTATAAAATGCTTTTTTAGTAAAACGATGACCAATGTATAGAAATGCCATTATTTACCTAATAATACAGTTGCCATTTTGTTGTAATACTGTTTCTAAATTTATGAAACATAGATAAATTTAAAAAAGTCTTTAAAATAAGTAGCAATTTTCAGTAATATTCATTAACGCTTATTCTGAATTTTATTATTATAGGAATTATATCAGGAATCTTCAATGCAGGTTGGTTATTAATGACTTTTAATAGATAATTATTAAGCAATTGAAAACCTAATCGCGAATTATACAGAAGCAGCGTCTCAGTGACAATAAAATATACTTGTACATTAAGTAAAGGATTCATTTGTGTAAATAAACGCATAAGTACTTTGCAAAGAAACGCACTTTCAGTGAAATTCGTAGATTCATTTCAAAATAGGATTTCGTATCCAGTGATTTTACGAAACGCGCCATTTGAATTATTTGAGCCTTAATATGGCCGGCATAACCTAGTGATGTAGCCAACAGCCTGCCATGATGCAGATGTGTCGGTACCTGGGTTTGAATCCCGATATCGGCGTGCATTTTTGAAAACTGTGTTTGTTCCCTACTTCATCTTTCCCTTCAGTTTCTGGAATCATTCCTCAATAACTTCCTGAGGAGGCAAAAGGGAAACCACAACAGTATCTGTTCCCTGGAAATTCAACGGTCTTCTAGGGTGTTCGCCATGATGGCAACCATAGAGATTCACGGAACATGGACCTTCAGACTCGAAGATTGCACTTCGGTGCGTATATATTATCATTAACATTCATGATGTTTTATTTGTTATTCGAGTCGAAGAAGGTAGTTCAATTTTTTTTTTTTTTTTTAATTTCTTTCGACTCTTAATTTGTGATTAGCGAAAAGTAGGACTATGGCGCTCATTTAAGGAAAACAAATCCCAACAGAGATGTTCATAATAATATTTATTACAAATGCGAAATGTAAAACAAATAAATTCATATGTTAAGCCTACCAACGGGACACATGTGTCCCATGAAGGAGTATGTTGATACTAATGGGGCAAAAGTTAATCTAGAATTCACAGGATATCATCCCACTGGTTCAGAACTCAACTCACAATGTTTACTTTGAAAAAGTACCCGTAGATAGCAGGACTTTCGTTGTTATGAGGAGGGGAAACAGCTAACATCTTCTACATATACCAAACCTAAAACATCTTATAACTTATTAGAAAAAATACTCTAAAACACCTTTGGTGATATTTCGACTTATATTTCAAAGTCTAAATCATACTTTATAGGAAGTGAGAACATCTCTCACTTTCCCAAAAACGAAAAATAATACAAAACAAGCATTAATTATTCTCAATCTAACAACAGAGAACGTGATTCTTGTTATGTATTATTTTTCGTTTTTGGGAAAGTGAGAGATGTTCTCACTTCCTATAAAGTATGATTAAATATCACCAAAGGTGTTTTAGAGTATTTTTTCTAATAAGTTATAAGATGTTTTAGGGGAAACAGCTGTTTATGAACTATTGTCTTTTTTTTTTTTTTTTTTTTTTTTTTTTTTTTGTATAATTTGTGCTCTTTTGTGTTGATTTGTTTATTCTAGAACTTCACTTATCATTACATAATACAAACAAAGCACGGAAAGTAAATATATCAAGTTATTTCATTGGTTTCTCTGTTAGGGTTATTATTGTCCCACTGGTTGTGGTCTGTGGGTTACGTATGTCCCAGTGGTATCGAAAATGATTTCTTCTTTTTCAAGTTGATTTTTACAGCTGTTCTTTTGTTTATATTTTAGGCCTTTGAAATAGTAATAAAAGAAAATTAAGAAATGAAGAGATACAGAGGATTTTGGAGGAATCGTCTAGCTAGAATACCAGTGGGACATAAATGGTCCCATCGAGTAAGACCAGTGGGATACATATATACCACACTCCCAAAATTTTTTTGCATGAATATAACCAAGGACTAAACTCTACAAAGACCACCCAACGTGTATGCAATGAAAATAACTCCTAAATAAAAAAAAATTAAAATTGGTAGTCTAAAGGTTAAACTATTATCTGCAGTGCCTTATATTGGTTCTACCTTAGTCCTACTTACTGTATTTGGAATATTGTGGTGAATGTTTGTGGCCACTGGTTCGATAAAATGAGACTGAAATCGACTTATAGTAAGATCTGGCAACAACTCCTTTTGTTTACATGATGCGGGGGTTTAAATAGGCTATTTCTAGGGATGTGATTGGTTGTCGGGCTTTATAAATTGATTGGGGGATTTAACTGACTTTTAACTGTCTTTTTAAGTAATAACAAATCAGGGAAAAGAAGCACGGTCAATGGAAAATTTGAATAAAATAATGAAATTAAATAAGAAACAGTAAGAATTAGAATATTCAATCAATAATAAAATAAATGCTGATAAAGATTATTACAATTATAAACAGCAAGATATACATTGAATAAACAGGACTATTATAAACAGATAAATGAGAATATACAGTTAATCATTACAATATTACGGGAAATGATGCCGAAGTCGTAGAGCCTTTCATAATCTGTTCCCTTTATAAGCGCAAACCGCAAAAAATATTTAGTCATTTAAAACTTAAAAACTATGTATTAAGCTAATTTGAATACCGTTTTTACCATTCGGTAGACGAAAGTACCAAGAATTGTTTATGGCTACATAGCATTACTTTCTGCTATCTAAGGTACTCAACCAGGAAAAAACAATCCATCAAGGGGATTGCACGATTTAGACAAATCTCTTTTGAAAACCGAAAACGAACACAATTTCCCTGCATCTTTTAACTCAACAGCTGCTCAATTGCTCTACAATTAACACAAATTTTCGCTTTCAACTTTTGAACCATTCAAATAATTTTGATACGGTTTTCTGAGTTTTGTTGAGGGTTAAATTTGCTTCTTTAACGTTATAAATAATCTCTATCTCCCCTAGGGAAAAGGGAGAATAAGAATTCTCGCACCAAAGGAAGCACTCCATTTTATTTTTTTCAGCAACGAATATAAATATAATTATTGGCCCATCATAAGTCAGTAATGTTACTTATATTACTTACTTTCTTATCACTTTCTTCATATATGTTTCATTTTCTTTAAAAATAAATGATTTTTAAAGAATAAATAAATTATCATTTATATTTTATTATTAATTTCAAGACAGTCAATGTTGCAGCAAGGTATTATTACAGATCTGTTGTTTATATTACTTTTTTTTGTAATTTTACATATTTTTGTTTCATTATCTTCTTAATATAAAAAAAATGAAGGTTTCTTTGTTTGTTTGTCCCGTATGCGTTCCTATACCATTCATCAGATTGCGATAAAATTTTGGTGAATTGTTGTGCGCACGCCCGCGAAGGTTTCTGAATTAGTAGAACCATTGTTTGGGCCTCTGAACATGATGGTGAAGTCCGTCTGTCGATCTGACCTTCCATTCGGGAGTTGTTAGGGTGGACAAATGCGGACGGACGGATGGACGGACAGGACAAATGCAATGGCTAAAGTCAATTTCTGAACTGATGATTTCAGACATGCATTTTATGGCGACACGTTCAGAAATTGACTTTGAAGACCAACATGATGCATCCGCTGAACGTTTCACAAAACAATTGTTGGATATTGGGAATGGGAAAAATGGCAATCGATGAATCGACACAATGCATGACATTGTCAACAAACTTCGGTAAAATCACAGCAACCACAGACGAATTGATTCACAAAGTTTTCCAAAATATTGCAATCTTTGAGTGGTATTGCAACGCATGCCGGATGCAGCTAGTTTTAAATAGAAATTAATTCTCACATTCGTGTAAGTTATTATTTATATTTTTATTAATTTCAGGACAGGGGATCCTAGAAGGAGGTATTTTTTCTTTTTGATACTCTTCTTTTAACGGTTTCCTCGAGAGAAACTGCTTTCTATGTATAGAAACCAAATATTTCTAGTTTGTTAATAATAATAATAATAATAATAATAATAAGCGATTAATAATAATAATAGCTATGCGCACAAGATGTCTGTCCTCTCGTTCGTTGATGTGGCTGGGGTATTGGGATCCTTCACGTCGCGGTGAGTTCGTCCCTCCTCGACCCACCGATTCCATATTCGCGTCACTGTGACCGCGTTTCGTCCACATTTAGATAGAATAAATTCGAAGAATCTGAAGCAACATAAATTCTGTCCACATCAATGTTTTTAAACACATTAAAAACGGACCTAGTGTTTATCAGTGCAAAGCGACATCTCCGAACAGCTGTTTCACGGTAATCTGCCGATCATCAGCGGAGACTAGTCGCATAAAACCCCTAGGTCCTGTTACGGAGGTGGGTATTAGTTGAGATGGGAAACAGCTGATCGGAGATGTCGCTTTGCACTGATAAACACTAGGTCCTTTTTTAATGTGTTTAATAATTTTTAGGCGTTTTTTTTTAATTTGATGCCAAAAGAAAATTCATTTGAGGCCGGTGGAGACTGGCACATGAATTTCTTTTTCTTTACTTTTAATGTGTTTTCTTGTTTTTTAATTTATTCTTGGAGGTTCCATTGTTTTTCCCACCTTAATCAATGTTTATTTGTTCACTATCAACCAATGATTTCTTTGATGTTTTCTTTATTGTTTGATCTATTCTTATTAACAGTGTAAACTTACTTTCATCACTTCTTAAAGCGATAATGTTTAGTTTATTAGAACGTTTTTTTACATACTAATGTTGCCATCAATATTCCAGATCTTAGTTTTCTTAAGATCGATAGTGTAAATCATTTCTCCAACTGATTCCAAACTGTTACAGGCACATTATCTACAAGTGCAAAAGTCTGCGCAAAGACTACTTTTTTGTTTTTCTCAGAAACTAATATAAATATTATTACTGGCCCACTATAGATCAATAGTGTAGTTTATATTATTTACTTTTGTCTCACTTTCTTCATTTTTGTATCATTATTTTAAATAGAAACGATTTTATTATTTTAAATAGAAATGAATTATTTCATTCGTTTTATTTATATGCAATGTAAATATTTATATTTTTATCAATTTCATGATAGGAAATCCTATAAGATATTTTTTTTGAAACTCATCATTTAACGATTTCTTCGAGAATAACTGTTTTAAATTATTTACTTTCTTTATATTTTTTTTTAGGAATTTCAGGACAGAAGATCCTACAAGGAGGTTATTTTTTTTTGTTACTCTTCTTTTAACGGTGTCCTTGAGAGAAGCTGCTTTCGATATACAGAAACCAAATATTTCTATTTTTGTTAATACAGTAAAACCTCGTTAAGTCGTCACTCAAGGGACCAAACATTTTTGACGACTTAAGCGGAGTGACGACTTAGGCGGAGTGGTCATTTTTGAAAAAAAAAAAAACACTGAAATATAGTATTTTCATGAATTGCTGTAGGATTCGTTGAGAAAAACAAGATTTTCAGAAATCAATACATGCAAATGAATGAGTGGAAAATAAAAAAAATAAAAAAAAAAACCCAACCACTTTTTATAGTTATTACATTTTAACCGTTTAAAAGAAAGGCAATATCTGTCTTTGAAACGTTCCAGCCAACCATTGCTGCCGCCGAAATCTTCAATGTTCAACTCCTTAGCAATTTCCATGGCTTTTTCTTTAAAAATCACGGCAGAATTCGCCACTTTTTGCGATCTGGCATGTTTTAGCCATCGAACTAAAACCACCTGGATATCGTCAAACTTCGATTTCCTCATTCTCTTTCTTTTGTCTTTGCAGTTAGGTTCTTCAATTACTTGTTTCGATGAAGGAATATCGTTTAATGTAGTCCTGTGAATATAGTGTTTTTTAGCAAAAGCTGTTTTCGAAACATTTGATTTTTTACAAAGTGCAATTAAGTCTTTTTTTTTTTCTTTAAAAGATAACGAGGTAAGTTTTCGTTTCCCTGGCATGTTAAAAACGTAATTGCAAGAACCACGAAACTGCAAGAGAAAAAATAGTCCTTACAGCGTGGCTTACTCGCTATGAAATGAAGTCACACTCACGAGCGGTCAAGAAAAACGTCTACACTCGACAGAGTCGCAGCGAGAAGTGTGCTTTGAGTGATTAGCAGCGAGATTCCAAGAACCCAAATCCTCCGAAGGGGTAGGAAAGGAATGAAGTGACAGAAATGAATGAAGTGGATAATTAGAAACATATAATTATCCATGTGAGCATTTAATTTCACACTGCTTCCGCTCCCGTGAGTACGACGAGCTAAGTTTGATCTTCTGCGAGGCATTATTTTGATGAAATAAAGCAGATCGATTGCACTGAAAAAGAAGAAAGCAAGTTATAACAAAAACATATAAAATTGCAAAACATTAAAAAAAAGGAAAAACACGAACAAAAAAACAAAGAAAAAAAATAAAAAAATACTCACGAAATATTGTAAGTCGCCAAATTAATTTCGCTAATCACTGGAGTTAACACTTGGGATTCTTTATTTTAATGAGATAGTCCTAAATAGTCCTTCTTCTGTGACGGCTTCCCCCTCTCGGTTTCGACCAACGATCTGGCTTCCCTTCTCTTTTGTTCCCCGGTTGGAGACTGCTGGCGGCTTCCTGCCGCGGACGAAGTGGCTTTCTTCTTCCCCGTTTGAAGTCAACTGCTGGCAGCAGCTACTTCTCTCTTCTTCTCGTGGTGGAGAACACCTTGTGTGGCTACCGAACGATCTGGCTTCCCTTCTCTTTCGTTCCCCGGTTGGAGACTGCTGGCGGCTTCCTACCGCGGACGAAGTGGCTTTCTCTAGCTGCAGGAACTGCTTTTAAGGCCGGTAACGTGTCCATTTCCGCGTTGGGGGGAAAAGGAAGCGCTGGCGGAACAGTTCACTACAGAGGGGGAGGGACACCGCTGTTCCATTTGTCATGCAACAATATTTCAATTCAAACGCAGATCAATCGACACAGCTCAATTCCAACGCAATGAGCAACGAAATATTTCAATCCGCTCGAACAAATCCCTCCGAAGAGGTCAATTTCACGATATAATTGGAATTCAAATGATAACCAATCGACACAGCTCAATTCCACCGAATTCAAATTGCACTGAAACGTAAGAAAAACAGTTAAAAAACGAAATGAAAAACAATGAAAAAAGAAAAAAAAACTGAACAGAAAATTAAAGCTAATTTCATTGTAAACTGCAATTTCGACGACTAATTTCTTTGTTGGAGATGTTAGAGGCACAGGTCGTGAGGCACCTAGATGGCTTGAGAGGTCTAGATACAGTAAGATAATGAGTGGCGGCGGCCATTTTGTTGTTAAGAAATCCCGTTTCTCCCGTTTCCTTAATTTACAAAAATTCGTTGTCGTTCCCTTAAAATTACATTAGGTGTGACATCTATATAATAGATATATAAAAATACGCGCGTATTCGAATGCAACGTTATGTCAAAATTTCAAAGCAATTGGTAAGAAACTTTCGGAGATTAGCGATTTTGAACAAACGAACAGCTACATTTTTATTTATACTGTATAGATTACAGAGAACTCCAAACAACGGGATGACGTCTCTATAACACAGCAAGGACCAAAGATGCAAAACAGGAGAGACTACTATCAGGGAAGGGGCTTCGTACACCTCACAAGAACATCTTTCAACGATGTCCAATCGAACCGAAACACCCTTTCCCTAAATAAATAAATCCGATTACGGGTTCGATGACTTAGATGGCTTGATGATGTGGAACGTGATTTGAAAACGCTCCAGGTACGAGGACGGAGGAGAAAGGCTCAAGATAGAAACGAGTGGGCTCATATTATTAAGGAGGCCAAGGCCCCACGTGGGCTGTAGTGCCGTGGAGTTAGTTAGATTACGGGTTCGGTAAAACATTAATTTCCTATGAAGTTATTAATGTATTGTATGTATCGTCTCCATCTCCCACCCCCCACCTTTTCTTTACCTATTTTTTTCTTAGTTGTGGCATTTCCTTTTTGGTTGTTGTGGTTGTTTTGGACACCGTTGCAAGATGTCCTTGTGAGGTTCAGAAAGCCCTTCCCTGATAGAGGTCTCACCTGTTTTGCATCTTTGGTCGCTGCCGTGTGATAGTGACATCATCCCGTTGTTTGGAGTTAATCTATAATATAATCCCCTACCATCTCCCGCTATTTTACTTGTAAATGGCCCGCAGGTTTGGGTCGAAACGAAGTAAATTTAGTTTTTTAAATTATTTTGTGTGTTGCCTTTTAATCTTTTTTAGAAAACCAATTTCTTCATTTTTGTTTCATTATTTTAAATATTGATAGAAAGATTTTAGTTCATTCATTCATAGTTCTCTGCCAAGGGCAGGTCCTTCACTGCAAACCCAGCATTCTCCAATCTTTCCTGTTTTCTGCTTTCCTCTTCGTCTCCACATAAGATCCATTTACCATAATGTTGTCGATCATCTTAAATCTTCTTCTGCCTCGAACTTTTTTACCGTTCACCATTCCTTCCAGTGCATCCTTCTTTAGGGAGTTTCTTCTCAGCCAGTGACCCAACCAGTTTCTTTTTCTCTTCCTGATCAGTTTCAGCATTATTCTTTCTTCACCCACTCTTTCTAGCACAGCTTCATTTCTTATTTTGTCTGTCCATTTCACATGCTCCATTCTTCTCCATATCCACATTTCAAATGCTTCTAGTCGTTTCTCTTCACTGCGTCGTAATGTCCATGTTTCTGCCCCATACAATGCCACACTCCACACAAAGCACTTCACTAGTCTCTTCCTTAGTTCTTTTTCCAGAGGTCCGCAGAAGATGCTCCTTTTCCTATTAAAAGCCTCCTTTGCTATTGCTATCCTCCTCTTGACTTCTTGGCAGCAGTTCATATCACCACTTATAGTACACCCTAAGTATTTAAAGTTCACTTGTTCCAATGTCTCATTCCGAATACTTATGTTTATCTTCTTTGTCTTTCTTCCGGTAACCATAGTCTTTGTCTTGTTTACATTTATCTTCATTCCATATTTTTCACAGCTGTCATTCAGCTGCAGTAGCATATCCCTTAGTATCATCTCCTCTTCTGCTAACAATGCCATATCATCAGCAAATCTTATGCACTTTATTCTTCTTCCTCCTACTATCACCCCTCCCATGTTCTGAAAACAATTCTTCAATAACTCCTCCAAGTAGATGTTGAACAGCGTAGGTGATAGAGGGCATCCTTGTCGCACCCCTCTCCCTATTCCACTTCCCTCTGACAATTTTTCTCCTATTCTGACTTTAACTCGTTGTTTCATATAAAGATTAGTTATTAGCCTTCTCTCTTTCCAATCCACACCAATTTTCTTCAAGATTTCCATAAGTTTATTCCAATCCACTCTGTCAAAAGCCTTTCCCAGGTCCACAAATACTGCATATACGTGTTTATTTTTTTCTAGATATCTTTCATTATAAAGTATTATTCAAATTTTATCATTAATTTCAAGATAGTCAATGTTACAGCAAGATATTATTACAGTACGGTAGTTCGTATTATTTACTTTCTTGTAATTTTATATATTTTTGTTTCATTATTTTAAATAGAAATTAATTATTTCATTCGTTTAAGTTAATATTTATATTTTTATCAATTTCAGGACTGGGAATCGTACAAGGAGGTATTTTTTTGAAATTGTTCATTTAACGATTTACTTGAGAATAACTGTTTCCTATGTAATCTAGAAACGAAATATTTCGTTTTTGTTAATAATAATAATAATAATAATATCAGGCTGTCCCCTTCTCTCTCAAACAGACTACCTCCACCGACACAATCAGGTAGCATCGATCGTTCATCAACAACTAGCACACAAACATTCACTTATTAAGAGCACGGTCCCGTACTACAAGTACATACCACAAAGCGTATTAGAGTCACCCTCATATAAACTATACTGGGACCGCCCCATTCACACAGACAAAACCATACATCACAACAGACCAGACATCACACTTGTTGATAAGGTCAACAAACAGACCTATCTAATTGATATTGCAGTGCCTATCAGCAAGAACATGCAGAAAACTCATGCAGACAAGATCAGTAAATACACTGATCTAGCACACGAGCTCCAGAAGCAGTGGACGTAGGATCGAGTACGTGTTGTACCCATCGTTCTGTCTGCCACTGGCCTCACACATTGCACCACAGTCTAAGCACACTAGGACTTCACAAAAACACTTATGCACAACTGCAGAAGGCTGTGGTACTCAACACTACACGCATAGTTAGGAAATTTATGGACACAACTACACATCCCTAATCATTCTCGCACACGTCTTTACACTTGGCAGTATGTGCTTTGGTCCTTGACCCGCCATATTGGTTTGGCTGGGGAAACCCAAGGTTTGAAACATACAAACATAATAATAATAATAATCACGAACTCAGCCAGCCTCATGTCGACATGGAAGAGTCGAACAGATGGCTGACGAGTGGTGAGCTGTTTGGGGAGACCGAAGGATTCATGATCGCAATACAGGACCAAGTCATCTCCACACGCAACTACAAGAAACATTCTACACGATGCAAACACACATGACGACAAATGCAGGAAATGCCACACTACGCATGAGACGATCGACCACGTAATATCAGGCTGTCCCCTTCTCTCTCAAACAGATTACCTCCACTGACACAATCAAGTAGCGTCGATCGTTCATCAACAACTAGCACACAAACATTCACTTATTAAGAGCACGGTCCCGTACATACACGGTCTCAGCACACTAGGACTTCACAAAAACACTTATGCACAACTGCAGAAGGCTGTGAAACTCAACACTACACGCATAGTTAGGAAATTTATGGACACAACTACACATCCCTAATCATTCTCGCACACGTCTTTACACTTGGCAGTATGTGCTTTGGTCCTTGACCCGCCATATTGTCTTTGCTGGGGAAACCCATGGTTTGAAACATACAAACATAATAATAATAATAATAATGCCGTGCGGTCTAGACAGCAGTCTGCATTGTGGCCAGTGTGCCGGCACCTGGGTTCGAATCCCGGTAGTGGCCTGGCTGTTTCTTTCTTCTTCTGTGTTTCGTCCGTTTCTCCCCTGGAACTTACTACTCCAGGTGTATTCTGATTGATTTGTAATTCTCGTCCTCCTTGTTTGTTCTAGCCTCCTCCTGATGTCGTCGGGACAGGCTAGTTCGTGGTCCGTTGTTGGCCGAAACGAATCAAATAATAATAATAAATATTATACAGGACACTACAAAACAATGTGTATCACAGCTGCCAGTTCTTTAGCTGGTGTTGGCCTTCAAACGCATTGAATTCTTCCCAAGAATCTAGGATGTCGTAATGTATCGGCGCAAAATATGTGCTGATCCAAGCAGTGCGGCTTTTTGGAGTTGACCGATGGAGATTTTGTCAATATTTTGACCGATGGAGATTTTGTCAATATTTAGATCTTGTAAGTGCTTACCAAGGTTTTTTGGTATAGCACCCAGTGTGCCGATAACCACTGGAACCACCACTGCCGGCTTGTGCCATAATCGTTGAACCTCGATTTTTAGGTCTTGATACCGTGTGATTTTTTCCAGTTCTTTTTCTTCCACTCTACTATCACCAGGTATGGCTATATCAATTAGCCATATCTATCACTGTCAAATCTGGCGTATTGTGTGCTAAGATCTTATCCGTTTGAATTCTGAAATCCCACAGTATTTTCACGATATCATTTTCAGTCACATTGTTCCCACCAGTTGTTTGTTGTTGCAATTATTATAAGAGTTGGTTCCAGTAGCCAAGAGGTAAAGCGATTGACTGAGGTCAAGAGTATTTGTCCATTCTGCTGTATGTGGGTCCTAGGGTCCACCCAGACCTTTGATGAATAGGGATTCCTTTCCCAGGGCTAATGCAGGCGGGATGGGATGGATAACCATCTGTCTCGTTTTGTTGTTTAACTCCCGCGATCCCAAGTGCCACTTAGATCTTTAGCTTAACTTTCATTATCACAACATGTAAATGCTTTTCTAGCACTTTATCAGCAAAACGAATGCTACTTGTCTTTTTTTTTTCTTTACTGTAGAAACTTTTAATTTCGTTCACATTATCATATGATAGATATTTTACGTGTGTGAATAAGAAAACAAAATTTAATCAATTTAAGAAAAAATAAATTTTTTACGTTTTCCTTCCTTTCTTTTATCGAATTTGGCCAACTAGGGACCACGTAACTAGCTCAACCTGACAACGTCAGTGTGAGGCTAGTGAAATTCAAGAAAGGGGGGGACGAGAATTATACTCCGTCCAGGATAACCCTGAGATAGTAAGTCCCAGGTGGGAAACGGACGAAACATAGAAGAATAAAGAAACAGCCATGCCACCACCGGGATTCGAACCCGGGTCCTGGCGCAGCGGCCACAACGGCAGCCCGCCGGCTAAACCGCACGGCCACGCCAGCACGGCTTTTTACGTTTTATTAAAGAAAATGTTAAGCATTTAAAATTTCTTTAATATATTTTTTGAAACCAAAAATTTGTGTTTCTTGAATCTTATTTCAATTTGAATTTCACATTATCATAGGAAAACATTTAAATTAGTATATGATGTCATAAAATATTTTTACATTCTTAAGATTATTTCCATCTCAATTCTGGCAGGCAGTACCATTATGTGTCAGTTGACCATCTCAGATTTTTTGAAAACATTACAGTAGTTACTTCCAATTATAATATAAGATATTCCAGAAGAGTTTTTCTGAAAAAAAAAAAAAAAAAGTTTTTGACGGAGTTACAGAATTTTGAAATTTGGTAAAAAAAATTCATCATTCATTTGGCAGAATCGGAGACAGCCGAATAGAAGACAAGGGACTTAAGAAAAATAACAAAAATATAAAAATCTAGAAATTGGAATACAAAGACTATGGGAAAAGAACCATTCGACTATCCTATTGTTACTGATGCACTTAGTGCTATTGCGAAATATTTGGCTAGTAATGGAATTGGCCGAATTCTATTACTATTGAACAATTAGAATTCACTTAATTCTCACATTTTATTTATTTTTTCTATAAACTTATGTTTTCAGGTTTCTTTGATATTCAACCAAGAAAGAAATAATGTTATTAAACATCAACTATAGTTCAGTAAAATGGTACATTTTGGTATGGAAAAGATCGGGTAGTTCTGATTTTTGGATATGTTGTTAGTGTTGGGCATCATAAAATCCAAGCGCGCCACGTGGTAGCTACAAAACAACAAAATTTTTGATCTTCACTGTGTTTTTCCACAATATCTGCTGAACCTTTGGCTTTACAGAAAATAATAGCCTCTCCAAATGTAGAGTAAATTTGTCACAGTTTGAGCCCAAAACCAGCTCTGTAGCTGCAATAGTGACCGAGACACAGGCATCCCCAAAAAATCATGATTTTCTACAGAATATGAAAATTGTGATTGTTCAGCAATTTTTGTTGAATATCACCGAAACCAATAAAATAGCGCAAAGGTCATAAGGAACAAATTTTAAGGCTAGGAAATTTGCTATAAAGAAAGCACAATCGGATGTTTCTACGACATATAGTAAAGGATATACAGTTGTTTAACGAAAGGGTGTAAAAAGTTTGACATCAAAAAATAGTCTAGGAAAATGATACATTTTGGTATGCTAAACGTCGGGTAGTTTTGATTTTTGGATATGTTGTTAGGATTGGGCTTATATCTTAAAATCCAAGTTTTCGACCTCCACGCGCCTCGTCGCGCCACATGATATGAACAAAACATCAACATTTTGGACCTTTTCAATGTTTTTACACAATATCTCCTGAACGGTTTGTTTCACAGAAAATATTATCCTTCTCAAATTTAAAGTAGAGTAAATTTGTCACAGTTTGAGCCCAAAACCAGCTCTATAGCTGCAATAGTGACCGAGACACAGGCTTCCCAAACATCACGATTTTCTCAAAAATATATGAAAATTGTGATTGTTAGGCAATTTTTGAGGAATATCGCCGAAACCAATAAATAGAGCAAACGTCATTAGGAACAAATTTAAAGGCTAGGAAATTTGCTATAAAGAAAGCAAGCGATGTTTCTACGACATATAGTAAAGAATATACAGTTGTTCAGTGAAAGGGTTTTAAACAGTTTGACATCATAAGACAATAGGCGAAACAAATGTATGAAGTTTGCCGAGGAAAACCTGGGCAGTATTTGGTAGACATAAACCATAGAATATATGGTATTTAATGTTTTTGCCTCTTTGGCGGGCCAGGACGGACATCTTCAAGCCCTGTCTGCTGCTCCCTGTCCTCTTCAGCCAGCTGAAGTTGTAAATTGTCTATAACATCGTAAGGAAAGTTAGTTATTGACGATGTCGAGTCGTCTTCATCTTCACTGCTGTCCTCAAGTAGAGTGATGTCTGACACGGTTTCGCAAGCTTCTCCCAGAGAAGAAGTGCACAGAGAAGAACATATAAAACCTGCTTTCCGGCAACCACAAGCATTGTTGCACCCTTTCTTGCAGTTTCAAGATATCATTTTAAGGAGGGATTCAGGAGTTGCATCCTTTTCCATTTTGCGAGGGGAAAGGTAGGTACCCAGCCACACTCAAGCATTCGCATGTCCTACTCAAAGCATATCCCACTCAACCATTCGCATGTATCTGAAGGTAAGATCGTAAGGCATGGAAACGTGCTGCATCTACGGTTGGGGGTAAACGTGCGAGACTGGACCTTGCTTTCGTTGCTGATTGGGTAAAGAGCGTGTAGCGCAAGTGATTGAGATCACATGAAGAGATTCTGGGGTACCTCCATATAACGTAATCATAAAAGTTTCGCCTGCCTTAGCCTTTAGACAAATTTGTGACCCATATACCCAAAATGATGGGTTTTAGGTCAATAAAAACAAAACAAAACAAACAAACAAACAAACAAAAAAAAAACAAAAAAAACAATTTAAATGCTAAATTTACACAAACACAAGAGAAAAGAAAAACCAGGAAAGTGTCCCGTTAAACAGATAAAGGAGGCTTCGCGCCCGGCGGCCACTACCGGGCGACTGAAAAAATACGTGTATGTGTCGGCCATACCCCCAAAATTTCTGTGTCTGTATCTACGTCTTTAACACAGAATAGTCTCAAACATCAAAAACAAAAAAAAAAACAAAAAAAAATTTTTATAATGACAACACTAAGAAAATCAGAGGATTAAAAATTATTATAAACATAATTAAAACCCTTCCCCCTTTTTAAAAACAATCAAAAAGTTTAAAAAAAAAGATTTAAAACATAATTCACCCCGGCAATAATAAAGTTCAGCATCGGATCCATTCTTTCCGTTCGGGAACCACCGAGGAAGCATGAGAGATATTGCAGGAGACAGGGAAAAAATGCAACACGGAGAAGAAAAAAAAAATTAAAACATCGGCCATGGAGACACGAAGAAAAACAAAAAGGGAAAAAAAAAAAGAAGAGAACATTCTGGGACGGTTCAACGATTAGCCGGGGGGTGCAGACGGCAGGACCGCACCCGCCATGGAAGGGCCGTCGAAGACCCTACCCAACCACGTACGGTCAAGTTCGCGGTCCACCCGCTGCATTATACCCCGTGCCCGAAAAGTCTCGCCGCCCAGAATCAAATACAAACACCAAAACTTAAATTGTGAGCACCCTTTTGGCATAATTTCGAAATTCTTTAGTAAATTCCAAAAGGTTGCCATTTGCAAAGGGAGCGGAGATACCACTGCAGATCAAGAACCGCTCAAAGTTGGCTCTAAGGCCAAGCCTTGTGGGATGTAAACACCGCCACAAGACATGGTCTGCATCCTCGTCCTCCCGGAGCGGGCAGAACCTACAGCTGGCATCAACCACTCTCCTAAACCTAACCAAATAGGCATTAAAGTCTCCATGGCCCGTTAAAATCTGATTAAAATAAAAATCTCCGTATATATAAGTTGCTTTCACCTCTTTAATAAAAGAATGCAGTCGATCACTCTTTGTGGAAGACCTCCAGACCCTCTGCCACATGGCTGAGACCTCAGTTTTCATGCACAGCTTCGAGTGGCTACGAGGAAGGGGTCTATGGACGGAAACATCGTCTAACAACGTAGCCGACTTGGCCTCACGATCCGCTTCCTCATTGCCCGGGACACCTGAATGCGCTTTCACCCAGAACAGGTCGCAGGCGATACCATGTTTATTCAAGTCGACGAGGTCGATGTAAGCATCCCTAGCATCCCAATTCTCATAAGAACAATGAGAAATGGAATGCAGGGAAGAGCTGGAGTCCGAAACCAGAGCAACCCTGGCCATTTGTCCAGCCCAGAACTCTGCCACCCACAACACCACACTCCTGAGGGCGCAGAGCTCCGCCTGGAAAATCGAACAGTCATCGGGAAGGCGTTCCTTAATGATCTTAACAAGGTTCCTGGACTCGTTATAGATAATTGCTGCATATCCTACCTTCCCGTTCATTTTGGACCCATCAGTAAAGATGTACATGTCATATGGTCCTTGATCACTACTCCAGCTCTTGACCTCGATGGGGCAAATTTCACTGGGATGAACCCAGCCCTCGCAATCGACTCTGCTACAATAATCCTGGGTGATCACGCGTTTATAATGCAAGGCCTGATGATACGCTTGAATCCAAAGAGGGGGGACCCCACTGAGGACGTGAAGAGCATCATTCGAGACGGTTCTGTAAGTTCTTGTAATAGCCAACAAAAAGGGTCTACTAATGGTGTTAAGGGCTTTAATGATATTACCCTTAAGAGCATCCTCTCCCCAGATCTCCGCCCCATACATAATCTTAGGCTTAACAATAGTGTTAAACATAAGCTTACGAACCTTAGAAGAGATCCCACCGTGCTTTGGAGCAAGGGCAATAAACCTGCTTGCGTTCTTAGTAACCCTTCCGCGAACCTGGAGAATGTGATCTGTCCACGTCAGCTTAGAATTAATCGTTAAACCAAGATATACCAAATTCTCAGAAAAGGGGACTGGAATACCCTCTATCTTGATTGCTGGTAGACGTTTAAGTTTACGGAAGGGAACGAACAGGGCCACAGTCATGGCAGGATTGATGGAAAGTTTGTTTCTACTTGCCCATGCTCCAATAATCTCATACAGGGGATCCCATAAGTTCTTAATTATGGCTTGCATAATTATGGTTCTTAGCCTGGCTTGCAGATGTCCGTCCTGGCCCGCCAAAGAGTCAAAAACGTTAAATACCATATATTCTATGGTTATGTCTACCAAATACTGCCCAGGTTTTCCTCGGCAAACTTCGTACATTTGTTTCGCCTATTGTCTTATGATCTCACACTGTTTAAACCCTTTCATTGAACAACTGTATATTCTTTACTATATGTCGTAGAAACATCCGCTTGTGCTTTCTTTACAGCAAATTTCCTAGCCTTTAAATTTGTTCCTAATGACGTTTGCTCTATTTATTGGTTTCGGTGATATTCCACAAAAATTGCCTAACAATCAGAATTTCATACATTTTTGAGAAAATCGTGATGTTTGGGAAGTCTGTGCCTCAGTCACTATTGCAGCTACAGAGCTGGTTTTGTGCCCAAACTGTGACAAATTTACTCTACTTTAAATTTGAGAAGGATAATATTTTGTGTGAAACAAACCGTTCAGCAGATATTGTGTAAAAACATTGAAAAGGCTCAAAATTTTGATGTTTTGTTCATATCACGTGGCGCGCCGTGGCGCACTGAAGTCTAAACTTGGATTTTACGGTATAAGTCCAACACTAACAATATATCCAAAAATCAAAACTATCCGACGTTTTGCAAAGCAAGCCCCTTTTTTCTGACAGATTTACTGGACTACTACATCTATTCAAAAAAATATTAGATAGCATACAATGCTTATCACTTAATCAGATCTATTGCAGCTAATACGGATTAAATAATTATATGATAGAGATAAATGAAGTTGATGTGAGAAATCAAGCTATTAGAGACAGTTGAAAAAGTAGAATACATAATCAGTAACTTTAATATGGCATTGTCATTATAATTGATAATTTTTAGGTGTAATATGGCTTAAGATATCAGTGCTTTCTTACAACTACGAAATAAAGTCTTATGGATTTAATTCAGTTATTGAAAGATTTGCAGATTCAATTTGAGCCCTTTTACTTGCTTCCTAAAGCTCTGAATAGTGGCCAAGGACGTTTGATAGAACGTTTGATAGAAAAATGAATTAGAGCTTTCTGCTAAATTGTTATTTTTAATTCTAGCGAGAGGAAGAGGTATTAAGTCCTAATGAAGGATGCAATAATACACTTTTCTAAATTTATATAAAGCTATGAGGCTCTAGACAAGAAGTTTACGTTTCTTTTACCTAGAACTATGTGTACTAGTAAGGGATTTCGGAATGAATCAGTTCAGAAATTGCATTGAACGTGTGTAGCAACAGGAGTGTCACGTGATCGAATAGAAGCGAACAGTCAGTTAATTGTTATATTGAAATAGTGGTAAAAAATAGTCAGTTAATTGTTATATTGAAATAGTGGTAAAAAATATTTACTAATGTCGGTGAATAGAATTTTTATTGAGAAAGCTACATAAATGGATTTTCCGAAGATGTATTCTCCTATTCATCAAAAGCGATGTAAAGAACAGGAACGTATTAAGGGAAGGTTGCGTAAATTGTTCCATTTTACGTATTTGATTGTTTTTAACTTTAATAATGAGTTTCAAAGTTATTTCAAAAGTAAACCTTAATTTTCTAATTAAGTTCGGAGAAGTATCCAATAAAAAAAAAGGTTGAAATAAGTAACCACAAGATCTTCAAGATCAGTTTTCTGGAAGTCTGCAATCGGTACTAATTAGGAAACTGATTAGAATTAGACAACTAATCATCCCATTGTCTTACATTCATCACACATTTTACATTAACAGTCATCGAGTTGTATCTTCGATCTTTTTGTATCTTCAGTAGAAGGAAGCATCTTCCTTTTCGTTGTTGAAACTGCAGACTTAGTTTTATTCTTGAGAGCGTTCTTATTAGGACTACTGGTCAGCTGAACATGACCTCTGAAAACTCTGGTCTAGCGTTTTGGAGAAGATGTTGGCATGTCTTCAATAGCGACATTCAGCGTCCTAAAACACCAGAAAAAAATTTAACTACTTTACTAAATTAAAAATTAATTGTATAAATTTCCTTCACAATAGCAAGTTATAGCCTAATTGTTATTACCTGGGAACCTTGACGTGAACATCTGGAAGAACTGCTTCCAGGTTGTTGGATATCTCCTTCGGACGGACCTTGGTTTAGAATGTTAGCTGCTGCAAACTGCACATCCCTAAGTGCATGTTTGTTAACAGATCAAACGCCAATTGATCTGAAGCCACTAATGGTTGTGAAAACTGTTGCTGCTCTGCCTTTAGCTTCTCCAAGCAACTAAGACACCTGTAGAGATTTATAGTTTGACCAGAACGTGAGCTCAAGTATTTTTCTATGATTGATTGTAAAATGTATCGGTACATTTTAGGAAACAGAAGTCGTTACAATTTAGACAACTTCGCCATTTTTTTTCTTTATCAGATCCTTGAAGACAACCAACGCAAAGTCAAGTCAATAACTTCGTGAAAATTATGAGAAATTAATGAAATTTCAAGTCATGCATAACACGATTTGTTTTTTGTTAATTGAAGCTTCTCTTCGCTACGTAATGAAAAGGTTACATTGAAACGATAAAAATAAACCATCTTTTCTCCATCATTTCCCTATGCGGTCTCCCATTACCTTCATCGCTGATAAAATGACTTCCAAGTACGCGCACTTCACGACGTAAAGTTAGATAACAGCATTTGTGGAGGCTGTATTTTATACGAAGGTGGTACAATTTAGGTGCCGGTTCAATTTACGAAACTTTCCTCTATTAGTCGTCGAAATGTTGTCCTCGTGATATGGAGGAACAGAAATCTGGCTCCAAAATATCGCGGATCTCCACTGAAACACCGCCGTGGTCGTTCGCTGCCAGCCCGTTGCTCAACCACTGTAAGACGAATGCAGGAAATGGCTCTCAAGGAAAACCACCCCTAAGCACAGTGCTATGGCTATGAAACTGGGAACCATAGCGTCGTTTTATACAGCTCACAAAATTTAGAGATATTGCGAAATGAATATAATACACCCAAAAAACACGGGCATTTGAGTTTATTTATTAAAGAACATCATCAGAGAAGCAAATGACACGAAAATGGAAGTTGTCTGAATATGCAAATGAGGTGCAGAATCCATTTATCGGGATTGAGCAGGATGGGACACATGGACGAGAGTTAACATTCGCTTGTCAAACGTGAAAAATGTATCGCACATTGACTGCTCAGTAGGGTGTATGTTTACCTGAGATTGCTACAATACATGGAGACGATCAAATTGTTCAGCAGTTCCTAGGGGATTCGTGGCCACTCGAGCACCAGGGCAACTTCTAACTGAGGAAGTGTTATAGGAGGTGATTCATGACTGGCAACACGTCTTCCTAATGCATCCCAAAAGTGTTTGATTGAATTCAAGTCTGGATAACATGAAGGGCAGTCGATGTACACAACACACGCACAGGATTTTACTAGGAAAAACAACGGAATATATTATATGAAATTAAAATTAAAAAAACAAAAACAAGTATAGCAGTAAGGGTCAAGTCCCGGGAGGGATTATGAATTTTCTTCTCTGTATGTTTCTCCTACCGACTTGTCCTAAAGTTCACCAAAGAGAACATTGAAATATGTTACAATCCATTTCAATAGTTGTATGGTTATATAACGGAACTGTAACTGTTAATTTCTGAAAAACTTTGAATAAACATTATCTCATCATTAATCACAGGTTGGAAGAAACACTTCCTATAAATGGATAATGAATTTCGATATAGTAATAGTTTTTATTTTACTTTCCATAAAATATTTTGCCTCAGGACAATTAGTTTTCGTTACATTTCAATTACGACTTTAAAATACAACATAAAATATACAATATACTTTAAATATTATGTATTTTTTATTTTCCGATTTCAGGACAGATGGTGTCGGGACAGTATCCAGGACAAGGTAATCAAAATTAATTAAGAAGAGATCAATCTTTGAAGCTAGAAATATCTAATAAAAAGCTACTTCAAAACAATCAAAGTTCAAGGTTAATACATGGGAACAATAACAAACAGTAGAAAATAGGAAAATGATGGACTAGTGTAAGCGGAAGAATGCAGAAACTATCTACATGAAGTCTTACTCAATCATCCAAAGGACAATTTCGGACAATCAGTACTTACACAAACCCATGCACAGGATTTTGCTAGGAAAAACAAAGAAATATATTACATGAAATTAAAATACAATAAAAAAAAACCACGTCAACCTTAAAGTAGGAATTCAGTGAAAAATGCTGATAAAACTGATAAAAAAAATTATTAAAAATATATATTGAAGAGAATAACTCTCTTTGAAACGTCAGCAGTATTCGTCTTTGACTTAAGTATATTTTATTGGAGTCGGCTACCCGTCGCTTCGCTCCGGAAGCCTCCCTTATGTAACGGAAAACAATTTTTTATTTATTAAAAAAAAACAAAACACACACACACACACACACACACAAATTACATCAAGGAAACTAAAACTAAAATTTTTTAAAAGCTTTTTTTTTAATTTAATTTTTGATGTCTATATTCTCTCAATCTACGACTGCTTTTAGAACCATCTTGTAAATCATATATCTATGATATATTTTTATTTTTTACAGAGATTAGAATGTAGGCCTAGTGGTTTAATGGCTAAGACGTCTAACTTCTGAGCAGTATTCTACCTAATAGAAATAGTGCATCTTTCATTCTTGACTATCTTTTTTTTTTATTCCTATTGATACTTTTCAGTGGTTTTCGAGTTAGAAATAGTGATGGTTTTTGAGTTACAAATAGTGATTTTTCAGTATTCTACCT
>JAFIDM010001028.1:10991439-11009092 GCA_023159025.1 Thereuonema tuberculata | reverse complement strand
GTTCTCAATTTAACCATTAAATCAACCTAATGAACGCGGAAAGTTCTTTTCAACAGTCTTTTCCTCCCAACAAAGTGTTCGTGAAGAAATTAAATGTTGATTTTTTTTTTTACATTAAATGGCTTTAACTTAAAATTAATGTCGACCAGACGGATGGCACCACATTTACTAAAAGGAACAAGTTATTTTCACCAGAACACACTTTAACAACTAATTAAGAACGAGAGAGAATTAAACATGTTGGTTTGTCACTTACGAAAATCCTTTCCGTCTTTGCATCTCGCTGCACACTGTAGACTCTGTAGCACAAATTTTAGAAGCAACATGGTATGCTCCCACGACACTGATGATTATACTTAAATACTTTTGTCGAATTGTACCTCCCATCGTTCGTAACAGTTCACGGTTGGCGAAGCGATCGGCTGGGATACCTTCCAGTCGATAACCGCTTATGGTTGCCTCGACGTTGTCAGCCCGAAAGTTCCTTCTGATTACACGGTGTTGCAGTCGCCCGGGTTTTCGTCCACCCTTCCTTGACTAGCCTTCCGTGTTTTTGACTTCGTCTTTCTTTTTCCGTGGAGAACTTGAAACAGGCACGAACACCATTCTTCGATGTCAGCGTTTTGCTCAAAGTATGTTTAGTTTGAACGGTATTATAGAGAGTAGGTTTTACGACTTTAGTGCTTCCGTCTTCGGCTTCTAACCTAACGTCTGCTGGTTGTCGGGGTTTTTAAAAATCCATCAGCGGGTTTTTTTCGTATCCGTTCCAACGGCTTTCTCCATTCTCCAGTATTATCTTTGATTTAATACAAAGTCCAAAATCAAAAACAAACGAAGTCGAGATCAGTTGAGGAATTATATCTTAAAGACTTGTTGACTGGACTGCTCCGACGTCAACTTCCAACCCTCTTCTCAACCCTACTCTGAACTACTGAATCCGAAAAGCACATACACTCATCTGCCTGCTTTTTGCGCCAAACAAACTAACCAATAATATTCCACCTAACCAATCACATGACTAGCCATCTCTCCGTGTTGTGAGTCCCAGGCTGTTTCCTGTTTCACATGGGAAACCGATACTAAGTTTCAGGATTGCTTAATTCTGTAGCACTAATCACAATTTTCACACGGGTTTTCTTTCCATAAAATATATTAATTCCAAAACCAACAAGTCACACAGAGTAAAATCATCATTTTTACAATGAATTAAAAAGGAGAATTTCCTAAATTCCCTCACATTTAATAAACACCATTTTAAACATTTTTAAAGCCACTAAATAAACATAACAATGGGAATAAATATAACAAAATATTAAATCAACATCCTCTGATATTTATATAATAGAATAAATCGTTAAGACAAATTAATTGTCATACAACGTCAAAACGCTACACAACATGTCTCCCGGCAGAGAAATTTAAAAAAATTAAAAGTGTCATGGTTTTGAAGGAGAGAGAAAAAAAATACAGGGGGGAAAAAAAATCGTGACACTTTCTTTGATGGTTCTACCTGTATTTCGAAAATAAATTTTATTACATGTTTTGCACTTTAATTTATAAACAATCCCAATCATTAAAATTAGAGACTATTGTTCATTACTGAGTTTAGATTTGTCCATTTGAAATATTAATTAAGAACTTAAAATATAAATACTAAATACAAAGCAATTAAGACTATAAAACTTAAAACCCAACAAAAATACTTGTTTTTTAAAAGAGTTTTTACAAGCTTAACAAATTATTAATTAACTCTACTAATATAAGCACCAATCAAAAGAATTAAAAATATTAAAAAATTACCTAAAAATATTCACTACGTTTCGGGCCTTCCTTCTTTGTTAAGGCCCTTTATCAAGTGTTCCCGTGTAAAAAAATTTTTTAAATCTTAAAAATTTTTTAAAAACTATCCTCCATGCACGTCTTCGTTTTGAAGACACATTATCAAACTTTTCTGACCCCAAATCTTTTAATCGCTGCCTGAAGCATTTGCAGTCTAATCCGCGTTAAGGACACAGGTGTCACAATTAAGAAGGACTTGAGTTTTTTCTTCCTGGAAAAAATGGCGTTCATGTTTTGTATGACAGGAATTTCACTATTATGGGACGGGGCCTGTCATGTTTCTGAGGACCAACTTGGTGGGATCGGTCGATATCATTTTTCGAAATCGAGACACCAAGTTTGTCTTTGCAGAGATCTACAATAATGTTATCTGTATTTTCACTCTTTGTTTCCTTAATTCCGAAGATTCTCAAGTTGGTTCTCCGCTGGTATTGTTCTAACGCATCGTCGGCCATTCCAGATTTCTTTTTATATTCTACAAATTTTCTTTTTACTTCCTTTAGCTCCATTGTGAGTTCTTTCACTTCCTTGGCCTTTTCATTCAGGCTTTCAATCAGCTTACCCATAACGAGTTTTGGACTCTGTAATGGCAACCGCGATTAGTTTTAAGACCTCCTGCGATTGCAGAGCCTCACCGATATGGAGCCGCACCACCTCGTTGAGTTCCTCCCGTTGAGGGTTGCACTGCTGCCAGTGAGGAAGGATTCTCCATCGCTGGATTCTCGGGGTTAAGCTAGATGTCGCCTGTGCACTCCTTGTGTTCACCATTCTTTCTGTTTCGGGTTATCGATTTCTAAATATATTGTTACCTGATTTTTATTTTGATTCTCCACCTACTTTACTGCCCCTACAGTAGAATTTTTCGGGAGCCCCTGTTGCACGTGATTAGCTGGTAGCCACCATATTGAAAAAAAAAAATTCTTAAGATGTTAATTAATGAATATCCTATGTTTCAAAGTTTTAATTTTGGGAATCCAATTTTTCTTGTTTGTAATGTTGTTAACAATTTTTTCAATACAGTTCCAAATTATAGTTGTTTTTTTTACTTAAATGCTGTGTGCTGGTAAGAAATTTACCATTGTTATTCTGATATTCCTTTGCATTATGTTCATATTCTATGTATTTATATTTATTAATTAGCAATATATCAAGGAAAATTAGTCTATCACACTTCTCCTTTTCAAATTTAAATTGGATTTTTTTTTTTTTAAACTACATAAATTCAATTGATAATAGTTGAATCTTTTTCAGAACCCTCCCACAATAATACAACATCATCAGCATAATGCATATGTGTACATAATTACTTTGTCCCCATTTTAGTATATGTTCTTGTTCCATTTCATTAATAAATAAATTAAATTTCCCATAGGAAAGCCTTATACTTGATAATAGCATAGTTATTACTAGAAATGGTGCAAAAAATACAGATTTTTCAAGTCTGCACATGGGTCAAGTTTCCCTAGGCCTAGGACTGAAACATGTTGAGGTAGATTTGGTGCAAATTGAAACTTATCAGTAACATCAGGCCATTTGAATGTTACCTTCTAATCTCTTAGAAAACAATCACGATGTTTTGACTGTGAAATTTGCTGTTACTAAGCCAACAAAATATCTCATACTTTCTGGTTATCAAGTTTTGTTGAAAAAAAGAGTATGAGTTGACGACTGGGTAATTGTCAAGCTCTTCCTCCATACTATCATCTTGACTTGATTGAGGATATTGTAACATATCAAATTGCGACTCGGAAGTTTCAGATTATAATGGGTTTTTTTTTTTTTTGTTCTTCTCAACCTTTGTACTTTTCACAAAAAGAGCTCTTTTTGTCTTTCTTTCGTCTACCTTTTTTTTCTTTTCTTCTTTCTGCCTCTTTCTTTCTTCTATTTCTTGCTGTTTGGTGTCAGTGGCTAACATAGTCTTACCCTTCTTCTTGCATGCAACTTTTTGTTTTCTTTTTCCTGCTTTAGGGTAATATGTTTTCTGGACTGCTTTCAGTAAATGCTGAAGAAGGGTTGGCTTCAACAAAATTTAAATCGGTAACAATGGATGTAGATGGTCCACGTATCAAGTTTTGCTAGGTGTTCCTCAGTCTTTTGAATAAATAATAATGTCATCGCGGTAACACAGACAAATTGTCAATTTTAATCCTTTCAATGTATTATCAATCAGGCGTTCAAAGGTAGCTGGGGCATTACAGAGCCGAAGGGCATGACTTTAAATTGATATAGACCGTCTGGTGTCATGAATGCAGTCTTCTCCGTGTCTTTTTCATCTACTTGGATTTGCCAATAGTCGGTGAGGAGATCGACGCTGGAAAAGTAATTGGCATTTTGGACAGAATCCAAGGCATTGTCGATGCGTCGCAGCGGATATACATCCGTCTTCGTAATTGCATTAAGTCAGCGAAAGTCGATGCAAAATCTCCAGGTGCCGTCGTCTTTCCAATCAGTACTACAGGTGAACACCAGAGACTATTCGATGGTTGAATAATACCTTGTTCAGCATCTTTGCAACTTCCCTCTCCTTGAATGATGGACAATGTGGTTTTTGTTTTATTGGCGGATGCATGCCTGTGTTGATGGTATGCTTTGTGCGGTCATGGGGGCCATTGCGGGGCTTGATGGTTCGAAGACGGACGAAGATGCTATCAACGGAAGAGGGCAAGTGTGTTCCGCTTCGCTGCTAGGCGATCGTGTATCGATCATACTTTTAAGTTCTGCTGTGCCTATTCTTAGTTCATCCTTCCTTGTGGGCTGTAATAATGATTGTGTTGATAGTACAGCTGTGATAGTCTCGTTTGCGATCCTTTGGAATTGGCCAATTTTCTTTCGGGTGGGAATAGTGATGGGGAAATGCTGAACCATTCGTGTGCCATATTGTTGTTTTGTTATGATTAAGTTCTGCAATAGTTGCCAGAAGTAGACCATTGATAATGGGCTGTTCCTGCTTTAGTGACTCAATGACAATGGGACCATCAATAGTTTGCACGGCGTGAACCTTTATCGGCGCGGCTGAGTGTGGAGGAATAACCGTTGTGCTGGTTATATAGAGGTGTGTTGACTCGGGGGAGAGGGGCTTCGGGCTGCAGTTGAGTGTCGTTGATCAGGATTAATCCATTGAAGCAATCGATCTACACCTTCATTGTTTGAAGGAAATCCCAGCCAAGAATGATGTCAAAGTTGCAAGGATCGACAATGTAAAAAATGAAACGGCAAGACAAAACCGTTAATTTATACTCGTAACAGAAGAAACATGCTACCAAATTTAATGGGTCTTAATAACAGAAACAGAAGAAACCCGCAAAGGGCTTAATATTGGCATGAGCAGCAGGAACCAGGAGGGGTCCTGGGGCCCGCAGCAGAGCCAGGAGGGCAGGAAGCAAGTTCCGTAGCCAACAAACAGGGCACCATCGAAGAAATCGCCTGGAAGGATGTACACAAGAGAACAAGTGAGAGCAGTCATCATTTGACTCGTCCGTCACCGAGAAGCTGAAGAGGAACTGAAGGGCAAAAAAAAAAGGAGGGGAGAGGGAAAGTTAAGAAAATTAACTTAATTTAACAAGAGCCCTTCCATCTCAAAGACAACAACAAAAAAAAAGGGGGGGGAGCAGGGAGTTATCCCAAATCACACACTGTTACACGTCAGAGTCTAATGCAGCTTTCGCAAAGACACTGAGGGCTTCTCCAACATCAAGCAGCCAGTGATCGTTGCAAGGAACAGGATAGCTATTGGTGAGGAGCGCCCTCTCCAGTAGGTGACTGTGTCTTTGCCTGATAGTGTTCTGACAGCTCCACAGAACATGTCCTTCCGGCTCGGCAGAAAATGTGGACCATCTCTCACACATAGTCGTTCGCCAGCCTGTGGGTGAAGAGATATTCACGGAAGTTAATTAATTGTTATAACCTTGTTCATGTATTTGTTCTCAAACAAACGTCCGGTGGTGATATCGGGAAGGTAAAGGAAGGTCTTGTGACTTTTACTAGATGTGGTCCAGTGCACCTGTCAGAGAAGGAGTTGATTCCTATTCCGTAATTGACTGAGTGGGATCTCGGCAGTGGAATGTGTTGAGTGAAGTCCGGCAAGGTGATGGCCTCGTTCGCCGCAGTGTCGACCAGCTCTTTGCCCACAGTCCCAACGTGAGCCTTTGTCCAGTAGAGAACTCGTCTGATGTCCTTGTCCTTCACCATTCGAACAGCAAAATGCACTTCCCTAATCTGCATGGTCCTGTGTTGAGGATTATAGATGGCCTTTAAAGCAGCCAAGAAGTCAGAGACGATTGCCACTTGAAGTCTTCCATCCTGATTTTGCCCCAACAGCTAAGTCAGCACAAAATAAATAGCTGCCAACTTGACCTGGAAGACGGAAGCCTCATCTGAAAGCCTGTGTCTCATAGTCGTGAAAGTCTCACAAAGAGGAGTCCTAATCACAATGGCATAGCCGGTGTGGCCCTCTGTCTTAGATCCATCCGTAAAGATGTAGATGTCATGAATCTCGGCATCCTCCTTTCATGTAAAGAAAAGAAAGAGCTTTGTAGTCGCAGGATGGAGGAGGAGATGCGCAAACATCCGTTGCTCGTAGGTCACACTCTGAATTTGGGCTAAGTCTGCCGTCAAGCATAATAGCCGTAGCCAGAGAGGTGTAATCCAGCTGAGGACGGCAAGGGTGTTGTTAGCCACCGTGCGGTAGCATCTAGTAAGCGCAAGAAGGAAAGGTCGTGAAAGTGCATTGAGGTGACGCTTGATAAGGTGCAGGCATGCATCGTCTCCCCAGACCTCCGAACCGTGAAATGCCATAGGGCTGATCACCATAGTGAATTGTTTCCTTATCTTGGTGGACACCCCAGTGGACTCGCTAGGCAGACAATCTGCTGGCGAGCATAGTGATTTTGCCCCTGATGTGCTTGATATGAGGCAGCCAGTCAAGCTTGCCACTGATGACACCAAGATAGCAGACATAAGGATGGAGTATCAGCCTGTTATCGTTCATGTAGAATATACGTGGTCTGTTAGTTGGATGGTAGGGGAAGTGTATAGCCTGGATTTTCGGGGTGTTGATGGTGAGCTTGTTGCGGAGGGCCCACTTGTTGACGATGTGCCAAATGTCCTTCCAAAGGCTCTCCAGAGGCGCTCGAGAAGCGGCACTAAACAATAATATGTTGCTGTCCACAAACAGCTGCAGTTTAATCTGCCGTTCGAGATCATTGGTAGGGACAATGCGCGTTCCATGCGTGGATTAGGTCCTCCATAACCATGTTCCAGAAGGCTGGATCAATAAAGTTACCTTGGGGATTCCCTTGGCGGTTCGGAAGCATCGCCTATCGAAATCCTCCTGTTTGTCCCCTTTCTTATGTAACGGGTGAATAAGTGTCGTTTTCCATTCAATGGGAATTTTTTCTAACTCCCTAATTTCTCTGGTGATTCGATGAAAATCTTCTAAAATTTCTGATTCTGCCCATTTCATCATCTGTCGTTATGTAGTCTTCTCCACTTGCCTTGTTATTTTTGAGATTTTTAAGGATTTCTTTTATTTCTTCTTTGGATGGAGGTTCGTCATCCTCTAGTTCTGTGACTTGTCCAAAAATTCTAATTTGGAGGTTGGGCAAGGACAGTTCAGGAGACTAAAAGTGCATGGCTAACATCTCGCAGTTGTCACGTTTGTTAAGTCCTATTTTACCTTGTTCATTTCTAAAGCACAAACTTGGTACTAGATATCCTTTGAGTTTGCTTTTGAAAGTCTGATAAGTCTTTCGAATTGTTCTTGACGAAGTCTGTCTGGAGATTTTCCATTTGTGCCCTTTCAAATGATCGTTTAATACTTCGGAATATCCTAGATGCCTCTTTCCTCTGTTGCTTGAATTGTTCCATGTGTTCCAATTTTCTGGAGCATTTTCATTTTCTCCATTTCTCGGATCTCTGCCTGAGAGCTCCCTCACATTCTTCATTCCATCATATTTCTCTTTTCCTCTTTAACTGTCCAAGTGTTTTCTTTCCCGTGCATAGTTCTTGCCAGTTCTCTTTTCTGCTGGCATGGATTTGTTTCCTAAAGTTATTGATGATGTCCTGAGTGATGTTCATTTGATTTGTGTTGTATCTTATCATTTTGGGTGGGTTTCTCTTTTGCACCATAGGTAGGAAACGGATCTTGACTTTGGAAAGATAGTGGTCGGAATCAAAATCATCGTTTCTAATCACTTTGACGTTCAACACCTCTTTTAAGTTTTTCCTTGTTATTGCTATATAATCCAATTGGAATTCACCAAGTTTGGAATTCGGAGATACCCATGGCTTTTCTTGGGAGTTTCTTGAAATGAGTTGACATGAGTTTCAACTGAAGCGCTTTGCAGAGACCAATGAGCCTTTCCACATTCCTATTTGTTCTCCCATGCTCTGAAAATTCTCCTACAATGTCTCTGTACTTTCTTTCCCTCCCAATCTGCGCATTGAAGTCTCCCAATAGAATTTTTATGATATTCCTGGGTATCCAGATGATTTCGGTTTCAAGAAGATCCCAGAAATCATCCATTTTGCTTGGGTTTTTCTTGCTGTCATTGTTGATCGGAGCGTGGCAGTTAATAAGAGTTTACTTCTTATTCTTGCATTTATTAGTCATTAGGGACAATCTTTCAGAAGTCTGTTACATTGTTCACTATCTTCTTGTAATATGTAAAAGCACGTTCCTAGCAGAGGCAGGTGGGTGGTTGTTCTAATCGCCGGCTTTCCTTTGAATATTGTAATGTTGTGTTTGTGGGTTCAAAGTACGAAAGGGCGGCAATGTTGTGTTTGTGGGTTCAAAGGACGAAAGGACGGCAAATCAGACTGAATGGAGTGCTTGGAAGTTCTATATATCTTTGTTCATTTTTGTATAAAAACCCCTGTTTTTAAATAAAGAAATCACCTGCCATTGGTAGGTTTGAAAAACAAAGGAAAGAGTTAAGAAAAAGGGTTAAAAGGTGAAGGGGCGTGGTCAAGGTCGTTGACCTGAGGTATCATAAAACTAACTGTTATTTTAAGGGGAAAAAATAAGAATAGAATTTAGTTAAAAATATAAATAATAAATAAATAAATAAATGAATATAAAAATAAATCATTACAATTACTCCCTCCAACAGAATTTTCGCCCCGAAAATATATACAAGAATACATGAAAGGCCCGCCCCCCCCCAACCCCCAAAAAAAAAAATATATATATATGGGAAAATAAAAATACTGAGCTTAATAAAAAAATAAAATTACTTACAATTATTTACAACAATACTTATTTACCCCATACATTGTCTGATCCACGTATTCTCGACGGCACAGAGAGAAAAAAAAATTACTAATTGTTCGTAAAAAATGTTAAAAAGTTCACTAGTGTTTAGAAATGCTCACTAATTGTCACTGTTGTTCTGTAATTTTCACAAAAAGTTAAAAGTTATGATTTTTATCAATAGCAGTACGGGACCAAAGGACCGATAGTTCAAGTTCAGCGGAAGTTCGAAGGTCATTCAGCGGTAGTTGTAGGCTACTTAAGGGTTACAGATCAAAAAACATGGCGTCTCTAGATTGTCGGGTTAATGACAATCGTGGAAGTTGCAACGACGTAGGTTTCGAAGAATTGACTGGGCATTTTTTGTTCATGGCTGGGGCTAGTTCTGGGCTGCGGGTCTGGACAGATAGATTTGCATCGAATTGCGTCGTATTTGCGTCAGGTCAGAACATTAAAATGGCTGGCAGAAACTCCGTTCCTTGTCGTTTGAACTACATTGTTGAGACGAGTGGCAATTGCATTAGGTCAGTTGATCGTCGTCTGCTCTCTTGAATTTTGAGTGTAGAATTCGGAATGGCTGGTTTACGAGGGCAGCTGGTCGCAGTTGAGCATGCGGCTCTCGCATCGAAGGGCGGCCGATAGGGTGACTCGCTTGACGGTCGATGGCAACTGAAGATCGGAGGGGGGAAAAATGACGGGCCGGTGAGTCTCGGAGGAAGGCCGACCGGTGATCTGGCAGTTTGGGGCATTGTACACTTGGAGTCGGCATCGCCCATGGTCCGTGCTCCGATGACGGTCGTCTGGCTACATCGTGGCGGTGTGGACTTCGCTTCGTACAGCTGGAGATGTTGGAGAGTTCGATACAGCTAGCGGGTTTCGTGCACGAATTGTAATGTTGTGTTTGTGGGTTCAAAGGACGAAAGGACGACAAATCAGACTGAATGGAGTGCTTGGAAGTTCTATATATCTTTATTTAAAAACAGGGGTTTTTATACAAAAATGAACAAAGAAATCACCTGCCATTGGTAGGTTTGAAAAACAAAGGAAAGAGTTAAGAAAAAGGGTTAAAAGGTGAAGGGGCGTGGTCAAGGTCGTTGACCTAAGGTATCATAAAACTAACGGTTATTTTAAGAGGAAAAAATAAGAATAGAATTTAGTTAAAAATATAAATAATAAATAAATGAATATAAAAATAAATCGTTACAATATTGTGCAATGGTCGGTGTCTATGATGTTATTGTCCAAGAATCTAGTTTCTTGTACAGCTAAGATCTCGATTTAATTTTTGTTCAAAAGCTTTCCTAGTTCCTTCTGTTTATCAATGCTAGCAAAATAGCTCTATTATGCTTATGTTTTATTATTATTTTGCCAAGAACATTTAAGTAGTACTTGATTAGAAACACGTGGAATTTGGGGGGGGGGGGAATTTGTTAATGAATTTAACTTTCATTAACAAAAGTTATCATTAACTTTTTACATTAACAAATTTTAATTGAAACTTATGGAGATCTAACTGCAATTATGCAACATTTTTGTGTCCAAAATTAGAAAACAAAACTTATTAACAATAAAGCAGCCAGACACAATCTAAAATACTTAAATAATTTATAAACACAATAAAAAGCAGACATGTTTCGAGTTGCTAAAGTTACAAATCTTTTTCAACCGTTGGACTCTTTTAAATATAATTCCACCCAAGGGAACGGAGGCCTCAGAGGCTGATAACCCATAGCACAAATTAGCACCAATCAAAAGGCGAGATCATACAACCAGTAAGTGACACTTAAGGCACCATCTAGTAACAGTTAATGGAACCCCAAACATAAATAAAACCACATGTTATTTTAATAGGTAAACAAAACCAGCCTTGAGCTGAGAGGAATTTTTTTTTACCCTTTTGCAAAATTACTTCAAAATTTAAAAGAGAAAACAATTACATTATCATTTTTACAAAAAGAACAGGACTGAATAAGGGTAAATGTACCCACAACTGAGGTAAAAAAACTTTTGATTTATTTTAGTTTTATTATTGTGAATTTTACTTCTTACTTAAACAAAGAAACTGATCCTTAGGTTTGAGAGGGAAACCATACTGGTAAATTTCTTTTACAGAAATCTGGTCATTGTAACAATGATCGGAAGTTAAAATTAAAACAGATTCAATTTACTTTCTTAAATACGTATCAGTTGAATGTCCTAAGATTGTCGAATTGGAAAAAACAATAGTGGGACCGGAATCAAGGATGTGTGAAACAATTCTGTAGGATAAGTCTTTATGTTGTGTCTCCCTCCGGTGGTCAGCTTATCGTTCACTTAACTTACGTTGGGTTTCTCCAATGTAAAAACAGTCCCGGTTTATACACAGCAAAGCATAGATAACACCCTTCTCTGTATGGGGATCTGGGACACCCCTGACAATCCTAGTGAGGGATGCCGTGGAATGTTTATTAGGAGCTGTAAGAAAGATAAATTATGTTCTTTTTGAAACTTTCTCACGATCGGAAAGATACGAGGATGATAGTCCATTGACACAACAATATTTATTATCAGTTTTTCCAATAGTTGTAGCTGGAGGAAGAGAGGAATTGTTATAAATGTCCTTTAGTGACAGTGCCATGTATTTATCAATTAGGGTAAGAGTTATTGAGAACAGTTCACTTATATATTTCGGCTCATGCTCAAAGGCATCAAGTCTATTGGATAAATGAAATGCTCGAAAAACTGTCATTCTTATTACATTCGTTTTAAATGACGGTGGGCAAGACGATTGGAAATTAAGGGTTATCCTGGAGTCTGTGGGTTTTCAAAAGATAGTCCTTTTCCTTGTCTGGAAATTCCAATATCCAGAAATGATATAAAACCATTGTTCTCCTTTTCCTCAGATAATTTAATGTTGAAATGGACTGCAGAAAAAGCGGCGCCAATAAAATCCTGATCACTTACATCAGCATAAAAAATGAGGTCATCAACATAACGTAGGTACAAAGGAATATTGATATGGCTGAAGTCCAAGATAGTAAATGCTGTGTCCTCAATTAAAACCATAACCCACTCTGCAATAAGACCGGATGCGGATAAACCCATAAATAGTCGTTGAACTTGTTTGTATATGCATTCGTTGTAAATGAAAAACTGCATATTGAATAGGGCTTCAATTAATAGGAGGAGTTCATGAAAAATGTCCTTCTTTTGAAATGATTCTAAACACTTTGCACTAATATGATTAAATGCTTTTACTATTGAAGGTAATGAAATAGAAGTGAACAATGATTCAACGTCTAACGAAAACCACTAATTAATATCTAGCTCAGAGATGGTGTGGCCCAGATATGATATTTCGGATTGAAAGAACTTGCATTTACTAGGTTTTATGGCAGATTTACTCGTAGTCTTTGGATTACTATCTGTAGGTGTTTCACATGTTCTTCCTCATTTTTCGAAAAAAAAAAATATATCATCTTGAAAGGCAAGGGCATATGTTCCACGAAGTCCCGCACATGCCTGATTTACTATGCTCTGAAACGTCGCAGCACTATTCTTTGCCCCTTGAGGCATTCTTGTGAGAGAGTATTTGCCTGAGTGAGTCTGAAACGACACAATTTCACTGCTTAGATAGAGGGATTTGATAGTACCCACTGTTTAGATCAAGGGAAGAGAAAACAGAATTTCCATTTATAGACATTAAAAGTTCCTCTTTGTTCATAGGAGGAAAGTCTATAGTTTGGGTCACAGAATTCAGAGTTCTAAGGTCAAGCACAAACCTGATGTCTTTGTTGCTTTTTTCAACGACAAGAAGGGGAAAATTCCACCCACTGCTGGATCGCACTATGATACCAGCTTTCAACATTTTCTCTATCAGCTGTTCTAATCTGTAATGAAATTTAAAAAGTATCGTATATTGATTTCGAAAGAGGAGGCTTACATTTTGTTATCTGGATGTCATGAGGTTGTACCCTAGCTTCACTCAATTTACTGATGTAAATTTACTGATGTAAATTTATTAATGACCTCAATAAACATCCCTCTTATATATTCATTTTTGATTGATGTCTTCCACAATTCTTTCCAGTGATCCAACCCGTTTTGTTCAGTCATCTCCATATCATGTCATCACTTACATTGTCTTCTAACTCCATATGATTTTCCTCAATTAATTTCTGCCCCTCATTCTCATGGACTATTTCATCATTATCTCTAACTGGTTCTGTAATAGAATTGATAGTGTAAGGCCCTACTCTGTGTTTGCTTCTAACGTACAATGCTTTGTCATTATTAATATTATCTGTATTAAATTCCATAATGTTCTTAAAATCTAACCTGACTTGATATTTCATAAGGAGGTCCATCCCGACAGTGGCTATTGTATCATCCCTCATGAATCAGTAGTGTACATTTTTAATTCAAAATTTTGTTCGTCAGATACAATTTCACATTTTTCTTCTTATCATTAATTTTACTATTCCCAAAAGGAGTGGATATTGTCATACAGGATTTCCATTGAATTTCATCCATCCTATTCAAAAGAGAAATATTTGCTCCACTGTCAATCAGAACAAGCCCTTGCTTGTGACTTACCTTGCAATTATGTGTAGGAGATTGTGTTCGTAATGGATCTCTACGAAATTTCTCTTGGTATAGTCAGTTCTCGCATTGACCTGATTCATATGACCCCTCTGCCCTTCACATGAATTCGCAGGTCGGGCGAATATTGGCTTGGCTAGTTTAAAGTATTTGATCTATAATTTTTAGATTTGCAATCCTTGGCAAAATGCCCAGATCTATCACATTTATAACATCTATCATATTCTTGATTTCTCTTGTCATCCCTTCTGAATTCTCTCCTCCTACCGTACCTATTCAGGTCTCCATCATCTCTACCTCTCTCATCATTGTCTTTCCCTGTCATCATATCTATTCCTATAAAACCTCTCTCTCTCTCTCTCTCTTTCCTCATAATTATTTCTATAAAACCTAGGGATAGATATAACAGAAAAAATCACTATCAACCTATTTCTCTCCTCAGTGATCTTCCCTTTCATCATATCTATCCTTATTTTTAGTTCTATCATCATTTCTACAATTCTCATTTTCACTAAGAGCATTGACTTATGTTTTGAGCATTGTTATGATGTTTTGAGTATGTAATTATCCAACTCTTCTAACTTCTTATTTATCGTCTCTGAAGTTTCAAAGTTAGTGTTGGCGCTCGCCATACTGCTCACAATTTTCTCTCTATTACCCCTAGCGCTAGCTTTTTCTTTAATTTGCACATACTCTTCTAATCCACCATGGCTTCATTCACATTTTTAAATCCTTCTTTATATAGGTAATACCTAGTTTCATCGGATATGAACGAGTCAATAAATTTTTGTAACAGTGCTGCCTTACTTAAGATCAATTCATCCACCGTTTCATTATATTCCTAACAGTAGCCATGAACCTACTACAATACTCTAAGTCGTCTTCATTTTTGTTTTGTTTTTTATATCGAACAATTCTCTTCTTCTATTTTCTATTAATGATACTCCCCATAAGGTCAACCATCAACTCCCCTTCAGCTTCCTCTGCCCGACTGATGTATGATAACGATTTGACTTTAAGTTTATTAAAAATATATGATACCATTGTCTTCGGATCCACGTTCAGCTTTCCAATAATCTTAATGAGGAGTCGCATTTTTTTGAAGTATCACTATTGCTTCTTCCTGTCCTGTAATCATCGGAATCTGTTTGATTATATCTACTTTGTCTTCGTTGTGACTACTTCTGAGTCGAGTTGGGTAGTTGATGCGGGACCCGTCATTGTTTATTTATTTGTTTTATAGAGAAAGAGAAAAAGAACATGAATACAACACAAAAAAATTCAAATTGTAATAATGAAATAGAAGATTTCAGCTGTATAGAGATTTTACTTTCCCATGCCTCACGTTGGGCTCCATTATGTGTGCAGCTGGTTCTCAACCAAAGTAATTAAGTGATAAGCTAAATCAAAATGTGCTGTGGCAGTAAGTTTAGTTAAAGACCAAATCCTTTTCGGGGATGGGTAACTTGGTGTTTTCTTAATTTTTAGTAAATAAAACTGTAATTCCTATTAACAGTTGAAGAGCTTGGTGGAAGAAGGGCCAATCCCACAATTTTGTGACTTGGAGAAAAATGCAGTTAGTGTTTTGGGTGTGGAAAAAAATCTAAGTAACTTAGGTATTTTATTTTTTAGGATTAGATACTGAACACTACTGGATATATACCTGCAAATGTACAATAAAAATTGACAACAGGAATTAAAAGTAACATTGTGATTTTGTTATTTCTTCAATGTCCTGGAAGCTGTCTTGATGCAATCAACATCGTTGCTTTCTTCATTATCATCTTCTGTCTGCAAATTTTGGTAGAAGCTGTGATGATTAGGTGGAATGAACTTCAAAAGGGAAAGAATGTCTTGCAGTTTCTTTTGTTTGATTCCTCTTCCATTGGGATACTTAATTGGGAAAACAAGGTCTCGAAGAACAGGACCTCATCCCTTTCCCCGCTGAAAACTTAGTGTCCCAGTGTAACGTAGAGAGTGGATTCTCGACCCTCTAGTACGATAAAATTAACTCTGCGAAATACTACCCCCTTGCAACGTGAGATAGATATTAACCTGAAAAGAAAATGTCACCAAACTCGGCTACCAAAAAATACAAAATAACAAAAATTACCTTAAACTCCTTAATACTGACGAACTCCGATGGTTCCTTAAGGGGACGGTCTCATAGTGGCTGGGCCCATAAATTTCACTAAAGATACGATCCCTTAATACAGCAAAAGATACCCCTCCAAAAACAATCAATCTCTTTTGTATTAATAATAAGTACTCCGTTAAATCCACCAACTTAACCAAGAGGATTAGATTATTAACCTTACCCCCTCTTCGGATTTTACTTTAATATTTTGAAGTGACGAGAGAAAAGGAAACTGCAGTAATAATTATTTAAATTAGAAAAATACTGACATTTAGTCTCTCCTTAAATTTTACCCCCAAATAAATTGTTTCAACCAAAACAATTAAACTCACAAAATTTATACACTTAAAACATCTTTTATTAGCCTTTATTCTTTTACACATAAACTAAATCACTTTGGTCAAGTGCACCCATCGTTTTTCTTAACCGATGGCAATGAAATTGGCTTTTTGTCAAACAAATAAACATAAATGATAATATTAATAAAATGACACTGGTAATCACACAATTAAGCGCCAAACGGCAAAATGTATCACATGACCCTACCCCGTTCACAGGTACCTGGAAATAAACATCCCTAAAACAAATGTATATAATAGTATATAACACACACACATATGAGAAAATATCAAAAATACAGTTTGAATATATTTTGAATTGCTGACTTTACACTCTTCTACCTCCAACTATTAATCTTAAAAATGTCAATTAGAATTACATTAATCTTATCACAGATAAAGACACTAGAATACATGTGATCATAATTACTAACAAGGTTAAAATACTGATTAAGAAGTTCTTTTCCTTGATTTCCTTATTAAGGATAAGGTTTATGCGATACGCAAACTTTAAACACCTGGTTCGAGGCTATATGACAAAGTTCGGCTTTCCACCTTATGTGTCTAAGAGAAAAATTCCAGATTAACTGAAAATACAAAGTTTTCTTCTATGAAAATAGTTCCCCAAACGGTACCAAACGCATTTAACACCAATAATATTATTTCAAGCAGAATTGTTCTTATAATATCAAGTCTTTATGAGAACTAAACGTTATTGCGTTTGTTTTCTCGAAGTTACGTAGCCTATCAATATCAAAATGGCTTCCACCTAATGGATTCTCAATTTTTCTGTCCCTTTATTAACAGATTTATTTCCTTTCCTCCCATACTTCTAGTTTTCTCTCTATATGGGAAGGTAAAAGTTTATACTCACTAATCTGAAGTTGCACGTCGTTGACCTCTATCGTCCTCCAGTCGAATGCGGTCCAATCCTTTCCTCGGGCCTACGGGAAATTTCGGAGCACTATTTGTTGTCGTTCCTTTCACAAATCCCAGCATCGCTGCGAACTGACGAAACACTTAAAGATTATTGTGCTCCGGCACAATGACAGTCACACACCATTTTTAGAACCAAGGTATCCGATTTCTTAATATCGGACATAGTTTTCGCCACGGAGGACACCTGTAAGCGACTTCTCGCTCTACAGTCACAAGTTCATCTGTCCGTGGAGAGAACACACGTTATATCCCTTACTCTGCTCTTTTCTCCCCAAAAAATTACATCATACTCCAAACACCAATTAAAACACTTGAAAATGATCGGCTGACCATTACCACACCCCCTTTTGCACCCCACACCAGAATCCAGAAACCGCAACTTTATGTCTAATGTCACATGACAAGTTCAAAGTTCAACGATTCCCTTCCCGTGGAATCTTCTTTTTCTAAAGATTCCCACGCTCAAAAAATTAACCATAAAATCACAATAACCACAAACTAGAGTTTATAACAATATTTAACTTGAAAATAAAATATACAATTAAATAAAGCACTAATTAACTAAACACA
>JAFIDM010001028.1:10957219-10991339 GCA_023159025.1 Thereuonema tuberculata | reverse complement strand
TGCATTTGACCACAGCTGGGAAATTATTACAGCTTTATAGACCTACAGAAATATCAATTCTGATCTCCATCTCAATTCCTGGCAAACATTGGAATAAATTGATCGTTTTAATATTCTTCCGTTGCTTGTCAGCTTTGTTAATGAAAATTGTTATAGAATTAGATTAAAGCCAAAAATTGATATATGATTTTATCGTTAATGTAAAGGAATATCACTGTAGTTATTAATCAAGGGGAAAAACCTCTGCCAGCTAAGGTACTATCCTGTCCAAGATTCAAAGAGCTATGTAATAATTTCTCCACATCAACACCCCCACAAAGAACATCTATTCTAACAGAAATCAACAACAATGTCAAGCAAACCATGAGATGTCAAGAACCTCCTTGACAGTAATATGGATTTTAAGAGAATCGTTTCCAGACCAGGGTTAAGAAAGCATTATTACTAAAGGAATTTGTATTCTCAATTCTGAATGCATTTTAAGAATCATATAAACTAAGATAAAAAGGAAGTCAACTTTGAACCTAATAATGAGTGTAACCTAATCAAAGGGTACAATTTTCAATGTTATGTTACATATTCAGTCTTCCATTCCGTCCTCACAAAAGAGTCATGACAAACAAACCAACCTGTGAATTAGATCTTTAACGGTATGCAGCAAAAAACACGCAGAAACATTAGATATTATTGTGTTTGATTATTATCAAATTCTGACATTTTTAATTAAAAAATCAAAGCTATAATTTGTTTATCAAAATACTGATTTAACATTTTTTTTTTATTTATTATTTTATTTTTATTATTCGGGACAGAGAAACATGTCCAACTGAAACTATGATTTCCCAATGACCAGTTACCTGAAATGAACAAACAACAAAACTGTTAGCCTGAGATCACAGCAAAGTAAAAAACATAAATACTTGTCGATCAAACATTGTCACGAAAGGAGCGGGCAAAATCTTTATTCCATTAACTTCCCTCAATTTTGCGGTAAAAACCATATAAATTTATGCCTCGTCTGTCATTCTATTTCTATCAATTACGAGAGAACCTCCGTTCTAAATTTAGCCAACGGGACTTGAACAAATTATTGTCCTAAAGCAGTAAACACGATTGGTTGCAACATGGCCAAAATTTTGCTTGCTTTGATGAAGGGTTTAGAGTGAAAGTGGTCAGTTATACTAAGGGAGCAGAGCACGATGACAAAAGGATTAACTAAAGGGCAAGCACATTGAAGATGCAAGTGGGATAATGGCACTAGCCCACCTATCCACTATGAAGGCACTAACAGCCTAATTAGTCAGAGAAAAACTCTGCCTGTGGCCCTGACAGCCAACCTCCGTTTACCCCCAGGGACAACCTAAAAGAGCTTCCTGAACTGCTTCCCATGTAAACCTTACTGCTCACCTGACATTTCACAGTGGGCTTAACCCTAACAAAATTGCACTGTCTGATTGGATTTCAGTGTGGAGATCTTACTCTTGCCCATTTTGATCAAAGTCTCAGGAGGATTCAAAAGATTATGCAGGGCAACCTGACCGGTGAGATACGTGGATTGGAACAGCGTGTCTCCTTCTCTCAGTAACCAACACTTGCCAACAATGGACACAGAGTGAAGTCAGAATGATCCTAAACTTCCTCTACCAGAATTAACTAAAAGGTTAAAGAAAGCAGGTGTCTATTACCCGTTTTGAAGTGGCCAAGTCCCTTTGGATTTTACCCTAGAAAATACAAATTTATAATAATCGGAACGCAGTAATCAAATGTTAGTTTTCAATTGTTTATTTTTGTCTGTCCCTGACTTTACCAGTTGGAACCTATCTATACCAAATACCAAGGATAACACATCCCAAGAATTCGGACTCACTGCTGAACAAGGTAGCAGGGAAACCTCGAATTAGTATATCGAGACCTCTTTCCCCCCCCCCCCCCCCCTACAAAAAAGGAGGGCAAGCGGGAACCATCTGATATACAACAAGAACATTATTTCTCAATATTGATGTAACCAAAACAATAATCCTGTCAACCCAAATGGCCTGATTACACCCTACCCCTAGATATTAAAGTTAACAATGTTGCCTGGCTACATGAAAAGACTTTATAAGCATTTACAACTTTAAAAAACTGTCCAAGGTCTCCTGCTTCACAGTTGAGCAACGCTTTTTAGCATCATACCATCGTCTGGAAGTAGTAGGGTATCGCTCGGGCATGCACCTCGGATTACCGGGGCTCGGATTAACGCGACTAGTATATTTACAAAATCAAGAGCATTACAATTGCATTGGCCATTATAGTTTGATTGTACATTTTTTATGTTAGAACTTGTGTCTTCATGTAGGACAATGAATTAATTGCATTTTTTTATGATTGATAATGAAATTATTAAGGACTATTTAGATATTATTTAAATATAAATGATAATATATACGATTCAATATATTCATAATGTAAATTTATTTACTTGTATTTCCATTATACTTTCAACGTCTGAGATTGATTACGTTTTTATAAAAACTTACAAACATCAATGAAATAGATAATTAACAATGTTCAAAAATAAATAATTAAAGAAAAATACTTATTTTATTTATTATGTTACTTTGATGTTTAATTACAATAGTCAATTTAAATTTGTTGTCGATCATTGAATGTTTTACATGTAGGCCTAGTGAAATTGCGTGTACTTGATGAATCATTTGAAACAAATGTAATACTGACTGAGACACTTTCCATTTTTAAAATAATTTAATCTATTTCAGACATAAGAAATATTTCACAAATAGCTTAAATCACTTACCTCATCAGCATATTTTCCACTCCGAATGGACTTTTGATACTTATGAAGTTCAGCTACAAATTGCGCTCTCATCCCTTGGAACTTCAGTTTGCAATCGTTTGCAGTTGTCCCCTGCCTGTGGACGCTCACAGCTTTGCATATTTCCGCCAAAGCTGCAGTGCGAGCATGCTTGTTTTAATATGATCCATGCTTCGTGATATATAGGCAAGAATGTTGTTCCCAACAATCTAACAGCGCGGTCGCCGCTTCTCTTGTCCATGACATTCAAAAAATGGTGCTCATTTTGTGGATTCACTCCTCTTCCATCTCACAATCATTGCTCGACGTCACTGCACCTCTGCACCTGATTGGAGCTCACTAATGAGCATTATAGAAAACAATGTTGCATTTAGAACCGTTCTTAAATTTTTCCTGTGATGGAATCAGTTATGAAAATAGTCAACAGAGGCAAATCACATGATCATAGTGTCAATGATAGGATCAATGATGAAAACAATGTTGAAAAATATGCTGGTGTGATGTGGGCATTAGTATTATATCAGATCAATCCCTACTTGTAATAGTAATGTTGACTGTAAAATTAAAAACAAAGTTAAGAATTTATTTTAAATAACTGAGGATTACACCAAAATATTACACTGACAAAAATTAGACTAACTAACAAAAATTAGAAAGTCGTAACCAATTAACTACAAGACAATTCTGAACTTCGATCAGTGTGAACGTAATTTATGTAAGATTTAGTTGAGGTTTTCGGTGATAAAACTTAAGGTAATTATCTTTAGTTTTCGATGTTATTTTACATTATTATGATTACCATTATGTTTTTAGTTGATGTAATATCGAAGCCTTATTCCTTGTTTTAGTTTGTATGTTCCGTTGTTGTTTTGGACTGGCAGTAACGAAGCCCGTGGAAACCTGATGTGGCATCATACTTAAATTGTAGCCTAGTTATTTATCCATAAAATTACGCTTCTTCCTTAACCATGCTTAACCAACTTTTTTTTAATTAAATTTTCAGTGATGGAGGAAGGAATTTCAAGAAGAGAGCTCTTTGACGTATGGCGGAACGAAGTGAATCTGCAAAGGAGATTAGCCTGTGTTTGTGATTATATTTTTGATAAATATGGTTTACAAGATTGTAATGAACATTTTCGTGAAGAGGTGAAAAAAAAGATAATTGCAAAATTTTGTAATAATCTGAAAAAACGATTGAGTGACTGTCACTACATACTAGAACAATTTTCATGGAAAAACAGTAAATGGTTGGATGTGAATTTGGTGTTTAAAGAAGCATCGAGTTCACAATCAAGAAAATACATTGGTGGTCCATGTAAATTGTTCGAAGAGAGTGGTGAGAAATCCCGTAAAAAAAAGAAACTGAAACCCTTGTTGGATGTGAATACTGTTGGTGAAATTGTCATCAATAATCTGCAGTGTCGGAAAGTGGGAAACTGCATAGAGGCACATACTTGCAATGCTTGCATTGCGGGTCTGTTCACTGACGAATCTGACATCACATTAACACGTGTTAGATTAGGAGTTTCTTCCAGTTCCATTTTGATGAATTTCATGATGCATGAAGCAATCTCTGTTGACCTTCTCTTTGCCATGGTTTCTGGCCACACAAGCAGTAGGCCATCATGTGTTGCAAGATTGAATGCACACAGGCTGTACACAGCTAACTTGAGTTTGTAAAAGATGGGACGAGTGTCAAAGTTACATGCTAGTAAATCTGAGTTAGGCTGCAAAGCCTCAGCTTTGTCTGCTGCACGTAAATCTTTAGCAGCAAGTTTTCGTGCTTTTGGTGTGCATCATAGGTAGATTTCTCCTTTGCTTTATATGTGTCTGGTAGCTGGGCGAACCTATTACAAACGCTGCATCGATCTTTCTTAGTCTTATGAAAGGACAAATTTTCAGCATGTACCATTTGTGAATACTTCCAAAACCCTTTTCTTCTTACTGCACTAGACTTGTCAAATATCGTAACACAGAGTTACTTATTTCAATTAAAACTAATATCAGCAAGTGGGGTTCTACTGTTTGTAGTGCTACATTCTGAAGTTAGGATTTCATCTTCTTCTTTTTGTCAAGTTTATCATCTTCAATATTCATGACTACATCTTCAACAGTCATGCCATCTATATTTGGTAGGTTTAATACATCAACTTTCAGAATAGGTTGATTGGATTTCGGATTGAAATTCGGATTGAATCTGTTGTGGTGATTGAAATACCGAATCACTGTCCAAAGCAGGAGAATCTGTTAGCATTCGGACATCTCGTCGATCAACTTCTGGTTGTGAGTCTGCATACAATTCAGCTGGGAAGTATGCTTCTTTTGGTATAGAATCAGGATTAAAAGGCAGGATACTGCAAGCACAGAATCCAGATACTGTATTGCTCTTTGTGACACCAATTTCCCTAGCAGCATTTAAGGCACAGCAAAAATTCTTCTTTGTTAATATATAAGAAGGATCATCAGAGAGCTTCTGGTCATTATAACTGTGAAAGGATAAAATACTGTCCTATCAAGAGGTTGCAAGAAATTTGATGTTTGGGCAGGCAATTCTACTAGGATAATATTTTCCTTTCTCGCTCGCTCAATTAGCTCTACAAAGCAATGTGACTTGTGACCATCAAAGATGAACAATTGTGGACATTCACTGCTGATGTTTTTACGAAAAACAGTTTCAAACCAAAGCTCAGCAATGCCATTTTTTGTCCACCCTGTTTCAGATACACTAAAAGCAGTTCCTTTGGGTGCATTTTGTGTGTCAAGTGTCTTTAATGTGTTTACAGATTTGCCACTGAAAGTTAAGTGCGGCGGCATTGATTTCCCCTCGGCACTCACATAAGCAATGAGAGTTATTGACTGGCAAGCGTCACTAGTCTTTCCATGTAAGTACTTCATACCTTTAGTTGTCAGAACATTTTGGGGTTTGTGTTCGAATGTCATGCCAGTCTCGTCCATATTCCACACAAGTTGTTTTTTATTATGAAAGTCATGAGCATCCATTACGGTTTTAAGAGAATCAAAATATAGTTCTGTAAGCTTAGGATTCATTTTCTCATGCCGTATGGCTCCTGTTGCCTCTGGTTTGCGTTTTACTAAAGTGGGATTACGCTTTTTAAAAAGTCTCCACCATTTGTCTGTTGGTTTCTCATTCTTGAAGTTTTTTCCTCTTTTCGCTGCTAGTTTACCTATATTCGTCATGAACTGTTGCTTTCCGAACCCAATTCCGTGACGAGCTTGGTAAGCTGTATATTCCATAAGTTTTTCTTCATCTTCTTTCAGAAAAGTCGGAGCCCGACCAGGTTTTACATTCATTTTTACGGTTTCATGAACCCCAGTTTGAAGTGTAGCACGGGGCACCATATAAGTTCTAGCTGCTTCACGCAAGGACATTTTTCCAGACTTTACAGCAGTGTAAGCCAATAACATGTTGCCTTCCTGCCACTTTTTTTCTTTTTTCTCCTTTTCTGGAAGTAGTTGGAGACATATTTACTGACGGTACTTGCTGCAGCCAAAATTCTGAAAACAAACAGTGCAATCATTTAAAACAATTATCAGAAGAAATAGGTGTAGGCCTAAACAGAGTATAGGCTTAGGCCTAGTAAAAATTGACTAATATTTAAAATAACAGTCCTAATTAAAATGTATGTTGTTGTTTTTTTTAAATTAATTTCTTGGAACTAAAGTCTGTCAGAGCTATTATTTAATGTGCTTGTGTAGCTGAACTGATTAAATTTAGAACATTACTATATTTTCTGAATATAAAGAAATCTGTTAAAGGGAGGGGGAAATCTTGGGAAGGGTCAGTATTATAGTTATTATGGCCATAACAAGCGTTTTTCCATTATTTCTTGATTTTGTGAGTTTATGAAAGACATGCCATCTTGTATTTCTTTCACAGAGTCTTTCATTCCTTTTATTTCAAGTAGAATGGTATGGGCCATTTCCATTGTGCAATACAAGTCGGGTTGTTCCATTTTTCCAGAATCGGGTATATCAGTTAGATCCTGAATTTTCTGATTTATTTTATTTTTTTCTTGGTTAAGAACTTGTTGGTTTTTTGTTCTAGTTGTAACATTTCTGCATCGTAGACATTTCCAATTTCGTAGTGCTGCTGGAGTTTGCTTTTTGTACACCACCTCCTAAATTACACCGTAAGTGCGTCGATAGTGAATCCAACATCACAAAACATTTTGTCACCCAGATCATTATTTTCAGTATATGCGAAAAACTGATTTGTAATTAACTGCAAAATAACATCCATATGTTTATGTTCCTTTCCCTTCTAGGAGCAACCTAGACACTATTATTAGATGTGTTCACTATGTGTGAATGAATAAGCTTTACACAAAAATACCTATAACTCAGTTTTTTTTTTGTTTTTTTTTGGACAAAATGCTTTTTGTACGCCACCTCCTCAATTCCTGGCCACATCCACTGCACCATATTTCTTCAAATTAATTTTTTACGTTTCTGACAGTTATTATTAAATTTGCTATAATCACTCATCTTGTATTCTTTAAGTTTCCAGTTATGAATGTTGTAACTATATATAATTATTACTTACAAATTTTTTGTTGTCTGGAGCGAATTCTCCGTGCGTGTGTTCTCACCAAAAATAGAGAAAGAGTTACAATTGTAGTGCTTTTCTTTTCAATGAGAAATTTTAAAACATGTGCGTGAGATAATTTATCTTTTACTTTTGATTGTAAAAAGGAAATAAAATGAAATTGTAATTTTGGTTTTTCCACTACTGGGAGAGGGACAATTCCATCTACTATTAGACTTAATAAGGATCTCTGCTTTTCTAATTTATCAATTAAAGCTTCCGACTTGTGAACAACTTTCGGAAGTTGATACTGTTTCTGATATATGGACTATTTGATAGTGACAGAAATAGCATGTGGTTCCACCTTAGCTTGTTTTAGTAAAGTAATGTCTTGGACAAATATAGATTTAAATTCCTCTATTAAATTATGAAATTTTTCTTTACATTGAATATCGTCAATACCATTCTGCCATTTTCCTTACAAATCAATGTTATTAAGAGTCTTTCATACCCACTACATCAATATTAAATTCGTCTATCCATTCTGGATTTTCAATACATTTCATTTTCTCAAAATTTTGAGATTTAAACACCTTAACATTATTACTATTTTCTTTGTGAATTTTATCATAAAGTAGTAATAACTTTTGTTAACATACACAAAAAAACAACAAACTTAAAACTCCTGGCAATATTTCGTCTTTATTATCAAGACTTTGACGAGCTATTTTTGGGATGGAGAATTAACATCTCTTCTTCCCAACCCTAAACTAATAATATAATAAAACAAGAATTTAAACAAAGAAAACGTGATATCAAAACATTGTTTACAAATATTCAATTCTTTTCTTTTCAAATATTCAATTTTTTCTTTACAAATATTCAATTAAATATTCAATATAGAATTTTTCATTTTTCCTTACTAACAATTCCTTTAAATATTATTTCCTAATAGATGTTTATTTCCTAATAGTCCTAATTTTTAAGTCCTAAATTTTGTAAAAAGTCTTTAAGAAAATCTTCAAAGATTTTAAAAAAATCAAACTTCCATATCCTCTCTTTAGCTTTCATAGGATCTTGATATACACCATTCTTCCCTTTTCTTCCTCTATCTTCGAAAACTCGAAAATAATTTACTCACCGCTGTAACTTCTTTTCTTTCATCATTCTTTTTTTACTTAACTTTGAAGATTTTTTTTCCATTGTCCAAATTCTTGAGCTTCACCTAATCTATCACCAAATCTCAAAGGATAATCAACTTAAAGTCTCTTAAATGCCATAATATCAACATACACAAAAAAACAACAAACATAAAACTCTCCTGGCGATATTTCGTCTTTATTAAAAGATTTTTAAAAATCTTGATTTTTTTTTTTTAAATCTTTGAAGATTTTGCAGTCAAACATGATAATAACATGAAAATGTAACTCTTATATGATTGACGATTTTATATAAAAAGTTTCAGATATGGGGCGGTGAAAACCACCAGTACTTTCCGTACTTTATGAATCACCCGATATAACACAATATATTACAAAGGGTACAGTTATATGTTGGACAATTTTGTCAGGTGGCTTTCTGCCATGACATAGTCCACATTACATGTTCATGTCATGTATTAAAGCCGCATGCAGCAACTGTCCACAATGGAACTATAATGTTGTTCCTATATTTTATTATATATACATTTATGTGTGTCGCATCCCTTATTACCTGTTGCTATTCGATGGTTGGAGTATTCACAAAAACTTAATTACTGAATTTTATCTAAGAATGCCCCAAACAACGTCAACATTTGTTGTTGCACACGCAGACTTTCCTCTTGGAGGTCTGTTTGCCTTTCGGCCAATGTCACCAGTCGTTCTTCTACAACTGCAGATTCCTGCATCGCTGTTTCTTGTTTCTTAATAATGTCTTGCGTTAGAGATAAGACATCTATTTTTCTTTTCTTGGCCTTCGGTGGTCTATCTGGTTTTCCCTGTTGTGGCTGGGGTTCTGGAAATAATGGTGGTGGTTCACTGGATGATGTAGATGGGATACTGTTTTCACCAGTATCCTCCATGCTTTCGTTGAAAGTATCGTAAACTACTGCAGTGGCTTCCTGTAACAGAAACCCAATTATAAAGTAAGTCTCGGGACCGCATGCTATGTTAACAGATACAAGTATTTGTGTATAGATGAGGCTATGCATGATAATCACTTTATACATCACATTTGTAACACATTTTCTACTACAATTTGTAAAAATCTACCTCAAATAGTGTTGGTAATTCAGATTTGCTATATTTCGTCAAAATGATTACTTACCTAAGTGTCTACGGTTAACATTGTATTTTTTTCAATTTTTTTTTTTTTTGCCACTTGACTTCTTTTACAATCCAATGTCACATACCACAATTGCTTATATTATGCCAAAAATGTATTGTTCCTTATTACTTTGCTTCCTGTAGGGGTGCTAAAATTCTTATTCACTGGTTTATTTCCACTATTGCAATTTATGTACATTATAAATTTCGTTGGCTCACACTACACTCATTCATACATTTTGTAGTAATATTTTTTACAGTTACTATTCAGATATGAAAGAATTCGCCATATACCTACATATTTCATAAACACAAGTTCTTATTTTTATTTTATTTTTTTATTTCCCTTAGTTCTTATTTTCCTCTACGGTTTTGTGATACCCTTTTTCCTATGGACGTACATGCATTTAACTGTTAAGTTAGTAATATGATCCCTTTTCATCTTTCATTCATTCATAAATAAATAAATATTTTTTTTTTTTCAAATGCATTCATTCATTGCTTACTTTTCAAACTAATAAAATACATTACTCTATTAATACTCAGCTAATCCTAAGATTATTTATTGTTCTATATGTTGGTCATATTTCATTCTCAATAAATACATGAGCAAAACACAGACGGAGATGGGGGGATTCGTGTTAACATATAATGGTCTACCATAGAATTCGACATTTTGACACTTATACAAAACACCCACGTGTGATTCACAGAAACAATTTGTTTCTAATATAACTATATTTTCACGTTATAACATATGAACATTTACAAAAAATTCATATTTGATTACTTTGTCTACAATTCCCATGTAATTCTTTATCTTTACTACTTTTCCTTGCTTTTCTTTCTTTAGTTATATACGACACGTTTTAATCCTATAACCACGTGGGCCTATGTATTCGACAGTCATGCTGATTCAGAAATTTTAATATGTAAATGACATTAAAAACAATTTAACTGCAATTTACCTGTCCTGTAACTGTTACACTTTCATGCAACAAAGTGTTGTCTTCCAACGGGAAATTTCCAAGTATGGAATTCACTAAGTAATAGTACTTCCACCGTGAAGGACTTCTTCCTGTCGTCGTTTCTTTTCTTTCTCGTCTGTGAAATTAAATACATTCTTGTTTACTGCATTAATGAAAATATGTTGTAAATAAAATAACACACTGCATGTATAGACAGAAATTTCACATACCTGAATTTCTTTGTTTAATTGTCTATTTTGTTCTTAATTTATTCCGAGGTTTTCTCTATTTTGTAGGCTTCCTCCGATTCCAACTTCATCTTTTCGTAAATCCGACGATTTCTTTTCATTCTTCGGAAATCATCGATATTCTCCTGCCACATTTCAATTAAAATTATCGTTTCTCCTTCAGTCCACTCGATGTGCTGCTTTCGTTGCAGCATGGTGAACATGTTGGAAACGAGTTTTCGCTGTATACCTACTTGACAAAACTCAGACAGCACTACCAACTTCCGGTCTGGCTGGTCACATGGTTCTCAGAAATGAGAACGTGCGAGGAATCACGTTTTAAGTCGTTCCGTGAAACCAGGGTATTATTGTCATGTTTTTTGATGAGGCAAGCATTATTAGTCTTAATCCATTATCATTTAAGGTGTCATGTAAGCTTTCTTTGCCTATGATTGATGTGAATATGTTTTCCTTGCCAATTTTAGCGTTAAAGTCTCCAAGTAAAATAATAATATTGTGTTTGGGGGTGTTATTTATTGTTTCTTCCAGAGTTGCATAAAATTCATCCTTTATTTCTTCTTCCGATACTTCTGTGGGTGCATGGGCATTTATAAATGTTACATTGAACCATCTGGTTTTCATTGTTAGTTTGTTAACTCTTTATTATTAATGGCCTCAAAATTGATTAGGGAGCTCCACAGGTTCTTGTTAATAGCAAAACCTGTGCCTAATTCATGTCTGTTTGAAGAAATTTCTCCGTAGACGATGAGATAGTCATCTTTCTTCAAGGTACCTTCATCTAGCCATCTCATTTCTTGTAGTGCGATCAGATCCATTTTATAGTGGTTGAGTTCTTTAGTTCTTGTAATGCTCCAGGTCTGTAGAGGCTTTTAATATTCCATGTTCCGAATCGTAGTTTGTTTATCCAGGGCTTAGGTCGATTTCCATATAATGCAGTCCGGTAACGAGGCTTTTGCTGGGTTTGTTTCGTAACTGATTGGAGTTTTATGAGATAGGGTTGTTGGCCCTACGCTCAACCCCCAACCCTCTCTTCGTCTGGACCCTCACCTTCGACCTGTCCGGCTTGGGAGGCCCTACCGCGTAGCTCTCAGTGCAAAAATTATATTGCAATATTATTTTACAAAATTACTACTGTGTTTTGGAATTAAAAAAATAATATGATACAAAATTATAACTTAAGATCTGAAAGTAATATAAAATTAATATATCCTTATATTATTAATTTAAATATAAATTTATTTGAAGACAGTCAACATATATCAACTGTAAAAAAAAAAAAATTAAAAAATGGTAAATTGAAAATCTTAATTATTTCTTGCCAATTACCTTCTTTTTTAAATCAAAAATAAAAACAAGGGCAGCACAATGAATAAATAAAAAGCCTTTCTGGTTCAATTATGAGTGGGAATCGGGAACGGCCGTTTCGTCCTGCAAGGGACTCATCAGCCCGATCCGCCCTCCCCGATAAAAGAACCCATTAACCCCCGAAACCAAAAAAACAACAAAATTAAATTGTGCTGTTAGGCACAACCAAAAAACCTTTTCCTAATGAATGATAGGATTGAAGGCTTTTTAATGGACTTAACTGTCTAACAAGGTGACTTAACCTAAAGAATAAATTAACGTGCAGAAGGTTTAATTAAAATCAAAAATAGAAACAAGGGCAGCACAACGAATAAATTGAATCCTCTCATAATTGAATTTTCCTGTTTTCTCCTGTGTAGTTCCTTTATCCTGCGGATTTTCTGTCCTACGATGACCGCTTCTTCTTGTCCTGATAGAATGGGAAACTGTTTGCAAATGTTTCCTTCGTAGTCCATCATTTCTTTCGGTGTTCTCTAATTTGGGATCCCGAAGAAACTACGTCCTGCAGGCTTATGAACTGTGATTTAAGGGATACTAAAAGGGAATTTTACTCAACAATCAATCTTAACTGGGTTGTTACTCCAATTATTACCCTATAACTGTGGCCGACAAACTCATTAATGAAAAGTCAAATAGTAGCAGTGCAACGATTTTAATTTCTTTTGGGAGCCAAATTTCTTTACAAGAACCCTGTTTTAGAAGTCGATTAAAACTAGATATCATACAACTAGATATCAAATAATCTTATTTATTGAAAAAAATTACGTTTTTATTATTAAAATTAAAACATTGTCATGTTAAATGTGAACATTGGCCTTGCATTTCCTTGGAAAGTTTGGGTAAGTGAGGTTTGTATGTTGTTGTTTTTAATTTGAGGCACAATTCATCAATAAGACGATTTCTCAATTTACTTTTGATAATGTTCATGCTGGAAAAAAATTGTTCGCATGAATATGTGGAGCAGAATAGAGAAAGAATAGCAAATGCTAGTTTTTTTAACTGATCATATAAGTCAAGAACTTTTCCAGGTATTAAAAATCATCATGTCTTCCTTCTCCAGGTCTTTCAAAGCAGACCACTTGTGCTGTGAACTAAGATCACACTTGTTTTTCTCCAATTTTTCCATATCAACATTAAGGCGTTCAAATTTAGAGCTCCATAATTCTGGCCAGCTGAAAATCATTTATGATAAACTAACATCTTCTCTAATCTTTCTTAATTAAGTAAATGTTAAGAGTAATTATTAAGTTGAATATTATAAGATTAATAATACGAAGAGGTTATTGCTAAAGTTATGTTACAAGTTCAGTCTCTCTCGTTATTTAAACACTTATCTTTTGCTTAATAAAGCTCACAGTTCTCCAAAGATTAAAAGTTCATCCTGGAGGAATTTTTGATGGCTTGCTCGTGTTCTGACATGCGTTCCACCACGGATGGGCGTGTTTCTCCAAGAGAAAAATAATCGCATCCCAGACATGGCAGTGCCATACACAACACCTTTAATTAACAAATTAACTCTGTTTCCTTTACGTTGATCCCTTGCAGCACTCTTTTCAGTGAGGTAATAACTTGTTCGATATCTGATTTGGGGATTGAAGCGGCACCAACAGGTATCTCCCATAAATCGCATCTATCTTTTTTTGGGGAATGTAGAAAGATAAATTATACTCGTGCCTAAAGATATTCTCATACATGTGCTGTTTAATCTTTTCCTTTCCTTCTGCTGGCATAGTGCTCACTGTACAAAACATACACCTTAGCTAAATTGAGGCCTGGCTCGAAATACTGTTTTTTTAATCCCTACGGCAATAATGCGGATCTTCTACGGGAAAACTTTCAATATGTGAACGCATGCCATTTTTTAGCACTTCAGCTATTTTCTTTTTTCATGTGTCGCCCGCGCTTGTCAGGCGAAGGAATATTTTCGGGATTTTTCTTTTGCTTGTGAAAATAATAAACCTTCTACAGTCAACTTGGAAATGAGCTCTTTTTCCTTCTTATTTCTGAAATTCAAATCCATGACTACTACAGATAATTTATCTGTAGTAATTTATGAAAGTAATGAAAGGAAATAAAAAGCAATCAAAAAAAGGAGCAAAAGAAGAAATTGCTGCTCAGTTTGCAAATGAAAAAGTCAGACAAAAATGAAGTAAAGCAACAAGGCAAATTACCTGTAGTAGTCATGGATTTGTATTTCAGAAATAAGAATAATAAACCTTCTGTTGAGATGTACATAGTGTATTCAAATACATTGTTTTGCAAACTTACGTAAAAAAAGTAAAAAAGAGTAAAAAAAAACACGGAATCTCCAGTTCAACAACCAAAAAAACAAAAAACAACAACATTGTCCGTTCTTTTATTTTTAATAACATGCAAATATTTCCCCACAATGTCGATCAATAAATGTTTGTCTTCTGAAAAATTTGGCCCGCGTGTTTTTTTGGTTTTTTTTCTTCTTCGTAGTGTCTATTTTTAAAATAGTGATTGCACTTGCGAAAAGTGATCCGGAAATGACGTCAAATGTTGTTAACCAGTTGCTGCCACTTTTTTAAACACGTTAGATTTTTAACGACTCATCAGTAAAGGACTGTCAAATCGTAGTTAATGCACTGCTTCTTCTATTTGAAGGACGGTTGATCATCAATCAACATTAACAACTCGTCAACTGATGACTGCTTTGATTGTTTGTTGGTGCACACCACCCTAGATCTGCATAACTCACTCCATTTAATTAAGAATAATAACTAAACTTTCTTTAAATTGGCGATGATTAAGAACTTTAGCTACAATGGTGTTGATAATCTTAATAGTACTTTACAGTTCACTTGCAAAGTTTATCTGGAACTCACTACGATGTGTTGGTCAACACGATGATTAGTTCAGCTCTATGGCCTTAAATTGTAAAAATTATACTGTCCTCGAACTTGGCTGGTTTGGTCCACAATTTCTGCCATATTCGGCGCAAATATTTTTGAGATCACAAATGGGCCGGTAAACAATATGAAAAACTTGTGGAATAACCTGCGGCTGGGGTCTGACACACGCGGTGTGCATAACAGTATCTTTTGTCCAATCGCAAAGTTTTATCCCACCTGTCGCACCTTGTTTCGTCTTTTCTGGCCCTCCTGGGTCAATTTATCGAACACGATCCTAGGCATTACACCAATCCTGTCATTCGTGACCTCTGGTCTGTCGAGGCAGTTCAAAAAGCTGGGAGGTGGATGTCCGAGATGTATCTCCATGGGCGTCTTTTCAGTGCTGTCATGGGGGATGCTCACGAGCCATTTGTTAATGCAGGGCAACAGCTGCACCCAGTCTTTATGGTTGTCCTTGCAGTATACTCTAAATAATCGAGATAGCTCCCTCATGACATGCTCTGCGGCGACGTATCGACGAGTAAATAGGCTTGATATTACGGTGGCGAAGCTCGTCTTGCCAAACTATGCTAGTGAACTGAGTTCCATGATCGGTTAGTTCACTCACTTTTATGCTGTTGCATGCGCTTGGTTTATTAATAGATAGACACACACCCACTTGCTAAACACATCAATTATCACCATTGCAAACCTGTTTCCAAGTCCTGATTTAGGCAAAGGTCCGTTCAAGTGGACTGCCGCCAAGATGTTTTGTGTTCGGGGACGATGTTGTGCATAACCCCTTGGTACGTCATGTTTGGGTATTTGGTCTTCAAGCACGTATCGCATTTGGCTAACAGTCTTTTCACGTGTCTGTCCAGGTTGCTCCAGTACACAAAATTCTGTAGTATCATAGCTACTTTTTGAGCTCCAAAATGCACACTGGAGGAGTGGACAAACCAGATCAGACCATCCCGCATGGATTCGGGGATCCAAACTCTGTAAGTCTCCGGATAGGCTTTGACCTTGATGAGTATTACCCAATCAACCAGTTTCCATTTGTGGCTTTTGCAGTGGGTTCGCTTGTATCCTATCGCGTCTGCTCCTAATCGTCCCTCCTTATATTGTTTGATAATAGAGATCTCAGGATCCCTGTCTTGATTCAATTCTAGACTCTCCCTCGGGGTTTGGTTACCTCGGGGAAGGGTGAAATTTGGAGGTCGATCAAAGCCATGCTGAATGCTTCACTTCTCTTGGCCATTTGTATTTCCTGCACTCCCTGTCTACTCATAAGATCTGGTAAATGATTAGTGGACCCAGGGATGTATTCGATGTCGAATTCGAATTGTTGTAGCCATAGCATCCATCGACCGTTTCTGGAATGGCATTGGCGCAGGAACACCAGGGATTGATTATTCGTCCTTATTCAGAAGTGGCGCCCAAGCAAGAAATACCTAAATTTGTGAACATATGGCGATGGCCTCCTTTTCAGTCGCCTATTAACGTGTTTCATCTCCTTTCAGTATACGGGATGCTAATGACACTATTTTCTCTTGCCCGTTAATGTCCTGAAGCAGAGCAGCCCCTATCCCATTATCGCTACTGTCCGTTTGCAGTATAAAAACTTTGCCAAAATCTGGGTGGGTGATGGTACAAGATTCCAGGAATCTTGTGATCAACTATATTAGCTGTTTTTATAACTTTAATTCAAATTATTTTACGTGTGTGTTCTTTAGATTCTCAGGAATATTCTACCAACATAAATGACATTTCGGTTTGAATTTTGGCCACTAGCGACACCACCACCGCTCATTTCACCTTGATGTCATTGATTTTTTTTGTGCTATCCCAATGCCATTTTGCTTTTTTTCTTAGTAACAAATAGAATGGGTGGAGCGTTTAAACAAAATTCGGGCTGAATCTGCTGTAATACTGGCAGACTCTTATAAAGCTTCTAAGTTCCTTTACATTCCTAGGGGTTTTAACATAATCAATCTCCACAATTTGTCCCTATTCATGAATACTCTGCTTCGATCCACCACATAACCTAGAAAATCTATTGTGTTTGCAAAAGTTCAATTTCTCCATTTTCAGCATCATATTGTGCTTCAAAAGGGTGTCGAATAACATCTCTAATTGCCTTAAGTGTTCTTGAAATTTAGCCGAATTTATCACTACATCGTCTACATACACAACTGCATTGTTCCTTAGTTTATCTTTCATGATTTCATCCATGTACTAGATTATTCCTGCTCCGCTGTTCCTTAGACCAAAGGGCGTCCTGATTTACACGTACGTTATCCCTTTATGTGTAAACCCTGTATACTTTTGGCACTCGGCTCGAAGGGCTATTTGGTGATAGGCCCACCCGAAATCAACTGAACTGAACCAATTCTTCCCGTTGAATTGCCGGAGCGCTTCGTCGATCACTATGGGCCTGTCCCGGTATGGCTCCATGACGCTATTTAATCGCCTGGCGTCCAGGCACAGTCTGAGTTGATCAGTTCGGCTTGTCGTAGAAACCTTATCACCATATTTTCCAGGTCAATGATCACCTGGTTTTCTCTTAAAAAGTCGATGCCCAGTATGAGGGGGTATGTCACTCATTTGGATATAAAACATGTAGCAAGGTATTCCTCACCTTGTGTTTCAATGGTAGCCATTGGTTGGCAGGTAATCACTTCCGCCTGTTTTCCGTTAACGCCGATCACAGTGGTTCTTGCCATGGGGAAGATTGGAATTTTTTTGTCAATCCTTATCGCTTTCCCTAGCAACTCCTCGGACATCACCTTGACGATGCTGCCAGTGTCAACAAGGGCGTTAATGTTCACTCTATTCATCGTAACTTGTATCATGGGACATCGTCTCTTTACAGCCTTATCATTTCCTCTGCCGAAGCTTAGCAAATCGTCGGGATTCAGAGTTTTGATTGTAAGAATGGGGACCATATAAAAAGCAAAGTCGTTTGGCTGGGGGTCCTTCTCACTAAATGCAACTAGTTTTGTGTCGGTGCGGAGCAACTTGCTTCCGCCCCTCCTCCATGTACTGTAACGTACTGTGCGTTACATAAAAACCCAAACTAAAAATTCTCTGCTACCAAAAGAGAAATAAAACAATAAACACACTACCTTTACCTTCTTGCTCCAGTTGGATGAAGAATATTTAAAAGGAATGCAAATTATTCTATTCATATTTACTGATCTTTACGCGCTTTACTGCCAATCTTTTGGGCCTTGCTCTCAGTTTTCTTTTTGCCGTCATTTTGATCCTTGAAACGCGTTCTATTGCACGGAAGGCCTTCGGCTGCTGGAAGCGGTCTTGGACTTCCTGTATCTTGACTCACTGGACTTTCTTCGTCTTCACGCGTCCTTTTGCACGGAAGGCCTTCGACTGCTGGAAGAAGCGGTCTTGGACTTCCTGTATCTTGACTCACTGGACTTTCTTCGTCTTCACAGTTCCGAATCGCCGTTCGTTTTTTGGTGTGTGTGGTTGAGATGGAGACCACTTCCAAAGTCTTTCCTTTACTGTCCTTCATTTTTTTAGTTGTAGATAAGCTTTTTAAGTGACTTATGGACTCACAAATATTCTTTTGCGACTTCATAGTTTTTGTTGAAAAAAAAAAGTAAATGCAGAAATTCACATTAAAAATTTTTTACTCCATGGAACCTCAATTGGAAACGGATCTAAAGGTGGTGAGCAGAGTGGTGCAGTGGAAGCGTGCTGGGCCCATAACCCAGAGGTCCGTGGATCGAAACCACGCTCTGCTACCACCTTTGTAACATACTGTGCGTTACATAAAAACCCAAACTAAAAATTCTCTGCTACCAAAAGAGAAATAAAAAAATAAACACTACCTTTACCTTGCTCCAGTTGAGTCCAGGAGGTGTTCAGAGGTGAGTCCAGGTGACGTGGGGGGAGGTGTAATCCCGCAGCAGCTGGGCCCATAGAGGTACTACAGAAAATCCCCCAATTAACCACTCCTTCACTAACTGTTGGACCTGTTAAGATTAACAGATACTCCCTTAAATAACACAGTCAACACTTAGACTGAGAAACCTTTTCCTCTCTATCTACTTTTGCTTTGAGTAGTTGAAAGTTGAATTTCCCCCAAAAATGATTATGTTTGAATTTGACGTAGACACACCGATAATTACGCCTTGTCCCACTTATTAAATGAAACCACCACAAATTATATGCACACAAAATATATTTTATTGTCAACTTAAGATAATCCAAAGTATCACTATTTTCACTTTTACGAACTTTAAAGATATAATGTGAAATAGGGCTTTTTACTGATAATAAAACACACCAATAAGTAGCATTAATAGATACACATGACTCCATATAACTAAACCTTTGATGTGTTTAATTGGCAGATCATAAACATCCCTTCCCGCTCGAAGGTACCGGAGGTAAAACCCAAAAAAAAACAATTCCCACAAAAAAGTTATATAAACACATGAAATATAATCACACAGGATAAATAATTTTTCTACAAATAATTGTCTTCGGTTCGTCTTTACTTCCAAAGTCGGCTGTTTCTAAATCAAATCAACCTTCCCCCTCCTTATTTCCTACAGCTTAACTACAACAAAATATATGATACACTTTAATGTCCAAGATACAAAATATTATCCGAACTAAAGATATTTAGAAATGTCCTTGCGAGCCAAAAAAAATATAACGACTACGTAAAGTTCAGGCTCCCTGGTAGAGGTAATGCAGCGGAGTTTGGCCTTCCACCCCGTGTGCTCTAGACGAATTTCTCAGATTATTATTAAAACGGGTATTTCTTCTGAGAAACACGAATCCAATCTTCACTACTATCAATGTTATTACTAATATCATCACGATGATGGGTCCTTTCACAAGTTCCAAAACTTTACGATAACCTAAACACAATGTGTTATGACTTAGCATTTGCAGTCATTAATCTTAACAATGGCTCCCACTATATATATTACGATGATAACTGTCTTTTACGATAAGTTTATTCTTTTACTCTCTGTTTCTTTCTTTATTTTTTCTTTTCTCTTCCTTGACTTAATTCTTGTCCCTCAAATTAAGAGAAAGTTTCATACTCACGGAATCTTTTACCCGGTCGTTGACCTCTAGCGTTTTCCGGCAATGCATCGTACACTACCCTTCTTTGGTCCATGGGGAAGTCCGCAGCGATGATTACATCCTCTGGAGCCGTCGGTTAGGATTCCCTCCGCACTGATAGGATGTGTAATGTTATAGTTTACCAATTTGTAAGACACAACAGAAATTTTAGAGGCAAAGTATCCAGCCTCGAGGCCCCATGTGAAATCTCCATGGCGGACGCCCCCAAAGAGTGACCTTTCACCACGCTGTCCCAAGTCCATCTCCCTTTTTAGAGAGAAAAAAATAACTCCTTTAACTGTTCCTTTTCCCAAAAGTGATCACGTCATGACTCAATCACCAATCAAACCCACCAAAAAAGATCATCAGACCTGGTCACACATGTTTTGCACTCCACTCTACAATCTGTAAATCGCAACTATGTCTGGCGAGTCACGTGACAGGTTCAAAGGTCAACAATTTTCCCTCATGGAATCTTTGTTTACTCGGATTTCCCTCGCTCAAACAGTTAACTAAACGATGGTAACATCCACAAAATAAAACGGATATCGTTTCTTTACTCGTAATAAAATACAAATGAACACAAAATAAATCAGCCGACTTCATGTCTTTAACAGCAACACCTGCGAATATCATCATTTTAAGGAAAATACAATTTGTTCTCTAATTTAATTTTTTAATAATTTAAACAACTTTCATATATATAAATATATAAATATCGAAAAGCAGATAACTCTTTCACTAAGCCCAGTTTCACCATTATTAAAAAAAAAAACAACACAAAAAACCTCTTCTTCCTTAATAATATCCTTTTACTCTTGTTTTTCAAGTTTGGGTTTGTTTCATGATTATTGTTAAAAGAAAGTACGATTGTTTTCAAGTTTGGGTTTGTTTTATGATTATTGTTAAAAGAAAGTAAGATTGTTATTCACGTAAGTTTAAATGAAGTTATTACTTTATTGTTAAAAGAAATTAAGATTGTTGTTCAAGAAAGTAAGAATGTTATTCACGTAAGTTTTGTACCATGTTTGTTCACGATTGGAATTCTGTTTTAAATGTTTAGAGATAATGTTAGTTATCTCGACATTTTCTGTAATCTCTAAGAAGAAGGGTCCTGCTGAAATAGTTCTTCAGTTTCTGTATTTCGTCCCTTGATCTAGGAATTTGTTCGTCCATTTCAGCAGTTTGTTCGTTTACTTTCCTAATAAGGGCGGTCTGCGACCTTATTATGGACCCCAAAAATTTTGCTAGTTCATTCGAAAATGCTTGGCTGTTTGCGACTGTCGTCAATTTTTGTGGCTCTGCCGCGGCGGCAGTCACTGGTGTGGACGTCTCCGCTCCTGCGTTTGCAGTCTCTTCTTCCAAGTCCAACTGTTGCAGCATGGCTGTCCTAGTTCAATTTTCCAACTAACGGGTTATTTCTATGCGTCTGGGTGCATTTAACAAAATTTTAATCGCTAATTTTTTTAGCTTTACTCTTCTAATCTTGCAGCTATCGGGTCTGTGTTGATACGTCCTGACTCTTCGGGCTACTTGGTGATGCGCCGCACTTACCTCTCGAAAATATGTGACCACCGGTGATGTGCCGCACTGACGTCTCTTCGTGGCCCCATGTTGGGCGCCAAAATATGTGACGAAACGGGGTTGGTGATGCCTGTGTGGAACAGCGGCAATGCCTGAGTTCTGGCTTAACTCCCCCGTCGAGCGTTGCTAATTGTAATGGTTGTAGGATAGACTCCTAGATTTTTATTTACTAACCTTTTTCTTTTTTTTGTGTTGGGCGCCATTCGACTTATCGATAAAGTCCCTATTCCCGCTGTAACCCGACGAATTTCAAATAATGGTAATAATTTTTATTGTTTAGAATTCCTTATCTTGGTTTATTAAGCGACATGAACAAACTATTCTAAACTTTTCAACATATGATATTTTTTTAATTTCATTTTTCTCACTGTAAAACAAATTTTTTAATAATGAAAAATAAGAAAACAAAAAAGACTGGGTTAAAAAAGAATAAACTCGGAATACGTTGTTTGTGGTGATTGCACAAAACTTCTTTTCCTAAAATAATTCTAAGGACTATTTTGTTTCTTTAGATTTGGTTTTAATTTGCAAAATTAGAATCATGAGTAAAGGTAATCCGTATTCGATCCTCAGCAAATCATCAAGTCTTTACTTCTTTCATATCTGTAAGTTACACCTCTAGCATAGGCCAACCTCACATTCGAAAGAAAATCTTGAAAACTAATCCCAGATTATTAACCACTGTTGTAAAGTTAACAAATTTACCTGAGATATTTATTTACCTCAGCTAAAAACATGACCTGCTCTGCTAAAGATGGAACATAATAAGAAGGTTCTGACATGAAACTATCCAACGTTGACTTGAAATAATATAGTTGCTGAAGAAATTCGTCACCTCACATTCGAAAGAAAATCTTGAAAACTAATCCCAGATTATTAGCCACTGTTGTAAAGTTAACAAATTTACCTGAGCTATTTATTTACCTCAGCTAAAAACATGACCTGCTCTGCTAAAGGTGGAACATAATAAGAAGGTTCTGACATGAAACTATTCAACATTGACTTAAAATAATGTAGTTGCTGAAGAAATTCGTCTTTATTTGCGCTTGGATCCTGTTTATTAAGTTCTGCAGATTTGGAAGATTATTCAGAATCGAATTGTCATTTCTGGTGATTATCTGAAGCTGTAGAAATACCGAAAAGGCTTTTCAACAGCAATAACATACGTGAGACTTGCCGTTGTTGTATTCTAATTGGTAACTAGTACCATCTTGTGACGGATGAATAAAAGTGATTACGGCGCTAAAGCAAAAGTTATTTTTTTTTACTTACAAATATTTCATTCGTACAATAGGCTGCATTAAAGTTAAAAGAGAAACTTCTATTAAAAAAGGGACTCCTTGTCGCTCATTTTCATTGAATTTGAACTGAAGGAATTACAGTAACGTCGCTTTTACTTGATAGACGTTCGCTAATATTACGAAAGCTTCGATTTAATTTAATCTACGCTACGCTGCTAATGCTCTTTTAATTCGCTTTACAATGTTGTTCCCACAAAGAATTTATCACTTAGTAATTCTCTGCACTGTCGCTATGCTGGCATTTAAATGCTATGGTTGCACTTATTTCTTTCGTGGTAATTTAACTGTTAAACACAAAGTGGCACTTGCATTTTGTGACATGTATGAATTCTTGAGTTGCATTATTATTTATTTTGGAGTTTAGGAAAGAGGGACATGTTCTATTTTCCTTAGAAATTTTTGTACTCCGCTTGAAAAAGTTTTGAGATAAAAAGAAGACGAAATATTGCCGGAGGTTGATTATTAATGTAAGATGTTGTTAAACAGTAGATTAAATATTTACGGTATTTTAAAGATGCTTTAATATTAGAAGACATTTTGTATGTTCTATCTTTCACTGTTTTAGCGGACAATAATAACTCTTAAATATTTTTTAGAATTTCTGCTTTGTTCACAAAATCCCGCAATAGCTCTTCGGATTCATTTAGAAAAGAACTTTTTATGTATTCACCTGTGTATGGTTTTCCTCTCTTGACTAACAATAAAGCTTGCAATACAAACATTGTTGGAAGATTCCTCCAAGTTATTAAATAAAGAACTTGATTTTTCTTGACTCTTCTGAAGGTCTTCAATTGCTTTCTTCCTTTCATCATCGACAGAATATTTACTGCCAAATGACGTTTTGAGTTGTAAAAGGTCCCTCCAAATTTGGCTTCTTTTTAAGTGTCTGTTTTTCTTGACAAATAAGACAGGTTTGAATTACCATTGATAAAAACTACATACAATTTAAAATGTATAAAAAAAATTCATATTTACAATAAAAGGAGTCTTTGGAATCCAACCTTTAGGGATTCATCTTCAAGCACACTGATTTTTCATTAGGTTCTGACTTAAATATAATTACATTTTTTCAAATAAACCAATCAAATAACATATTCAAATTTCTAAGTTAGCATTAGGATCATCCCAATCGTCAACCCCGTCAAGTGAATGAAGATTATCCAAAAAGGCGCCCTCCGTGAGAAATCTATATAACTTCAAAAAAAAAAAAATAAAAACAAGAAATTGAAATATAAAATAAAACAAAAAATTTTTTTTCTTTATTTTACTAATTAGCTAATCTTGTATTTCTTTTTCTTTCAATTTTCTTTTTTCTCTTTGCCATCTTGCATAATTCTCAAACCTATTATTGCATAAATAATGCTGAATATTTTTATTAGGTACAAAATAATTATAAGAATATTTAAATTTATAAAAAAAGACTCTATAGCTTCTCTTCCTTGTTTATTTTTACACTCATCTAGGACCAAGTATTCTTCAAATTTACCAATTTGGCCTAAATCATACATGTGTCTTGCTATAAATGAACCATTTAAATTTCCTGTTCTTATACAACTCTTGTATTGATCAAAGCGTTTTTTTAACCTTTGACCACTATTCCCAATATAAAAACAATTACCCTCTTGACAAGGTACCAAATAAACACATCCTTTTTTATTAATCTTATCTTTAGTATTTCTATGTTCGATTGGATATGTTAATTTATTATCCAATTTACAGCCTAATTTTATATCAGTAACTTGGAAAATCTTTCTTAAGCGTTTGTGCAAAACAGGATGAAAAGGAAAAGCTGCCCAAATTATTCCATTTTTTTTCTTTCTTTACTTTTGGGTTATATATTTCATGTATGGTATTTGAAATGACTGAATTCACCAACTGAAAGGGGAAACCAAATGTTTTATTAATAATCTGTTATTTTTTCGAAACTTTTATCGAAAAGATCTTCCGTTGAACTCGAATGAAAAGCTTTCCTTATCTTCATTTTTATCAAATTAACTTTAGCACTAAATGGTACAGCTGACGAATAGGGAGTGATAGAATTACCCGAAGTTGGTTTCGTGTAGGGTTCAGTTTCAATGTGGTTTTCTTTCATTCCTTAAGACAGGTCGGAAGGCCATTTAAATTCACGGTCTTTGTCTTCTGTTTTTCTTTGCTTCCTCTTTGTAGTCATGCGAAATATAGTCGAACAGACTGTTCTTGATGATCTCGTTTGCTTGAAAATTATGGAAAAAGCGAGATCTGGCCACTAGCCTCTTAAGGAGGTGGCAAGAAATTTGTACTTGAAAGGAAAATGCTTACTGATAAATTTATTGTTTGTTTATTGACTGTTTTCAATTTATGAAAAGTATATTAAAAAATAGCAAAAGTCTCAAGCATTTCGCCGTATTATAATTCATTTAAATATTTCAATTAAATATAAACATAAATATATACAAACATTCATGCATTTTTTAATTTGTTTTTGATTTTTGTGTTAGCAAATAAAATAAATGAGAAATCTGCATTTGTGCCTTTTGGATTATTAATTTGTTAATATAATGTTGCATTTTAAATTTAAAATGGACTGTCTTATATAAATGTATTGACATAATCTTGTTGTTTTTTTTTATTTTTTATAGTTAGTTTTCTTTTGTTTAAGTAATTAATCTCAAGTAATAATTTCTAATTCAGTACTTCATTTTTTAAAAATATATCATTTAAATATTTCTCCGACCCTTTCATTGAATTATACATTGGAATTATATACTATGATTGCTATTCTCATGCACTATCAGAGGAATCATCCAGGGGAACAACATCTTCGATTTCGCTGTTATCTTCATCATTTTCCGACACAGAAAGTCGCAGTGAGATTATGCAAGGTTCCATCCTTTCATTAACTATTCCATCACGGATCCAATACTCGTCTGCAAGTTTATCCACGTGTCTGACTGCATTTTGCCAGTTGTCAGCAGTGACGCGGTTAAGGGCTTCCTCCCATATTTTGCGAGTAGTGTCTTCATTAAACTGATTATTAATTCCTTTTCTACTTTCAAAATATTGCTTGCATTGAGCCCAACTTATTTCAATTGGATGTAAATCGCAATGATAGGGAGGTAGTCTTAAAACATTGTGGCATTTGATATGGCACAGAGTATCAATCACCTATCTCTTCATGGCATGATTTCGTACATGTTGCAGTAATTTGCACTTCAGTTCATCGTTGCTGTAGACAATACGATGGCAATTCAACCGGGCTGCAATGTCAGCTTTCCGCGTATTCGTCGTAGGGGCTTTATCAATTTGTACGCTATGATATGGTGCATTGTCCATTATTACAATGCTGTGCGAAGGAAGATTTGGTAGAAGCTGAGATTTAAAATTATCACCGTTCATTTCATGATGATAATCTCAAGTCTTCTTACCTGATTTGAACATTAATGAGCATCTGGAATAAATCCTTTTTCACTTCCTGCATGAACGACAATGAAGCGTGGCCCAGGTCCTTGATTCCCTTCGCGAGCGCATGTGGCCGTTTGGAATTTGATACATGTGAAGCCATGTCTCATCCAGCTAAACAATTGGTCTACCTTCAGATCTGAAAGTGCGATAACTTCGCAAAAAATCTCGACATCTGAGCACAATATCATCACGTTCGTATAGGACTATATGGTTGTCACATCTCCTCCACGTATATCCAATTTTATGTAGTAGAATACAAAGAGATTCCTTAGATCCTTTGAAATCAATTTCAGTCTTCAGTACTTCGTATAAAATTGTTAAAGTAAGAGTTTTACCTTCATTGTAGAGGCGATGGATGCAGCTGCAAGTAAGACATTGGTCAAAATCGTCCATATCAGTAACAGGGCTTGCTCGTGGTCGCTTCTTTCTCGCGTCACTTGCTTTGGCGACGTATCCTGGTGATGGAGGCTTTGGATATACCGGTTGCTTCAGCTACTGTCTTGAACTCTTTCTAAAAGAATGAGAGGTCCTCCATTCATTAATTCTCCCCAAAAATTTTCTTCAACTTACAATATTATTTTCCGTGCGCTGCTTCATATAGCACTTTTCTCGACATTTTGTGAGAAGACTTGGATAGAAGCTATTCTCGCTTAAATTATGTGAAAGCGCAAAAAAACGAGATCGTCAAGATCCGTCTGTTGCCAACCTGGAACTGAACTGGACTGGTGGTCATCATCGCCTGTAGAGCAGGGGTTTGATGACCCCATGTAAGAGCACAGTATACGGGGCTGAGCCCTCTGACTGCTGGATGATTTATCAATGAGTTCTTCAACATGATCCTCATATAGGCTGTCACACCTCGCTTGTAGGGCAGGGGGTCGGTAACCCCAAAAGGGCGATATAAAATTTAGATTGACTGTCCATCATTGAGCAGGTCCTGTAGGCTTGACAAGACAGTATGCATTAGTTGCTGCGGGGAGGATGAGTGGCTGTTGAGTATCGCAGGAATAATTGTAGAAATCCAGGAAATAAGCGTGGCAGTGGTGACTACTGTCTGCGCCGCAGGGAGGGCGGAGGCAGTGGCAAGGTTCAATGATAGTGGTGGGGGCAGCAGTCATCAATGTCGGTGTCGGTTTCTGAAACTAAATGAGCTAGCTGTCTATGATGCCTGCACCTGCTGCGCTTTGAGGCAGTGGCGTAGCTGTCTTGAGAGAGTGGCAAAGGGGATGCTGGAGGCGCAGGGTGGCTGCAGGAGGAGGAGGCACAGGGGCAACCTTCTTTCTGGCATGGGCCGGAGTGAAAGTAGGGCTCGGCAGAGCGTCATTCGTTGGGGAGGTTTCAGCAGTGGTTGGCGGTGGTTGACTGGATTGGGCAGGTGGAGGGCAGCCTCGTAGTATCTCTCGAGCGTGGGCGGGCATCTTTTCCAGCTGGCAACATGGCCGCCTCCACAGTTACAACACGAGGGGGTCAGTGGGGCTCCTAGGGCAGTTATGTCGGAGGTGCGGACCTGTAAATTTTACACATTTGGTCTGTAGGTGGCAGTTTACCGAGGAGTCACCATATTGTTTGCAGGTATAACATTGCGAGAGTCCACTTTTCGGACGGAAATCGCCCACAGTTATCTTGACTCCTAGAAGCGATTGTTGGTTCCAAATTTTGGTCTAGCTGCTAACTTTTTTAATTTTCACTAAAAAAGTATTTCACTTCGTGCAATGTGATGCAGCGCCCTCTGCATGAGAGGAGACACAACTGTTGGGGAGAATCTTTGCTCTCGAGAGCCTTGGAGATGTCCTTGGGAACGAGTCGTGTCTTAGGCCTTTAATCGTGACCTTTAGTTCACGTTCTGCCTGCAAGCTAAAAGCATGGAATGTCATTTTGGTTTGCACTAAGTAGGATTGAGTTTGCCTGAAATGATCGGCACTATCGCAGATGATGTTCAGTTTATCGCCAACAAACTTGGCCTCAAATACCAGCCTATTGGATTTGAGATTTTACCACTCTTTAACACCATCTATAATGATTGGCGGGATTTTTTCTGCATTTTTTGGAAGTGTTTGAGATTGAACGGTTGCTTGAGAGCCTTCGCTCGAGCCACCGTTTTCAGACCTGGCGTTTTCAGACCTGGCATGCTTACTTTTGTTCCTTCTAGGTTGTACCAATTCGTAGTCTGGTCCTTCGTTGTTAGTAGAAGCAATCGTAACATCAGCCAGGGTGTGATCAGGAGGCAGGGAGGCATCAGTGGAGCGAGTGTTGCTGGTGCTGAATGAATGATGTAGACTGGTGGCGAGAAGTGGAACTACTGTTGTTCCGAATTAGCAAGAGATGGCGTTGGAGTCGTATAGTAGAAAGGAAGTAGAAATTCTTCTTTATTTGAATTTAGATATAACACACTGACGGATTGAAAATTGTAGTAAAATATTAATAAATTTATCTGACAATTATACAAAATTTTTTATAAACACAGCCGGTCAAAAAAAATAAAAACTTTTTTTTTTAAGAAAAAATTAATAGTGTATTTTAATCACGTCATTCGTGGAAGAGCCACACTCAAGTAGCCTAGCCAAAGAGCTGCATGTGACTCGCGAGCCGCAGTTTGCCGACCAGTGCCATATAACAAAGAACGTTAAGCGCCAAAAATATGATTGCACCAGTTTACTCCAATCTTTATCCTATTAAAAAAAAAACGTTGGGCAACAAAAATGTGAACTGCAATTTCGCCTAACAAATTCTAATCATTATTTTTAAATCTTAATTTAGGTTTTAAATTAAACAGAACAAAGGAAAGCGTAATCAATCTAGCAATGCTATTTGGTCCAAACATTTTAAAGAAGAAATTTTAGTCAACAATAAGTTAGAGACCGTGACTTAACTCGGGAACATTCACAGACTCTTAATTGGAATATGAAAATAAGATGAAGAAATACATTTTAAAACATAATATAAAACATCATCGGAATCCATGTGGAGCCTGCAAAGCTAAAATAAACAATAAAAAACTCGCCAAAAGGAAAATTGGCGAGAAAATGTATGTGCACGTGTTCGGCGGCTGCTATGAATTGATGTTTAATAGTGTAAAACACTTTTGTAAATATTTCTTATTTTATTTTATTAATCGGGTTAAAAAAAGATCAAATTTCCAAATAGTTCAAAATCTACTTTTTAATAAAATTTAAAAAAAAGTACTTTCAATTTAAAAGAAAATGTTTACATTTTAATACATGTTGGGTTCTCCGCCCCCCCCCCCCCTTTTTTAATAACCTTATCTAAACTTTCTTGAGTTTTGCATGGAGGTCAAAATACTTCTCTCTTTCGAGAGGTTAACCACATCGAATGCATGACTGCTACACTATTTAGACCCCTGTTTCCCAACGTGGGGCGCATGCCCCACAGGGGGGCAATTTGATTGTTAAGGGGGGCAATTGGAATATGGAAAATTTTTTTTTTTGGTTGTAAAGCTTAAAAAGTCTTTTTTTTTATTATTGTGAAAGTTATATCTAATTTGGTGGGGCATAGCACAAAAAAGGTTGGGAAACACTGATTTAGACATTCGTTTTTAACTTGAAATTAAACTACTATGTCACCATGTTGTTCAGGAATGCGCGTCATCATTTTAATGACGTCACTTCCTTTGCTATTCTCACTGCAGTGCGATTTTAACATTTAACTTTCATGAATAAAATCATTATTTTAATTTTAAAATTACATTTCAATAACACAGAAACATTTGACACTTTTGATTTGACCAAAAAATAATGTTGGGCCAAAAGTTTTTTGGTAACATTGGTCTCACAGTATCGTTGCCAATGATGCGCCACTGTTGGCATTCAGTTGGCAAAACCACCCACCATTCCCCAGCGTTGGACCAGTGGATTGTTATGTGCGATGTGTCTTCTTTCACAACTTCTTTCTAAATACACTCCTTCAGTCTTCACAAGACATCTTTCCCACCTTCTCTTCTGCAGTTCTTTTCTTTATCAGTGAGGACTTACTTACTACTAGAGCCTTATTTTTATGAGTCTTATACACAAACATGTCTCTTTATCTGTAATTTTGAGATAGAGACCCAAAAACGTCTTGTCTACAGAAGATTTTGTAGCTAGCATTAGTGAAGTAAGGGTTTTTTTTTATTTTTTTTTTTTGCGGACTTTAAACAAATTGAAATGTGTATTGTTTTAATAAGCATTTCTGCTTTTTTTATCCTATGTTGTGTGATTGTCTCTTTCTTTGGTGCACATTCTGCTGACTTCATCGGTTTCTAAGTATTTCTGTGGGGTCAGTGTAACTTTATTATCTCTTAATATTTCATAAGAGATAGACAGTTTGATTGAATCTTCCAATGTTTGATGCAATCGATCTGATGTCTTGTTGTTATTTTCCTGTTAAAACTTTCAGGACTTCTTTAGTTCTTACATGTCTTTTTTTCTTTCTTTTTTAAAGTTTTCTTTTATTTGTTCTTTTATGACCTCACCAAAAACGTTAAGTTTTCGATTATTTTTTTATTTATTTTTTAGTTTACTTCTGTGATTAATCTTTTTACTTTTTTCCTGGGTGTTTTAAATCAGTAGAATTATTTTGCACTTTTTACGGATCTAAACGTTTTCATTCACTTTTTTTTTTTTTTTTTTTTTTTATTGATCGTCAAGTGTGTCATTTTTGATTGGTTTGTTCTTCATAAAAATACTTCTTTAAAAAGAAAACAAACAACTTTTGTTTTCTTTTTAGATGTTTTCCCGTGAAGCACTTTCATCATCAGTCCACCATGTTGTAATCTTTGTCTAATCTAGGACAGCCTTCTTTTTATTTAAAGTAGTACAGTAGGTGCCGCTTAATGTGATCACTTTGGGACAGATCCTATTTGAAAACAATAAACGAAAAGTATCAGGAAACATAAAATTTTAATTTTACAAATTTAAAACACAACGATTTATTCAAAAGCTATTTTAAACAAATTGTTTAAATAGGTCAATTAAAAAAAGGCTTCCAAAGTTGTCTGCCTTGTTTTTTGTCTCAGCAAATTATTGATAAAACTTTCATACCTGTACTGTTCGCGAAAGTGTTCCCATCCGTCTCTCTGTGTTTCATCCCGAGTCCCAAGACACGCAGAGCCTCTCTCATTTCAGTAGCAGTTGGAGGATTCTCAACAAGGTTTTCAGCTTACGTTTCATCGGATGCTTTTTCATTGTTTTCTTCGATAGAACAAGATATAACTCGGCATATATCTTCATCAGTCCTTGTTGTATCCACTTGGGCGTTCTCATGTAGAGACATCCATTCTGCAGTCATTTTCAGTCAGGTCGGATGGTGCGAATGCTGTTTAATCGAATTCCGGTACTTCCGTACCTTCGTCCGCTTTACAAACCCACCGGGCGAGAAACAGTTCTTAATTGTTTTCTCGGACACTCAATCCCACGACATTGTCAAAAGATGGATGGCCTGAAGGAGATTCGTCTTCTTTGCTAATGCATTTGCACTCAGTTGTTCCATACCTTCCAAAACCTTAATGCGCATTTCTCCATGGTAATATGCTTTCATCGCACGAATTATTCCTTGGTCGCATGGTTGGATAAGTGTTGTAGTGTTGGCAGGTAAGAAAATGATTTTGATATGCTTTAATGTGGCATTACATCGTGGGCGGAGTAGTTATCGATGAGTACGATCATATTGTGATCTAATTCTTTGTCCCACTTTAGAAGCCATTCGCTGAATAGAGCAACTATCATCCACGCCGTTTTATTTGCAGCATAATCAACAGGCAATTTCTTAATATCCTTAAAGCATCTTGACTTTTGTTTTTTCTGTTAACAAAAAGTTTCTTCTTTCATTCATGCTCTCACAACAGAGTGCAGTTATACGTTCTTTTGAAACCTTGCATCCCTTAGAGCTCTCGTTTTTGAAAAGATACATGTTCTGGCATGAAAATAAAGTCCGGTTTCATCAGTATTGTAGATGTCGTCTGGTGAATAATCAACGATTATTCTTGGCCATTCCTCAGAAATCCATTTCTTTGCTTCTGGAAAATCAGTATCCTTTTCTTCCCCATGGGTATGTTTGAACACAATGTTCTCTCTCTTTCTCCAGCGATTGAACCACCAGTCTGTTGCGACGAAAGTTTCTTTGCCATTTTAGAAGCAAGATCTTCAGCTTTCTGCCGCATTACATAACCATTTATGCGTGCATCCTTTTCCCTAACATTGGCAAACCTCAGTTTCAAAGCAGATTCGACTTCTGTCTTTCCCTACAGTTCAAATTTTAGTTCAACTTCCCTTTGTTTTCAATCTCATCACAATTCTTTATCATTTTACAGAGTATTGGCTGAGAGATTTTTAGTTCAGCAGCAGTTTTTCTTTGACTCATCTTGGGTAAATTATCAAAGCGTATCAAAATGTCAATTTTGTCCTTAACAGTTAAATCATTGCGGGGTTTTTTTTCCATTGCTAAAATGCTTGCCTGAGAATTGCCACCACTTATTGTTATCACTTTCGCGTACTATTTTCGATTTTTTTTTTTTTTTTTTCATTCAGTAAACAAAAATTTCAAACTATAAAAGAAAGGAGAATCCCCAAAAGCCTTTTAACATGTGTTAATATACAAGCGTTTGGGACTTCACCATTCCGTTGACATTAAACGAATGATAACATTATCTGTGATCACATTAAGCGACACCTATTGTACTCATTTTTAATCCCATACTCACAGTATGTATGAAAATTTTAAATCGTCATCATTTCCTAATGTGTAAATAAATTAAAAAAAAAAAAATTCAATATGCAATTTACCCGTACTGACACTTACAGTTTCATGTAGTAGGGGAGAGTGGGGTAAAACCAGGACCCTAAGGCTTGAAGGCTTCCAGAAATCAGTTTTTAGCATAAAGGAACAAAATTTTGCAAAAGTATGCACTACTTATGTTTTTAAAACAGTGGTTGCATTAATAGATAAGTTTTTTTTTTTTTAATTTTTATTAAGTTTTTTGTAAAAAAAAGTCATTTTGCCCGGTTTTGCCCCACTAGTGGGGAAAAACCGGGTAGACATGTTATTGCTATGGGAAAATAAAAATTTTAAAAAGTTTCCACAAAATTCAAGTTTTATTTAGTGACATATTCTTATATTTTATGACAATAGTTAACATAAGTATAAAAGGACACATATTGATGAGTTGTTAGTAAATTTAACTGTCTTTACCGTTAATTTTTTTGCTGTAATATAAGGCCTATTGACACAAGTCGCAAGTAAAATAGTCATCTTCCTCTTCGGCCCCAGAGCAGCTTTCATGGGCCCAACGACGACATTGGATGCATTGGATCCATCCCTTACCACCCTTGGAGTCCGAGTAAAGCTCATTGCAATAAATGCAGGCAGTATTGTCATCCTCTTCACTGGACTCATCCCACATTTGCTCCTTCGGTTTTTCTTTTTTTTGGACGCTTATTTTCTGTCTGTTCCTTTTTGGCATCTTTATATTGTTTCCTTTTCTTTGATTCGTTTATCTTTCCTTCAGGTTTTTTTTTTTTTTCTTCTTTCCATCATTTTTCTTTTCTTCTAATGTTGCCTGAAGATGAAGCTTGTATGGGGAGCCCGTCAAAAT
>JAFIDM010001028.1:10918028-10957119 GCA_023159025.1 Thereuonema tuberculata | reverse complement strand
TTGCAGCGCTTACAGAGGCTAGAAGGGGGTACCCGGTTTGCTCCCGACTTCCTGGTTTTACCCCACTCTCCCCTAAATATTATCCTCTGAAGGAAAAGTTCCCAGAATAGAATTAACCAATTGGTGAAACTTTCAACGACTGCTTACCATCGTCAGTTGTTTTCTTTGACATCTGTGTAATTAAATAAGTTTAATGCGTTTATTTACAGCATATTTTCAGTAAATAAAAAGCTTAATTAGAAAAATTAGATTAAGGACAGAAATCTAAGGTACCTGAAATTTTTGGTTAAATTAACAATTTTGTTCTTGATTTCCTCGTAGGTGTTATCTATATTATACGATCATTTACTGTAATTCTATCTTCATTTTTTCATATATTTGTCGATTTCGCTTCAACCGCCTCAGATCACCAATATTTTCTCACCACATTTCCATTAAAATTACAGTTTCACCTTCTCTCCATTCTGTATGTTGTTTTCGTTGAGACACAGTGGAAACGATGGCTACCATGTTGAAAAAGAAATTTTTTACTTCAGTTGTGTTAAGTGAAAATACTGTTTCCCTTTATACATTATAAATCTTATAACAAATTTTCATAAATTAAACATCCACTCTTCGATCGAGATAAGTGGAACAGCAGATGAACTCATGGAACTGTTTGTAAATTTCGTTATTTTAATGTCCCTTTATGTAATCGATCCATGATTGAAGCTACACTGCTATTTTCCAATAACAGATTTATGATTTTTATTTAATTATTCTAAGAAAGAAATCGGTGGGCCCAATGGCTGAGCGGTTAAGGGCATTGGCTGTGGGTTGGAGGTGGCAGGTTCGATTCCCGGCCTCGGCGGAGACCAGGAATTTTTCCATGCTCCATTCTCCTCCAAATGGGTCCTAGGGCCTATCCAGCCCTTTCTAGAATGGTACCGGGTTTCATTCCCAGGAGTTAGAGGCGGGCGGGCGTTGGGCTGACCTCCCGGTCCCAACTTTCACTCTGTGCTGGGAGCCTTACCTCCAGCTGCCCCAAAGGCCTGTCAAGGCTAGTTTGTGTGAATCTTTAACTTTTTTAGAAAGAAATCTGCTATTAGAAAACTTCATTATATATGAAAAGTTATGCGCCTCTTCCCCACTCTCTGTAGTGGATTTTTACTTTCATGCAGTACATTTTGTAAGGAATTACCTTGGTAAAATTTGTTAGAGTAGATCCCAGTGGTTTTCCGGTTTTAGATTTAGCACATATATTAAAATAAAGTTAAAAATAGACATTTTGTTCTATGATAATTCACCTTTGCAGTTGTGTCCAAGGTATTTCATTACCCTTTGACATTGGCTAAAGAGCCACTGTCAAAGTTAACATTAATATTTATTAATAATTTCTTGTTTTGTTTTTTTTTTTCTTTCTTAAAATGGTGGTAATTGATAGGTTTTTGAAAAAGTGACATATCAGAAGGAATAAGGATTTTAAAATGCTTTTTATCAATTCGCTGAGAAGTCTTAATTGAATCACTAGCACAACTACAATATGACAAGATGTTTTCCCTGGAATAGCCATAGGCAAGCGTTCGGTCAGACTTTCAACCTCTAATCTGTCTTAATTCTGTCCATGTGTTTGAAACGTATATGTCCTGTGTTTCTTATATCCTTGCACCAGCACCAGTAAAGGTTTGGTAAAATTACATGGGTTTCTAGAAAAAGAAAAACAACACATTTTTAAGTTTTATATCATGTTCTGTCTGTTCATCTGCCTTTCCTTGTAATCTCTCTTATGTACAGTCTAAAGCACCTGCAAAGAAATACTGCAAATTTTTTTGGAATCGTTCTGAATCGTGCTGTGATTTACCACTTGCTAACCAAAAATAAAACAAAACAAAATCAGTAGAACTTACTAACAGTAAGCTATTAGTCAATACACAAGTTCGCTTAAGTAGAAATTATAAAGAATAACACTTGAGATAATTTAAAATGAAAGTAGGGGTTTGTTTATATTTTTTTTTCGTTTTTTTTTTTTATTTTATTTTTTTGTTAAGTAGATTAATTTTATTAATCTATTTAAAATATGAAATTTTGTTGTAAATTACTATTACTTGGGGGGGGGGGGGAATAAATATAACTTGTTATTGTCAACTTAATTCATTGTTAACAGACTGATAATTTTACTTCCCATGAGAAAAGGCTCTTTGGATTATACTGAATGTCATTTTCTTACCTTTTGTTTTTTGTTCAACAATATCTTTGTAAGAATGAAAAGCTGATTAATAATGAAATTTTTAGTTTTAGACTTTATTTAAATTTAATTAATAATTTGGAAGAAATGCAAAGAATGAAAATGTCTTTTTACATAATCCGCAAATGCAAAACTGAAAGTGTTGCCAATAAAGAAGAAATTGCTAAGTTTGCTGAAATGAAATTAGTAAGAGTTGTAGCTCGGAGGAGTTGCAAACCCTTACTTACCATTTCATATAAATGTGAAGCCAAGTTTACTAAGCACCAAGAGGATTTGGGTAGGAGTTCACAGGAACTCTGCCCAAATAATACAGTTTTAATAGCAATAGTTAGTTATCCGTTCATATTGCACTGATTTGTTAGATCTTGGCACAGAAGATAATTAATATAAATGGCTCTTAGCTCTGAAATCCAGGAATTATTTTTTTTAACGTAATAAATAAGTTTAGGATATAGAAGTTGGAAGAAGTCTGAACCATATTTGTAAAGTTTTAAGAAGATCTAGCTTCCATCAAGATCTAGCAATTTGGTATTGAGAATGAAATTAAACTATTTACTTCGTCAACATCCACTTGACGAATGACATATGTTAAGGATTTTAGACTTAAGTATTTTGTCAATTCATATCAAACAAGTAAACATGGCAAACATAATAGATGGTGCAACTTTCTTTTGTCTTGTATAAATATTCTACCCTGTTAAATATTATTTGCATGAGATTACGTCAAAAGCATTTCAATAAAATATTGTAGTTCATGCCATTTTTCATTAAATTTAGTTATTAGTTTAAATTTTACTTGAAAATTTCATTATAATGTAACTTAACAGCTAAGAAATTTGTTAATTTTGAAATATTGGTGGTTTTTACAAATGTTTGAGTTGAATCAATACAAGCTTCAATTGGTTATTAAATGCTTTAGAAAAGAAGCAGTTGTGCTGTCAAAACTATGAATTAAGCTGCAATGCAAAGGCTGTAAAAAGTGCAAGGAAGCTTTGTAGTGTGTAAAACTTCCATTTTCTGAAATTATCTCAAGTTTTCTATCCTTTGAATAGAGATTTAAAATCTTCAAAATAACTTGGTAAAGCATAGCATATTCTTTGATATTCTATATGAACCCTTTTGGTTCCTATTTTTTTTTTCCATTTCATTGTTTCTAAACGACATGTAAAATGTCTTATATGCCGTAAGTTATCTTTCTGATATTCATTTTAGTTTTTGGGATGTTTAATATAATATTTGTTGTTTATTTTCTAAAACTTTTCATTGCAATTTGATTTTTTTTTTTTCATTTCTTCATACTAAACTAATTTCGGTAGCTGTTTTTTATATTTTAAAAGAATAAGTTATATTGCTGGGTGCAGTTAGTTTTTCTGTATTTCATTTACCGTCTTTCTCCTCCTTACATTCTGTCATAATTTCTGCAATATGGTCTCATCTTCAAAAGTGAATTTCAAGAGGATTTGACATTTTTGATCCTATTCCAAATAAGATCTTTTTGTGAAACTTTCTTTCTTGTATTTTATTTGCATTCCTATAACCAATCCACTCGGAATTTTTTTATGGTCTAGCCCATAAAAGTACTTTAATTAAACTCCTCTCTAGTCATACAGGAATTCATTATAGTGTTGTTAATGAATTTCTGTAAAGCAGTGTATATTCATATGTAATGCAGAGTAGCCAAGAACAATGTATCAAGCAAGTTTAATTTCTAATAGAAGATAAAATTTGATGTGATTTGTAAAGGGAAGGAGGATTTTCACTGCTACACAACTGGATTTGTTGAAATTTTGTTTCTTGTTTTTTTTTTTTCCCCCTTCATATTTTTGTTTAGTTTTTAAATTCTTCAGTTAGCGAGTAGCTGTTGTTGCGATATTAAGATATTCCCAGGAATTCTGTCAGTGTATTTGGTTGTGCTTGATGAGAAGATCATCCATGGTGGGTGCTTTTCCGTAGATTTCGATGATTGCCTCCATGGACAGTGGCCACAGCAAGATCAAGGCAAACATCAATTGCCGAGATCCTACTTGTCTAGAAACCAAACAAAAATAAACAAATATTTAAAGGAATTATTTAAGAGTAATTTTTCAGATCTAATTTTGTTTTTCTGAAGAATTAGGTTTCTTTATGCAATCCAAACAATAATTTCTTCTTTTACTTCCTTTGGAACCCCAAAAGTTTATTGCACAGATTATATTTATGAACAACCTGTCATTCTTAATCCAAAAAAGGTAAATTGTTTTGATAAAAAATTATATTTTATAGATTATTGTACATTTTCTAAATTGGTTTGATAATATAATCTGCATTTTTGATGATTTCATCTTTTCAATAACCTTTACATTTCCACTCTCACACACACACTCAAGATCTTTTCTTATTATTCATAGTTAAAATTTTCATAATAATAGTTCATCATTCAAACTGAATTCTATGCACCCCCCCCCTTTTTTTTTATACTTCTGCACAGACCCTAATAACTTTCATATGTAAGGTTTGATTGTCTTATAATCATTTAAATCAGCTTTACACAAAATTTTGTGTACTATAACAAAAAAAGCTTATCATTGTGTGTTATTTGTTTTTTTTAAATTTCTGGTTAGTGCAATAATTAAATTGTTATTATTACTTTGTGTGTCTTCATTATGACGATATTCAATTAGGAATCTCCATTCTGTTCTATCTTCAGTTATCTATTTTATGTAAGTCCTCGAGTTGGTCCATAACTTTACGTAATCTTTCCATTGTTGTTCTTCTATCTCTAGTCCTTATCCCCCTCAATCTTTCCTTCTAGGATTTTACATTCATTTCTTTAGTGGGTCCTGTCAAGAAAAGTCCAGCAAATCTTTTCATGACATCTTGAACCAACTTTGTTCCCTTCCTTTGTAAAATTTCTGTTTCTTTCTTTCCATGATATCTTGAAAGCTCTTCTGTATTACCATACTTCAAACGCTGGAAGATATTTCAATTGTCTATCTATTACAAATCCAAGATTCACAGTCATAATTTAACACATAATTTAAGATTTAATTAACCTTATCTTCGTATATTTATCATTGTTATTTTTTTCATAATATAAATAACTTCACCTTCCTTTCATAAGTATTAAAAAGATTTATTTTAAATACATGAAACAAACTTTCAGGAAATATCCGCTTTCCCTTTTTCAAGCCATAAATAAATGGGAATAGAATCTACTTAAAACAACAAACCAAAATGGTTGAAAATCAAGCAAATGTAAAGACATGATAAGTCAACAAACTTATTTATTGTTACAATGTTATGTCAATACAGGAATCATGTCAGCATTATAACAAAGGGGTGTCCATTACTTACGTGAGGTCTTTTTTTAAAAATTTGGACCCTCCCTCTTCCTTGGTGAGATGTGGTGGGGACCCCCCCCCCCTCACGTGACATTTCCCCTATAATTTTTTAATAATTAAATTTATTTGATATGTTCGTATATTTTGCTTCAAACCACTGAATACCTAAAGCGTTACTGATGTCTTCTATGAAATACATTTTTTCTGTGAAAGAAGAGGAGAAAAATGATACTACATTTAAGGTGCACTATAACAAATTTAATTAAATTTAGTAAAAGTAAAAAAATAGGCTGCGACAGTACCTTCCCTAATTTTTTCCTCACTCCATGGGCATTTGTTGCTTCCTCTATTGTAATGATTGGATACATGACGTCGATGTCTTTTGGTGTTATAGGAAGACGGTCATTAGGTATCTACATCCCTCTCGTGCAGCCACTCCAGCCTATCATCCACGGCGCACAGCAGCTCCTCAGCCCGACGGGTGACCACACATGTTGGTTGAACCCTGACCACAGGTGCTGGCGGGGTTGCAAGCAGCGCCGTTCTGTGTTTCTGCAGCTTCACACGCGAAGCAAAGTAGATGCCGCACGTCTTTGAGCATCTGTTAAGGATAGTTTGATCTTTCAACAAAAGAGATGAGCAGTAGTAATCGTACGGCATCTGGGAATAGCCCGCATGTTTGGGATATACCATGAGGCATTGCCGAAGCAGGAACGGTGTGAACGACTTCCCATCGTGTTGGCCAGGCTCCGGCACAGTCGGTTCTCCGGTCAGTTGGAGGATCGGATAAGGTGGAGGCATGAAGCGTCCACGAACCACAGTGTGTAGCACATTCCTCAATGGCCTGCAGCTGTCGCAATTGTCACACTTGATCACCTGGAAATACAAATTAAAAATGTGAGTATGACTTCGAGATTTATGGAGGCGCATTTAATAAGCATTTTAGCAAATACATAAATACCTGCAGCTAATACTGGCTTTCTCTGACATGGTCTGCATACCATTGCTCATCGGTCAAGTCGGGAAATTAAGATAGGCTGTCCTTCGGCTTTATATGGGTCATTTTCACAAAAAGGGTAAAAAAAACGGTAAAGACAGAACTTGAAATAAAATGTTGTTCTCTTCAGTTTAAGAACACAAAAAAGCATGATTTATATGATTAAGTATTGTCGTGCACAAGGCTATGCTGGATGTTTATTATTTTAGATCAAATAAAATAATGAATTTAAACTGACCTGTCTTTTCCGTTATCTTATTAACAGGAAAGACATAACGGTAAAGACAGCAGCAACGCTTATTTCACAATTTTTATTAAAAACAAAACGGCAGTTATACAAGAAGACCTTAATTCGTAATGTCACAAATATTGTTAAGAGTTATTGTTAAAGAGTGCGTATTCTGTTTTTTTTTATCAACTCAAGTAAATATATCTGTACAAATAATGGACAACACACAAAAAAAGAAATATTCTGTCTTGATGGAAAGGCGTAATTTATTTCTGTTTATGATTATAATTTTGATATTTTAAAGAAAACTTCAAAAAAAAAAGTTATTAAAAAAGTTATCTAGAGATTTATAAAAATTTAAGACTAAAAATTTATAAATTAGAAATAGAAACGGGATAAGTTTTAGGAAATTTTACAACACTTGGAGAATAGCATGGGCAGAAGACTTTCGCTTTGCCTATCTTAGAATTACTTTCACAATAACACGACAACTCTCTGAAAGATAATTCTCCACTAACATTACACCCAACCTGATTTCGCATTGTGCCTGTAATTGTTTTAAGTTTTGCATAATTTTGCAGGTGACATTTTACTGATTCCATGGCCTCAGAATGCACTTCGTATATTTTTACTTTCAGCAAATATGTTTCAAGTGCTTTAACCAGCTCACTACAGTCAAAAATATCTTTCCCGTGTGCTACCAATCGGTCAGCTGTAGTTTTAACAGCTGCACTAATTCCATCAGCCGGTCCTTTACCATGATATGCCTCCAAAAAATTCCATGTGATATAGGACAGACCAAACTTTACTTTAGGGTAAGTAGACATCAACAAAAAATTAGTTTTGTTTCGGTATTGTGTTGTAGGTCCATCTGAAACAAAGTGAACAACATCAATGTTTTGTTTAACAATGTCTCGTAGTACAGGTTCTAAATGAGCCCATATTGCCTCAGCTGAATGCAATGTATTACTACTCAATGTGCAGTAACATTTTGTATGCAAGGAACCATCAGCATTTTTCAGTGTTGCATGACAGGTGTGTTGCGATACCTGTTGTCGGCTTCCCCCAAAATGCATTGACTGAATCTCAGTTGCGCCTTTGAACGCATAATTTTCCCTGAAGTCAATTTGTAAAACGCATTCATGTACCGAAATATTTTGTTTCAGTCTACAAATTGTGAGATACTGGTGGTAAATTCTGAATTCGTGTGCCATAAGTTCTGTAATTTCTTTTTCAAAAGCTGTACATAAATTCTTTATGGTGTTTGACAGTTCCATTTTCTTAACAATTTTTATTTCTTTTTCAACCCCACCTATAGTACGTGTGACTAGCACAGTTTTCCATTCTGAGTAGTTGACATTCTCACTGAATGTTTTCTTACAGGTGTCACGTTGCTAATGGCAACATGTGACAGATGAGTTGACGAAAATAGTGGTTTATTTAAATAAATAGTGGGTATCTTTGATTTGTTATTTTAAAATATATTATTCTCATTTTTATGTGTATTTAGTAGCTTTATAAAAATATCTAAATGATGTTTATTGATTATGAAAGAAATTTTGAAATTCTTATTTTAATATATAGTGAAAATAGTAATTTTCCATTAGAGCTAAACGTTGGTTTAAAATTACTATATATCAAGAAAAGGGAGAATTGTTTTTAGGAAGGAAAATTGTATTTCTTTTAATTAATCTGGTGTTCTCGTGGGAACAGTGTGATTATCAAGTTTCCACGGAGAAGGGGAGATGTGAGTCATGTGACTGTTTCAGTGACATTTTATTGGTTAATCAAAATCGCAACTATTGTTTTGGTGCGAAAGAAGCGGGAAGTGATAATGTGAATTTTAGATTCAGAGAGAGTTGGTATCGGAAACGTAGAGCCAACACGTCGATAAAATGTAATCTCAAAACTTATTTCGACTATGTTTATTTTTACCCTTTACTTTTAATTTGGTTTAGTGTTTCGGATTAAGAATCAAACTGGTGGATTAAGAGAAGTAAGGGGATGAATACGGAACTCTGACCGTGACTTTCAAATACATTTACGATGTGGACTCTTAGGCATCAAACACCGAAAGAAGTACAATAGAAATTAACGAGAAGATAATACCGATGTCACGAACATTGTACTCTCAGAATAACCGTTCTATTAACTCTGAAAAGGTTACCAAATATGCTTCGAGTAAAGATGCCGACCTTAGAAGAAAGTGTTCGGGCCAATTGCGAAGTTCGATACGGAAAGACAAAGTCAAAGCACGGATGAGCAAGTCAAGAATGGGGAAGAAATCCCGGCAGACTGCATCGCCGTCCGCTCCGAAGTTCGTTTCGGGAAGACAAGTCAAGGCATAAATAAGCGAATCATCGACGGGCAAGAATCCAGCTGAACGCTTCGCCGACCGTAAATACAGTGATCGTCGTGGGAGACATTTTGTGATAAAGTGTTTATAATATCTTCGCCAGTGTTTTGTGAGTGCTTCGTTGATTAATAAGTGTTTCAGAAATTGTGCTACAAAAGTATACAACATTCGGTGCTGTACAAACCATAGAGAACTCGTAAGTGACTGTTTGAACATAATTATTTCATCCTATTTCCATTCATTCATTAAGATATGTTTCTTTAGAGATAACTTATCCTTTAATAAGTGTCAGACTGTACATTCGATCGAAACTTTTTCTGACTTTGAAGTCGTTTTGTTAAATTAACGTTTGATTCTGTCCTGAACATTTTCCTAAACGAAAGACTTTCGAAAAGATACCTTCCCGCATTGATATGGGTTAATCTAATGTTTTTATAGAGAACTTAAGTTCATTTGTTTAAGCATTTACTATATGTATTCGCGTTTAACCTTATATATGTGATCTTGGAAAATACAATATCTTAAATCTATAGATATAATGTAAACTTTTATATTTGTTTATTCTCGTATTTTTAGGGTTGTATGTTTGTTTATGATTAGTTTTTAAGAAACCTGAGGGTAGGGTCATTCTATTTGAAAGGTGCACCTGGGAAAGGATAATTAAAAGGGGGGTGTTTTGACTATATTACAGAGTTTGTTTAGAAATAAATAATATCAATTTCTTCATTACTATTTTTGGTGTCATTGTTGGTTTATTTACACATTAACTGTTGTGGGAAACTTGGTTATTACAATTTAGATATAATTCAACGAGGGTTTTGATAAGCAAATGATAATTTAATTTAAAACCTATTTTCAAAACAGGAGTTTGTCTTAGCAATTAGAAAGAATACCTATTTCCGTATTTAATCAGCTGATGGGGTGTCTTGGCCATTCTTACTCATGGGCCCAGCGGAATGACGTCATCACACCCGGAGTAAACAATAGGTTACCTTCCTTTAAATTTATTATTTTTGTTTCATTTTATTATTTTTATAGTTCACTGAGGAAAGAGAATCCTCAACGTGACACAGGTAGACGTGTAAATATTGTCAAGATTTTCCTTACATTGTGTGCATGTTTGATACATGCACTCTTTCTTTTTCGTGGAGCACACAATTCCTTGAATCAAGTTATAAGGATTCTTATGCTTTACAATACCTAAACTGTGAAGTCGTGTGGCTTTTAGCTCAGCATTTAGATGAAGTTTACATTTCACTGTATCTCTATCCTTAACGTTATGTTGCACTACGTAAAATGGCCTAAGTCTTGCAAATGCTATATAGGAAACCTTTACTGTTGGGTGATCAGCTATAAATTTTGCATGCAAGTTTATCACTCTATCACACAGATATCGCTTTTGCATTTTTATTTTATTCCGTGTTATTGTTTCCTTTTTGCCAGCTGCTGGTGTTGAGTTAATATCTTGCAGGTAAAAGCCCTCCACTAATTTTTCAACATCTTCTCCAAGTCCTTGTTTCTGTTTTCGTTTTAACTGTCCCAGAGAAACAGCTTCTGTTTGCAATGTCTTTCTTGAGAGCGCAATTTCGGCTCTTGCTTTATCTATTAATCTGTATTTTTTTAGTAACTTTCCAACAAGCTTGCGGTGGAGAGTATGTTTTTCATGTTCTTTGGAAGATTCGAATTTCTTTCTTAATTCTTCACAAATTGTATAGCCGAATTGGAGTTCTTTACGTATTTTATTCTTGCTGGCTGTTTGTAGGAGCTTGTCAGCTTTGGTTCTAGGTGTATCGTTGGGTTGCTGTACACTGTCATGTTGTGACTGTAAATTGGGATTCCTTCGTGTAATTTTTCTCTGAAGAGCACGCTTTTGTTTCTCCAAAGAATTAATTTTTATCTTGAACATTTCAATTGTGCGATAAGCTCTTCTTGCGTCTCGCTTAATCATTTTTCTACCAGCACTCTTTTGATGGCTCAAGATTGGTTGTGCATCATCGGTATTAGGTGGTGTTGGCGGTGGGATATCATCATGATGTTCATTATCACATTTATTTTCTGTAGATTTGTTTGCTTGTCGCCATTGTTTTCTTTTTTGGATTCTCCACTTTCGAAGCAAAGCTCGCTGACTTTTTTCTGACTTCATGAATTGTAACGATTGTTCCACGTTGTTTCCGTTTTCTGTAACGCTCCCGTTCCTTTTTCTTATATTCATGTTTGTCAGGGTTGCTGTATATCTTTGCCCTGTATTTTTTCATGTTGGGGGCGTTACTTTGCTTCTGTTTATTTCTCCGAGCCATTTTTAAATCCTTAAAAGAAAAAAGAAAAACTTATAATAAGTGAAATCTTTTGTACGAATGATAGTGTTTCATAAATACAATGAAACGTAATGGTGAAGATTCGCCTGTTGGTTAACCCCATTATTAAAAATAATAATGTGACCAATACCGCACAATACATACAAAAAAAACTATTTAATAAAAGAACATGTTTCGAGAAGCCCGAAGTAAACGGCTCTCTTCCTCAGACTAAAGAACAGCAAAGGATTTAATAAATAAATAAATAAATGCAATAAAGAAATACATGTTCTTAATGAAATACAACATGGATAAAATAATTAAGTAAATAACTAATAAAATAAAACAAAATAACGTCTTACTGATAACTAAGGAAATAAATGCAAAAATAAGAAAAATGAAGTCTTATTGAAAAATAAATAAAATTTATTTATATATTTATTTTGGTCACATTATTATTATTTCACGCAAGTTAATAATCGTCAATATCAACCCATTATTAGAAGTTTTGATAAAATGAGGTAACATTGTAATACAGTTGTACGATCAGTTAATACCGGAAATAAATGCTGCATGGGCTTCTGGGTAGCAGTGGTGCCACCTAAGTACAGTCTTCAGATTCTGAATAAATGAACAACACATTTCTGCGTAACGGTAAAGACAACTGAAAACCAAAATTGTGAACAACCCTTGTTTTGAAATTATTTCTATTTAATTTTGTTGCCTAGTGGTTCGGGGGTAATAAAATCAATCCTTGAACATAATTGACTCAAATTATCCATAAGATTCTTTTTTAGTTTTATTTGCTTTGGTGTTGCATTGTGTTGAAATTCCAATTTTAAAAAAAAGACACTTAACGGAGTGGGCATTTTTTATACATAACATTTTTTCCCATCATTATTACACTCTAACAAAGTAAAACAATGTTTCCCATTTTTTCATTTTATAACAATGCTTAACTGGAAACTTCATTCTTGGCACCAAGGATATTAATTTCAGTGTTATTTACTTGAACATGTCTTTACCGTTATTTGTCCCTTTTTGTGAAAATGACCCATACATTCGGCAACGACTTTGTGCCCGTTAATTAATACTGAGCTCCATACTTCGGCCAGAATCTCGGCCTGCTTTCTGGAAGTTCTCACGTTCTAAGGTGGGATCAATAGTTTTGCCGCTGTCATTTAGATCCATAAGAGTCGTGAGGAAGAATCAGGCCTGTCAGTTCTCGGCTCAAAGGAATCATTTGCCTTTCTACTTTGTTAAAAGCACTTCTCCCTGGGACATTGGTCACTAAGAATATGGCGTCATTCTCTTTCAAGTGATTTACACCGTGTGCGATCACTTTGAGCTAGCACAGATTTTAATCCGGTCCACCATCGCAAGAAATGATAAGAATAGACTTTGCCTTGACTGCCCTTCATAGATGCTTTAAAAGCCTCACAAGACAAAGGCTGATTGAAATCATCAGTGTCACCGTAGATGAAGAGTGTTTGGCACTGCAGATAGCGATGTAAGTCGGGCTACTGAAGTAACAGCTTCAGGGCTCCCCATCTCATTAGGTTTGATATCACAGAAAGTGTACACACTTGGAATTAATTTATGTTGAGAAGCAATCATGAAGTTGTGATCAGGCAAAGAAACTTTGTACTCTACGTACATGAGCAATGGTGCCTGTTTGTTTGCTCCTGTTAGTCCAATGAGGATGTGCGCTTTATCATCCTGAGACAAATAAATAACTTTATCTGGACCGAGAACTGAAGCTACTGTCTCGAAAGACCTTATTGAAGATGCACAAAAATGCTGGTCTTGGTGTGCCTTATGATGATCAGCTTCTGGGTGGCTGAGCTTTACGGGAACGGTTACAACGTGCCTCTTCACCTCGGAGGTGCTAATTTTCCTGGGGAGCAGGTGAATGTATGTGCCACTTCTAGATATATTGAATCCGAGTTCTAGTAGCTTCGCGTGTAGATCAGATGGGGTGAGGCAGGTGCGAACAACTTCACACCGTCGGCATTCTTCGGCAAAAGCACCGAACATATCTATGTCTACAATTGTCTTAATAAGTTCGGATTGTTGCTCCTCCAAACGCGGATGTTTAGGGGCAGATCGTAGTTTCAATGATTTTGCTGCTTCCGGATGCTGTGCATGCGGTACTGATTCGACAATGTGATGCGACGCGGATATGTTTAAGGTCCAGCTACGGAGGATCTAAAGTTATTTGATTGTGTTAAAGGCGTCATGAACACAAAGTGTTGGAGTTAAAATAGCCCCACCTTATATGCCGAAGGTTAAACTATCTTATGTGCCTGTTCCCACTTTGATATCTTAAGCAGAAACAAGGCTTTAGGGGTTTGGGCGGGGAGTTACAGGGAGTAGCTGGATTAGCGGGAAACGACCTACTGAGAATCTGGTAAATGTTGCGAAGCTTTTTTTTTTTTTTTTTTTGTCATTTTACCTATATCCTGTCATCTTGCTTTGCGCACTACCTGTTCTTTTCTTGTATCTAGCTAAAAAGGACAAAAACATGTAGTTAGTTTTCATTCCATTTTCTTTTCTTTTTTACCTTTCTTGGCGCAGCTTAGCCGCAGCTGCTTTTGCGCCATAAAACACCAACTAACCAACCAACCAACCAAAGCTTTTTTGTTCATAGAATGAATATAAGTGTACGAAGAAAGAGCGAGAAATAAATAAAATACGATAGAAGCAAAGTAAATTAAAATCAAATGTAGTAAAAAAAATAATAATAGATTTAGGTTTTTCTTTGGATGTGTTTCTCTTTAATTGATAAGAAGGAACAGATTTGATAGAAACTCCTTCATTATAACAATTTGCTGTTTTCATAATGAGGATCAATTCCATAGTTTTGCCAATGAAATTGTTGCTAACGGCTCCTAATACAATTGGATTTTTGAAGTCGCGGTTATATTTGGTAAGGTTTGCCTTAATTTAAGGATTAAATTATTTTTCCCGGGGGGGGGGGGGGGGGGGGGATTGTGGAGAAATTTTTTCATTTGTAGTTAGAAAATGATGCTTTATGCAATTAATGATTTTTGTTGTATACTTTTGCTTAGTGAACCAATTTCCATGATAATGTAGCACTGAAAAAAGGTTTTCATCATCAGTGCAATATATATTTTTTTTTTATTGTTTTAATTTGAAGTTTAATTTTTGTTGGGGTATGAATAAATTGCAATAATTGTAATCTGATATACACAATTATAAAAATCTAAAAAAATCAGTTAACTCAGTATAAAGTAATGTCATCAGATGTTTCTTCACAAATATTTTTACTCTCATCGTCTTCACTATTCTCCGAGAATAATTAAATGTTTTAAGTCTTTCTTTTATTCCATCTGCAAGTTTTCGTATATTGTTTTTTGGCAGTGGATGAGCTGAAGAAATTACTAGATCTGAAGAGAGTAACAGTCTGCAAAATAAATCACGAAAATTGAGTCTTCTGAAAACTTGGCGATAGTTTGTTCCTGGCTTCCTGGGCCTCCTCAGCTTTTTAATGATAAGGAATGCATATTACCACTTGGACAATTGTAATGAGTAGGTGGTGTCAATTCGTACCAGCTGTATATTTTCTTGTAGTTAGTCTCCTGGTGCATTTGCCCCACTATGCTGTGGAGTGGCAGAAAAAATTACCTCTATGTCCAGCCATGACGAGTTAGCTTGTTCAAACCTTGGTTTTGCACGATTAGACTTTTTCCACCTTTGAACATAGTTTGTATAAAAATCGTATGAAACGCTTTTTAATTAGTCTTGTTTTGGTAAGCTACATTCATTTAGCATCCGGTTATAAAAGACTTATGTTTTTGAAGCAGATATGAGCACTCCTAATTGTCTTCAATTATACACTATAGATGGTTTATCATCATCTTCCTTTCGGCACTACCTGTTCTTTTCTTGTTTTGTTCTTTTTATCTAGGTAGTTATTTTCATTCCATTTTCTTCTCTTTCTTCTCCTTTTTACCTTTCTTGGCGCTGCTTAGCCACAGCTGTTTTTGCATCATTAAAAACCCAACCAACAACAACAATTGTCTTCAATTATCTGAAACAAAAACCAGTAATAGCATATTTTGAATACCTAATGTAAACAATTAACATGCATTCAACTCTAAATCACCAATTGCAGATTTTTTTTGGGGGGGGGGGTGTCTTTCAGACTGCATCCTCTTCCCCTCAAAATCAAAGCCGGTTGCAATTCATTTATTGGAAAAGTGTTATTGTATTGTCTAATCAAACTTCAACTTTGAAAAGAAATGAATGTACAGGGCTAACGGAAAATTTCTCCTTCAAGTTTTTTTCGAGTATTTTTATTTCAACCAATTTTTTTTTTTACAAAAACTCATTTTTGCATTTGGATGATTGATTAGGACAGTCATCTGTTCACTTTTTCAGTATTTTGTATGGCATCCCTGATTATGAAGACATTCTTCAACTCGTCTGCCAAAACTCTCCGCGAGCACTGCTGTCTCTTTAGGGGTGACTTGAGTTCCATTCCTCCTGAACAAGTCCAATAAGCTGGTCTCTGTTGCGTGGACGAGGTTCTATGAAGACTGCATCCTGTAGTCTGGCCCACAGATGCTCTAAAGGGTTTAGATCTGGACTGTTTCCAGAGCAGTTTTCCCAAACAACAGGGAATGTTCTCTTCAGAAGTGTCATTGTTTGTTTGGCTGTGTGAGCTGTTGCTCCATCTTGCATAAGAACAGCACTGTCTGGATTTGTGAAAAGACCATTCTGAACTGCTTGAGCATAGACAGGAACAATCCTACTCCGATAATAACTGCCATTGATGGTCTGTTTTGCATCAACTTAGTGCAGTTCAGTTTTTTACCATAGCCACAGATGCCACCAGCGACCGTTATCTTCAATCCTTGCTTTGGTCTTTGTACTGGGAAAATTATCTGTGGTTCATTTGTACGAATTCGGGCATTTTGTTTGTTGGGCTTTGGATAAAGCTCCACTGGAGATTCGTCTGTAAACAAAATGTGCATCCTTTTCCTCTTTCCTTCAGGGTTGGCATCGCAGAAACAATCAGACATTATTCTTTTCAAAATGCCTGACGATCAGCAATATTTTTTTCTGACAGCATGGGTTTTGTTGGCTGGACATAAGCATGTTTCCCCCAGGATTGTCTCCACAGAGCAGTATAAAAGTTAAAAATTAATTTAAATAAGCAATGTGTACAGTAAATCCATTAAATTGATGAAAATTAAAATTTAACAACACTGTCTTTTTTTTATCTCTAATTAAAATTTAGTGATAAGATTAATTATTTTTCTGTTCTTACGTTACGTGAAAACAAAAGAATACCTAAAAAAATTATTGAATGACAAATTTTCATTAACTTACGATGTGCAGGTGCGTTAAATTTTAATTTAATGATCCGCTTGAAGAAGTGCACCACCACAACAACACTTGCCAGTAGCAGACAAACAACTGTGGGAATGTGTTTACAATGATTCAACAAGACAAGTACAAAGTTCATATAGCCACCACCATCTGTTGGCGTAAAGTGGTACTATCTCCACAGAGCATCAAACATCGATGGCTCTGTTAATAAAAAAGAGAGAAACTTTCCGTTCACCCTGTAGGTTCATAATTTCTACATAGCATATCTCCTCCTCGTAGAAGGCTTTTATAGGTGACTTCCCTAACACCACCATAAGCTAAACATTGTCCCTCCTATGAATATTTCTAAATCTGTCACTGAAAGCCACCAGAAATAACTTATAAGGCTAGCTAAGTCGTCCTTTAAGTTACAAGAGCAGATGTAGCCCTTTGATCCAAGGTCGCTCGTTTCTTCATGTTTAGAGGGGTCGACCCTTGACCCGTCGTCTCGGGGTAGATGGATGGTCCACGAAGAGTCGCCATGCTGGCTGCAAATTGTTTAGTTTTTGGGGCCGATGAGGGTTAGCTAGTCTGGGACAGGGGAATTTAGCTTAAAGAATCCTCTCCTCGATTTTCTTATCGATTCTCTCGTGTTTGTGGAGAAAATACAAAATAAAGAAATTCAATGAATTACAATGAAAAGAATAATATTAATTGAAATTCACAGGATAAAAGGGGGGGGGGGGCGAATATATGAATAAAGATAATTAAATAAGGGATAACAGTGGCACGGTTAATTATATAGAAATGAAAATATACCGTGACACATAGTGGGCAACTAAAAAATAGAAACAGTTTCTCTGAAACAAAATGGTTGCGTACCAGTGTTATATTAATCTTCCTCAACAGTGGTGGCATAACTGCATTTGCCATCATGGTTGTAACGTGCTATGCGTCACATAAAATAATAAAGTTTTCAGTTTTTTTTTCAGTTTTGTTTTCTCCTATGCAGACCCCAGTGGCTTGCCGTAGCCACCCAAGCTACGCTCCCCGGCTCCGAAGAGCCCTCCTCTCCGATCCTTACATCGTGCACCTAAGACAAATGAATCCGTGCTCTACTGAATTCTTGTCGAAATCATAAAATCGCCGAAAACATAAACCAATAAAATTGCGTCAATTCTATCATCTGACATCTCTATGCGCACGGCACCCATTTTTGCGCTCCACACTACAATCCATAAAACGCAACTTTTTATCGAAGTCACGTGCTAAGTTCAAAGTTCACGATTCCTTCCCGTGGAATTCTCCCTTTTATAGAATTCCCAAGTTTTCTCCCTACTTCGAAAGCAAAGCCTTTACTGATAAAATAAATGAAAATAAATCCAATACACAAATAAATTACAAATAATTAGCGTTTGACTTAAAAATACAATAGATACATTTATAATAATATGGCATAATAGAACACGATTACTGAAATAATCACATCTCACCTTCTTTTTGCACATAATAACAAATTTTAAATTTTCCCTAAAAATACTCATGTTACGGGCCAATTTGCACTGCTACATGGTTCGCTACAGTTGTTCAGTCTTTTGTCCGTACATTATTAAAGCTATATTTTTTAATGGCAACTTGTAACTGCTTTAATCTATTTCTGGTTAAATCTTCTCTGATGGTTAGTCAACTGTCTTTTAGCTGTCGTTTATTTTGAAATACTTCATTCCTTTTGTTGTATGTGGCGATGATGAGGCATGGGTGCAATCTATGTCAGATGGCTGAAGATTGACACCAATTTTTCCAAGCAACGACAATTAATTTTTTTGTCAAATCTCTTCCTTTTTTTTCTTCGGGAAAGCCAAAGAATCTCAGGCTATTTCTACATGTATATTGCTCGAGTTCGTCAGTTTTTTTTAATTAAGTTGTCCTCTCAGATTTTCATTTTCCGCAATTTTTTCTTTTAAGTTCATCTGGAAGATTCTGAATTACATTAGTATTAAAATCAATTGATTCTTTAAGTTTTTCTGAATAGACGCTGCTTTCATTATGCTCGGGCAAATTTGGCGACTGTTTACTTTAAGCAGTTTAAAGCAGTTAGTTATTGCCCCATCAATCCGGATGGAAAAGTGACTGATCCTGGAAGGGATGAATCGTAAATCAGAGTTCTGTACTTTGAAATAGGCCGTGTAGCACGGTCTTCTCCCTGTCGAGCATTAGTTGTCTTAATGCAAGATTTTTAATACAAAGCTTGGCCACCATGCTTTGAAGTTTACAATATCGCTGTAAGCCACATCTTTCATTGTGAGGGAATTCGGTTTTCCTTGCAGATTTAATTCCCTGGCTTTCAGAAACATGTCATTTTATTCCGATGGTACGTAGACCATCACTTTTCTCACTAATGGCTTAGTACTCCAAAATCTATCGCACGGAAGAAAGGAATGGCCTCGCACAGTAAAATGCTGGACAATTTTCGTAAACATGCTATTATCCACGAGTGCCAGTAACATGCGAGCAAGGGCATTATTCTTGTTTTGGCCATCATAGCCATCACAAAACAGATACAGCACTTAAGTAATATTGTTAATGATATAATCTTGAAGAAATGTACAAACCTCATTTGGACCTTTTTCAGCTTCACCTTGATTGTACATGTAAAACTTGCATTTCCAGTTCCAAGATTGTGTATACAAAAAGTATACACCCACAACTGACAGTACTAAAACATTTCTTGTACTGGAATATCGAGAAGAGGGAGGTTTTGCATATAATTAAAATCCAGAGCACTAATAGTACTATCTTCTTCACACATCTTTTTCACTAAATGTATTTTTTTGTAAAACTTGTTTGCTCGACTTTTGTGCACAATGTGTTCAGCAGGAACTTTCTTTTTTTCTTTGACTGTTTAGCATATTTTAATTTAACTGAAAATTCTTCACACATCGAATATACGTCCACCTGTAGTCTGCCGAAACGTAAATCAAAATTTTCGTGGAAGTATCTATGATAGTAATTGTACCGTATATACGCCAAATCAGCATTATCTTTTACAAACAGACTGTGCATAATATTATAAAACTTCTTTATTCTACATCACAAATTCTCCATTAATCGCAATATTTCGGAGGATTTAACGTTGCAATTGGCAGAGTTGCCAACGAAAGTCATATCAAAATTGATCCAAAACAACATTGATGTTTGTAAATAGCCACGTACATCAGCAAAAGAAAATTTTCTAAATTCTTTATATCATGGAACCAGCAATTTCTTATACCAGCAAACTTCAAATCAAATGAAACAATTACACAATTAAAACTTGCTTGTTAAAGTCCATTACACCAAAATTTTCATATATTGGCTCTCCTTTTAAAAGAAATTGTAAAACTACTGAAGCAAATGATTTGTTATTTCTAAATATTGCAGAATCACTGTTTTGGAAAACATAAGGACCATTTAAGTTTTATAGCTATTTACAAATATAATGTTCTTTGGAATCAGTATTGCAAATTGTTTTTGAAAACAATATTAATGAACTATTATGATTTGATAAAATCTTGTCCATAAAAATAAATTAGTTCCTAGTAATCCTCAACATCAACTCCCTATTGCAATAATTATTATTTATCCAAAACCTTATTGCTTTGTGAATATTGAGCGTGTTTGAAAGAGATTATTTTTAATGAAATAAATATTTAATTTTCTGCATCTGATTTCATATCTATAAGAGAATTGGTGTATTAAAATCTTAATATTCACATCAACATATTATACAAACAGAATCTTCAATTTCCTAATACGATTTTAAAATTTTTCAATAATGTTTTATGTATTAAATAACTTAATGTAAAGTTGCACAAAGCTGCTTCATAGTAGGAATGACAATTTTATTAATCAACAAATCTCGATAACTTGTTTTCATTCACACATTATTTGATAAAAGTAATTTAACAATGTAGATATGCACAAGTTTGATAGTTTAATTACAAAATACATAAATAATGTATATACACAAATTGATATTTAATTTTATAACAGTAAAAATTAAACTGCCATTGCTGTAACATCAGTGTTGGAATGATTGAAAATGAGTATTAGAAATCCTACTTTCAGTCAATTAAAAAAAAAAAATCTCTACCATTTTGTTTTTCTTTTGGAAATGATAAATTTTAACTTTTTATATTTTTTAATATAAAATTTCAATCATAACACTGATCTGAATTACAAATATTTTAATTTAAAATGTAATGACAAAAGTCAGTAATTGTAAACTTGTGATCTACATCATCAAGTTTGAATCTATTCACTCTGTTCTAATTGAAAATTCAAGCCATTGCTATGCTACCTTATTATAGCCTTTGTTCATGCAGAACAACAACATTGAACATACTTTAAGACATAAACAATTAAACAAATAAAAACCATATGAACTTAAATAACAAAACAAAATTGAAATACAGACTTAATCAAATTCAGTACTTCTTTCAATCTAATATTGTTGCTCATAAATCTTGTAAAGATGCCTAACGAAATTTCGTTGATTCCCTTTCATGCACGATTTATTTTAAAATGTAAGAATTTTGGTAAATATTTTATTTTATTAATTTGGCTTACTTAACTGTTTACTTTTAAAGAAAATATAAAAATGACTTTAATACATTTCTTATTTTATACATGTCCACTGCTGCTGACAAATTTTGTTGATTTCAATGTAAATTCAGAAATATTTTAAGAAACCCATTATACAGGGTTAGTCAAAATAAATAGGACAATAAGAAAACTATTTTTAGCCGAATGTATGTTTATTGTAACCAAACTACAGCTACGTATGGACAGATAAACTATCCAAGTTTTTTCTCACCTTCACAGATGTTCGATATGGGCGCCCCTTGTGACACGGCAGACGTCCAGGCGTTAGTCCTATTCTTATTGTCCTATTCATTTTGACTAACCCTGTATAATTATTTCGAACTGTAGATGCATGGCGTACACTATATGTTCACTATTTTTCAAATAAGAACTATTTATTTCTGATCTACAATTAATAAGATAAATAATTTCATTGAAATAAAAACATCAAAAAACAAAGCAAAACAAGCTGCTTATTACTAATTTTTTTTACATTAAAAAATCTTCCATTTTTTTACATGGTAATTTTCAAAGCAATCCGGGCAAAGTGCAATGTTGCAGTTCTTACAAATATTTTTTTTTCCATCCAGGATCATAACATCTGTTAGCATTTTTGATTTTCCATTAACTTTGGCCAATGACTTACTCCACTATAGCGAACTTCAGGAGGTGGCTGTGCGCTATATTTTCTTTTCAAGATTGGAGTAGTGCTGTTTGGTCTTCCTCTTTTTACTCCTCTATTATCTTGTAGTCCAATATTTATAAGAGCTCTTGCAACACTGGCTTTGAACTGCAACAAGTCTCGGTCACTTCGTTGCATTCAATAAAGTAACCATACGTTTACAACCGCAACATCCAAAAAATGATAAAATAGCCTCATGTACCATCTTTTGTTTCTTCTTCGATGGGGATATAATGCAATCAATTAGTCCATTTTATCTACACCTCCCATATGCAGATTACAAACTTTTACACTGTGTGGGCGATGTATTGTTATTATTTCTCCATCTTTCTTGCACCATTGTTCTGCCTGATCTTGAGGCTCGATTACGTAACGTGCTGATGCAACGTGAATGATAGATCTTTCTAGCCATCTTGTTATGGTGATGATATCATTTGATGTAACCTCTGATGATGACCCTCTTCTAATAGACTTCGGGTTCTTCTGTCTCTAATTTTGATGCTGCTCCAAGGAGTCTTTATTTTGTCGTATGGTTCCAGTTCCATATATTCCTTTTATCAAAAGCTGTTGTAATAGTGTCATATTACAAAAGAGATTGTCAAAAAATACTTTGTGCAAGAACCTTGAGAATAAGAATCATAATCTCAAGACAACACTGCCTTGCTTTCCGACTTCCTTTACTTGTTCGTCTTGTATGAATGCTCCTTGATAGATTTCAAAATCATACATATAGGCACTGCTACCCGCTCTTACCCAAACTCTTACTCCCCATGGTTTGGGCTTCTTAGGAATATATTGTTTTATATTCAGACGTCCTTTGAATGGAATGATTTGCTCATCAACAGACTGAAATTCTTCTGGTTCCAGCGCAGATTTGAAGGTTTCCTGTAGTTTAGTGAGTACTGGACGCAATTTGTGTAGCCTGTCATTTCTTTTTCGTTCTATAGTATTGTCATAAAAGTGAATGTATCTCATTATTGACTCGAATCTGTTCACTGTCATGCTATCTGAAACAACGCCACACCTCAAACCTTCGTCTGAAGACCAGTAAAGCTTCCGCCTTGGATATTTGATATAGGACCTAAACAGATTCATACCTAAAAATACTTTTAGTTCAACTTTTGTTTGACCTAAGTTTTCTTTGCCATTCTGCAAAGCATACAGATTTGTTTGAAACACTATCATCTCTAAAAGTTCCTCTGGAAACAATTGTAAGAAAAAGTCTATTGGCTCATCCCCACTTACATTAGCAAAATGATTGCCGAGAAATGATGGGATATTATCACATAGATTATTTTCCTTATGTAACCATGTAATACGACTTTTATCTATTTTTGGGGGTTCACTTGGACACATCTCAATTTCCTCATCACTTAACGAATCACTTGAACAGTCATTTCCATCTGATTCCCAAACCCAATAATCATGGTCACTATCTTCAGAGCCACTTAGGCATCGTTATAATACAGTTGAAGAATTCCCAACATCTGAATTGCCCTGAAAACAAACAAAAATAGAAAAAAATGCATTAATTTAATCCATTAATTTATTTAATTTCAAATAAATAAAACTTATATTTTTCTGAACATATTTGCAAGCAAGAAATATCAGATAGATCTTTCACTCAGAATCATAATTTTATGTCTCCATTTGCGTAACGTAATTCCTGGTATACAAAAACCTTGCACTCCTTGAAATGAACTAATGATGTTCAGTGGACATGGGGTTTTTATCGAATTGTGCGATTATATTGTTTACATTTCGTTATTATCAGAGTGCTTGCCAATTTCTATTACAAAGCTTTGGATTTCATCCTCTGTTATGTTATCAAGTTTTCCAAATTTTCCTCTACTTCTGTAGTGTGTTTTATGAAATTTTTTCACATCTTTTTGTTGACTTTGTTAATTGATTTTATCGTGAAAATAGCTTAATTTTTTCTTGTATTCTTCATCTTTTTCTTCTTTTCCATTAACGCTAATGAGTGTATTGGGCGACCAGGGCTTTCCATCGAGCACGATCCGAGGCAAGGGGGTTGGCCTCATCCCAAGTGATGTTAAGGGCTTTGAGGTCAGTGATGAACATTCGGCACCAGGTTAACCGTGGTCTTTCATGGCCCCATTGACCGTTGGGTGGAACCCACTGAACTGCCTGTTTCGGGATGCGAGCATTGTCCATATGAAACACATGGCCTGCCAGACGTAGGCGACGTTGTGCGATGGTGGTACTAAGGCTAGGAAGCTGGCTTCGTTGTAACACCTCTTTATTCGTAATATGTTCGAAGTAGGCAATACGTAGGATGCTTTGCAGGCAATGCTAGTGGAAAGTGTTCACTTTCCGTGTTATACTGACGCTTTCCAGGTCTCAGCAGCGTATATTGCCATTGGAATAATAATAGAGGCGTATAGATGGAGCTTGATGTTAAGGGAGATAGGTGTAGATAACCAAATATTACACATTTGTTGAAAGACTGCAGTAGCTTTCCCAAGGTGACTTTTGACGTCAGTCTCTGCATTCCCATCTTGGCCAGTTACGCTTCCCAAATATGTGAACTTAGCAACTTCTTCAAAGTCTTGTCCATCAATGCTGATCTTCGGTATGTCGGTTAAATTTCCCACAATCATGATCTTGAATTTCTCATAACTAACGCATAAACCTACTTTCACTGCTTCTCAATGCAATGTTAATATCTGCTCCTGCAGATGATGACCATTCTCTGCAAGTAAGGCAATATCATCCGCAGTCAAGATCAGTAATTCGATGTTGTTCATCCCATGTAATGTCCACATCAGGCACTGTCATTGTCTTCCTCTTAACAAAATCTAAGGTCATCAGGAACAAGACAAGACACATCCCTGTCTGATGCCGGTCTCGATTTCAAAAAATTCAGTGTGACCTTCATCTGTCTTAACGCAACTGCTAGACTGATGATAGAGAGATTGGAATATACTGAAAAATTTTTGGGGAATGCCATATAGTTGTAGAATTTTCCACAGTGAATCTCGATGGATGCTGTCGAAGGCTTTCTTAAAATCGATGAAATGAATTAATATTGGGTATTGATATTCCACATATTGTTCGATAATATTATTTTCTTGTATAATAGATATTAATAATTTTTTTTCACTCTTCGATTAGATAGTTCTGAAATAAACTGTTGACATTCAGTGGCAATCATGAGCTGTTGAATTTCAGTGAAAAAGGTTATTTTTATTTTTGTAAGTTCACATCAGTGAGACAGTGTGTTATTTGTGATTTCATCAGATGTCTGATTAAAATTTTAAGTATATATATCATGCCTCCTCTGAAAACTGACTTACAGAAACTTACGTATTACTTAGGGATAAGCCTAATAGATTATTAATTTATTAAATCATGATTTTTTAAAATATACTTATTGGTTTAGTTATTTATAAAAAATAACATTCTTTGGTCGTGGAAGTCCTGAAATCAAAATGTAATCAACTATGAGCCTTACATAAATCAGACGAGATGAATGTTGTTCCGGCTGTTTTGGCAGTTTTCCTGTTGGTGTATTCAGAGCACTATGATGTTTAGACTTGATCCATTTTATCGCAGACTTTTCTGGATTAAAGCAGTGTACTGGGGGACCATTTATTGACATAAAAAGCAGATTTGAAAATGTTTGTAATTTGTTCCTTTGATCAGTCAATTAAGATCAGAAGAAATAAAGACAGACAAATTCCTATCCAGAAAAATAGAAATTTTAATTTTGTTTCAGCGAAACTCAGATTCTTATCTAACAATAAAATATTTATGTAAGTTTGACATAGCCAGTGGGTGAGAAATAATTATCCCTGTCATTGATACATCATTCATATCCAGAGGTTGGGATGGTCCAAGCCAGAGGGGGGGAAAATCCCCCTATCCCCCCCTCAAGTCGCACCCTACAGTGAGGATATGAAAAGAACAGTTTATATTTAGTGAAAATGAAAATTTTTGTAAGTTCACATCAGTGTACCTGCTAATAAATATTTACTGATGTTCATTTTATATCCCCAGAGATGAAGCTCCCTGTTCGTATACAATTCATTACAGGAGGCTGTTCGAATTGCAGTTTGTAAGAATGCTGAATCAGTTTTTCCCAAAAGAAATAATGTAAATTGGAGTAATCAATTCCATTTTCCCAGATGATGCTTATTTACACATTTATAACAATAATTAATGCAAAAAATAAAGTATACTGAGTGGCAAAGTCTGAGACAAGAGTTCCTACTTTTAAAACTACTTAAGGATTTTTTTTTCAGTTCAATTGTCGTTCTTACTGATTTGGTCTAGGCTTGATTGAATCACTAATATTTTTTGGCCCCTGATTATAGTTACTTTCAATGAAAATATTTAAAAATAACGGGGAATAGTGATGTGTTGTCAATATGAGAGGGAGTGGTGTCAAGGGTTCTGCATAATGTACACACATTTATTTACAATTTATTTACACTATATATACAAGACTACCGGATTCTAAAACCGGGTCAAAGCTGTGAAGTCCCTGAAGGGTCGGATTCTGGCAGATGAGGTCGTCCTTCTCGGAGCTCTCTATCACGTCCATGTTTAGAAGAGGAGAGCCAATCAGCTGGTCGAACGTCCTTCCGGTTCGGCCAATCGCAGTGCAGCTTATTAACTGGTTAATCCGGGAAGGGCCGTCTCTTTTGAAGCTCTCTGCCAGGTCCGCCGACATTGCATCAACAGCAATAAAGTAACACAACATGTTACAGAGCTTGTACAAATGATGCTTAGCGAACGAGAGCCAAAGTGAGATAAATTTATATACATATAAATTATATCTTTGATTTTTATAAATGCAGCTGTTGAGGAAGCATTCAAGAAATTGTTTCTCTCCAACTTCCAACAAAGCACGCAAAACAAAATCATGAAATGTTTTAAGTGCAAGTTTTGTCTTTCAATAGCAGAAGGGAACAGGACTTTCAGTGATAAACCAAATCCAAATTTTAGCAGATTCACATCGATAAAGATTTTTATAGTGCAGAATGATGCTGTCAGCATTTTTACTTGTGCTTCAAGTTGGAAATCCTGAAACTGAGGGTAAAATACATTTATGCAGTTGTTTCAGATACATTTCAGGAGATGAACTGAATCAAATGAAAAAAAATAATGGCCTTGCATTGTTAGCTGGATTTGGATAAACTATTGATAATTTTGGTGGAGCACAAAAAAATGACATTATTGAATTATTATCACTACAACCTCTTGAGACCCAAAAGCTATCTTTTAAAGCAGATTGTGATTCATTGGTCATTTTTATCTATATAGGATAAGTGTAGTATAATTTCATTAATTTTTATATAATTTGGTGACTAGATTATGTAATATTTTGTGTACAGCTACTGTACTTCGGGATTCAAAAGGTACGTCATGATAAGAAAAAGAAACGGGAGAATTTTAAAGAAAATTCTTTGTATTCACAAAAATATTTATATTTGATACCTATTTTGAATTAAGTTAGATATATTATAATCAAAGTTAAGATAATTATTTAAAAAATTCTTTTATATGGTTGTCCTGAGCATTTTACTATTCATCTGACCTTTCGTAGCATCTTCTTTTTTTTATTTAAGCACAGGAACACTTTACATTTAACACATCTTATCTGGCTCCTCTCCTTACATCCTTGAAACCTATACCTCTGGAAAGTTTTTACATCCACTATCTCCGGCATATGAGAAGCTTTCTTCTTTTGTTCTTCAACTGCAGGAATTGGTGTAGGACATTTCTGTTTACTGCAGGAACATCTTCATCTATTTCATCATTTGATGTTTCTGTTGCTGATACGTCTGCTGAATAAATCAGCTGTTCAGCAAGCCTAAGTTTAAATTCCAAGAATTTCATTACATCTTTTTTGGGAGTTTGAAAATCTTCTGCTTCCGATCGGTCTGTAATCGAGGCATTTGTTGCAGCAACATCAAAAAAATGCATCGTGGGTCTTACTGTGCATTTTGTTGTTTTTGCTCCAATTCTGTAATAAAATGCAAAAACATAATGCAGGACAAATTGCCTGAGTTCTTAAGCCTAGTTAGAAGAAAGCAAGGCCTATTACTTTCAAACAAATATTTTTGTTATTTATAGAAAATAAGAATTAACCTTTATCATTAGCTTGACAATTTTCTAATTAGCATTCTATACCTTCACTCTTTGCATTAAAGACAATTATTATGGGTACAGAAGCATTCCATTGAAAATCAGTAGGATAGACAAACAAAAAATCAATAAATTATTGATTCAATACAATCACATTTGTGGTAAAATGATCTACAAGATCCACAACTCCCATAGATCTATTCAAAGCTGAAACAGCAGAAGGCATTACTACATCAATGTAACGTCTCTCTTTTTTTAGCCCATCTTCTAATAATATTTGTTGGTTGCACAGAATCAGTGCTAGATGCCAGCAGGATTTGTTGGTTATCTTGCCACTGAACTACTGCTATTTCTTAGTCTTTCCGAACTGACAAGCATGAAGATCCTCTCCCTTGCTGCTGTGTTTCTTTATCAGATTTTAAATTGCGATTTTTGTCAACCCTGTTTTTCATGGTAGTTCCAGTACAGTAGAATTTCTTTTGGAGAAGATCAATCAACCTCACTGTTGTGAAAAATCAATCACAATAGATAGTGGTATGTTCAGGAAGTGACATTGAAAGAGATAGAACTACTAATTCTCCTTGATTTAAATTTTTGGGAAGTTAAAGGCATTCTACATTTTTTTTTTTTTTTATAGCTTTTCTTTTCCTTCGTACAGCATAAAATCCAAAACCAAGCCATTTGGCTTTGCTACAATGTAATGAAGAATTCCTTCTGGTGTAGGTTTTCAATGAATTTATCTTTTTAATGAAAAGACTCCTGTAAACGGAATGTTCTGTTCATCAATACTAACTTCTGCTGGTTAGAAATTTCAAGGCAAGCATTTTCAGTATACAGGAGAGGTCTTATTTTTCAAAATAAATCTTCTTTTTTTAGTGTTGTCTTCTACATCCAAATCATTTACAATTTTGAGATTACTTCTTAAACTGAAAAATCTATCTCTTGTCCTAGAGTTTGCTATTACTGGCACTCTGGTTTTTGCTGCCCAATACATACGTATCCACGGATATTTTAACACACTCATTACAAGATTCATTCCTATTAATTTTGTACTTCTGCTTTCAATACTGAAACATGACATTTGAAATGTCTGTGAGCTTACAGTAGATTTCTTCATTAATGTATTTCTCTAAATAGTCTATTGGTGTTAACACTGAATGGCTGTCAGAGGAATAAGGAGGTTGATCTCGCTTTTTTCTGACAACAGTAAATTCGTCATTTCTTTTCCATGTAGAGACGCTTCTCACCCCCTTCATCTTCCTCTTCTTCACTGGAGCCTTCATTATCTGAAACTGGTTGATATGTTTCATCTTGCAGCTCACTTTCTTCATCTGTCATTTAAAAATAAGACATCTGAATTAAATGAAGTCATAGAATTAATTATTTGAGAAACTATCTTCTCTTTCTACTTTTATAAAAAATATTTGATGTGAAAATATTTCTGTCAGAACCTATGGAAAATATTTATAAAGAGAAGATTATTAGTTCAAGAAGCGCTCTAAAGATTTAAATTTGAAATGCATTTTCTTACAAATATGACTTTGGCTATGTAAGCAAAGAGAAAAACAACAACATTCAAATCCAATCGTAGAAAGATGTCAGTCGTAATGTACAGAATACTTTGCACCTTGTGTCTAAAGAAGTATCAAAAAAATTTATTCAATTTATCACTTAAGATTGAGAAGAAAATAATCCTTAGAATCTTACAAAAATATTCCATCGTTAAAAATGTTTTTACTATATGAATGATAGTTTAATCTTTAACCTTCTGAAGATTGAACTTCGCGTCTACACGACGCCCTGACACTTTTTGTCGAATTCCTTGTAGTGTCGCACAGTGGGTGGCTTTGTATGGGCGTGCGGAAAATATTGTTTATTGATTTGATATGTAATCTGATGTCATTTTTTTTCGTAATATTCTCTAGTATAATGGTAATATCTATGTACAAAACCTACTTTAGGTATTTACACAATGGTTTCAAATGAATAAAATTAGTACAATGGTTTTTCATGCAATTTATTTTAAATTAACTACTTTTTTCTTATAATTATAATATTAATAAAATTTAAATATAAAAAGCACTGTACAAAATAAAGTGCGGCAACAAATTTTTACCAAAAAAAAATAAAAACAATTAATCATTACTAACTAACAAAGCTTGCACATCTTCGTGAAAAGGCAGGGCTCTCTTTCTCTTTACTGTTTCATAGGCTACTTATGAATGGATCCAAAGAAGTCAGGAGCATGTGCAAGATATCCTCGTTAGTCGATTCTTGACAACATTTCCGCGAGTTATTTAATCGGAATCGTCTGTAGTCTTTGTTTGTTGTTTCCTGCTCCTTCGCTGTCAGCATTCCAATAGGTAACAGCACATGATATAATCTTGCTTCCATGCAGAAGTATTTTATGCACAGAGTTTGGCATATAATACAAATTGTATAGGCATACATACAATTCTGCGGTCTGTCTACAATAAAAGCCGAATTGTTCAGCATCAATCATTGCACTAGAATTTACCACTTGCAATATAATTGCAAAGCGATGAATCAATTCTTCATCAACTCCTGTTGTTTCTGCTGTCACACACGGGTTATTAAAAAATCTTCGTTAAGTATTCCCATCGTTTGTATTGCCTATTCCTTGTTTCACATAGTCTACTTTTAAACCAAGACGTTTGAAGAATTCATCTTGAATTCTTTTCTTCCCTTGTTCTCTTTGCATCTTAGTTTCAGCGTTTGTTCTCCGTTTCTGGAAGGACTTGTTGCATCCTATACGTAAGATAGATTCCATGAACTTGATGCGGGCATGTAGTGGAGATAAACCAACTTCCAAGTCCCTTTCATTTTCTTCTTTGCTACGAACATGATCTAACTTATTCATCTCCGTCAGCTTTGATTGGCAAATAAATTAAACAGCATTGGATGCAGTAACAGTCACTGTTTGTGCAACTTTTTGGTCGATCATCGTAAACATGAGTTTGTGGAACACTTTTATAGTTTTATCTCCAAAAGAGATAATGGTCTTGTTCAAATTCGCTACTTCAGACTCCATTCGGGTGATATCATTATTGGTAGATTCTGTCGTTTCTTTAAAAAATTGAGACCGTACAGACTTACAATATCTTGTCTAGGATGGCTTGGTGTTCTTCCAGAACACAGAGGATTGGTCTCCTTCGGCATTAAGACTTGAATGGTACCATAAACTTGGGCTACTTTGGCCCAGTTTGACCATATTTTATAACGTCCCACTTTATCTATTAATGGAACCAGGCTGAATTTTTTTTATCATGTGTAGTTTGGTATCCTTTTTTAAGTGCAATGTATTTAAAAAAGATCTCCGCCCAATGAGGTGGTGTCGTCGTAACTTTGCTCCTCTTTAACATTCCGAGTAGGTAGCCAGCTTTATTATTTTTTTTTTTGAAGCCTTTCCTTTACATTCTGTTTCTTTGGGCTTTGCAAATTTGTTTGGGGTTTTTATTTGCATCGTGTTGGTCGCCTTTTCTTTAGTAGATTTGGATTTCAGGGCTTCTTCAACCATATCTGCAGAAACACTTTCTGGATCAGAATCCTTTCTGGATATTTGCAGCCATGTTTTGTAATGACTCTCTTGCTTCCAGGATCGTCCATCAAGTTGGTTTCGTCATAGTCAATTCAGCCGATTCTGTAGAAATTTAGAAACAATCCTTGAAGGTATTTTGCCTGAAAACAATTGGAACTGAGTTTATGTTTTCTAATTGCATCCAGAGCTTGGTTCAGTTTTTCAGCAGTGTAGTCAGCATACCTTCTACTCCCAGCTCGTCTTTTGTATGTCCTGACCATCTTCTACCTTGTTGTAAATGGAAATCCTTTGATCCTGTTGATAAAAAATTATCAATAATCACAATTTCAAGTCAAATTGTAGTGGGCCAATGTTGCCCCAAAATTCATTAATTTTGGCAGGTCTTGGGGAAAAAAATTCTTATAACCAAAATGCACAGAAATTCTTTGTAATTGTTATAAATTTGTCACTACAATATATTAAACTAACATAAAAAAATTGGTTTGTACCTGCATATGTGATTAATACTGCTACCCAGGCCAAAGTTTACAGCACACAGCACTTTGTCATGGCAGCACTCTTGAGTTTTTTGCTGCGGAACTTATATCATGATACGAATGCATTCGTGGTTAAATAATAGCCAGCACATACAGTTATAAGTAAAATATTTATTTATTTGATTTAAAATTTTTATTTAGGAGATACGGCCCTTTGAAACTGTTTAATGCCTTTGGGCCAAGTAGCCCCGGTTTACAGTACTAATGAAGTAAGAAACATATTAGCATCACTGGCTTCAAGTTGCGAAATGGTTTGCTTACATTCACTGTGTCTGGAGGAACCATCACAACCTCACTTGGAAATAAGAGTTACTTCGTCATATAAGTCCCGCCAATTCTTCATTATTGTTAGTTTTAAAAATTCTTTTCGTGTGATCCAACAGACTCTGCAAGCTAACACAAAGCATCTGGAAGCTGCTTTATTGTCATCAAATTCTGCGAAATGATTTGTAGGGACATAAGCAATTTCTGAAGCAAGAGGAATTTCTGTCTTTTTTGTTTTTGTCAATTCTTCAGTTCTTGATCTGCTATGTGATTTTTTTATTTTCTGCTCCCATTCTTACTAGAGCCTCACCGATCCGTATTTTAAAATGCAGCAAATCTAAAGATTTTTTTTCACCTAATATCTTGACATCTTTCATGTACTCCAACCAACTATTAATGTAGGCTAAATCTACTGCATGAAATAACATTATTAATGTCCATTTCCTTGATTTAAGAAAAATCCTATATATGCTAATTAACATATCTAATTTATCCACTCCACCCATAGCCTTATTATATCGACGAACAATCTCAGATCGTGCCACACAAACATACTCGTTTTCCTCTTCTTCCATCGCTGCACATTATCTTGAATACCACATCCTCCAAAATTTGATGCCAAGATTACGAATCTGCTGTCATACCATTTCCATTTAACAAACTTGTAATGGTCTCAGAATAGCCACGACCTTACTTTCGGCTATCTTTGTCTGATACAATTGGCAAGTTAGGAAAATGGCAAATTCTAGTTGTTCCACCAGCAAATATTTTTTTATGCTTTAGGATTTCTAATAAACTGTAGGATGTAAAATAATTGTTAAAATAGAGAAAGCAATTTTCCATCTTTATTCTTTCTGAAAGCTTTTTAATATAACGGATGCGCCGAATCCAATTTTTTTTTTTTTCATATCCTTATGGATTTCTGATATACTCTCTTGATACATGATGAAATCATAACTTATTCCACTTCTTCCACAGAACAAAAATATTTTCATTCCCCAAGGACTAAATCTTTGCAATATTGTTTCTGTTGCAAGGCTTTCCTTTGCAATATTGTTTCATGGCCAAACGGCCCTTGAAAGGTGCAATTTATACATCTAGCACAACTCACTTTCCATTTCCAGTTCCAGCCATCTGTTTCTTAAGCAATCAAAAATTGGTCTTACTTGGTAAAATTTATCTTAACAATTTTATGGCCTTTTTAGTATTAACAACGTGGAAATTTTTGACCTCAACTGAAAAAATCTTTCTCTACTAGTAGCATTAACAAACAAGTGCAAATGTAAAGCTGACTCCCAGTACATTCTTACTCTGGGATATTTGAGGCACCCCACCATAATATGAGGCCCTATGAAGCCCTATTTTCTATAACATTTACAGGCTTAAAATGTTGTACCTTTCTGCAAAGCATATATATTGGTTTTTTAAACCATATTTTCTAGAAAGGTAGCAGGAATATACTTAGAAAAGTAATTTATTGGGACTAATTCTGTGGCTAGTTCTGGCACTGTATTAAACTTATCAGATATAATATTAGCATCAGGCAATGTAAATGGGTTTCTTCTCCATCTAATGTTTTGTTAATCTTTGCATAGGTTGCAAAAACCGTCAATGTACATCAAAACTGGTAAAATATCTTTTTCAGAATTTACATCTTCCTCAGTTACTTCAATGACTTTAAATACTGATTCTAAAATAGACTCAATGATATTTTTTTTTTCAACTGCTTTTATTTTAGTAAAATTATATCTACACTAAGATACGGCATTTAATTAAAGTTCATAACAGTTCTTTGCATTAATTTAATTTTGCATTAGTCCGTTGTTCATTTCTAGTCCCTATCTTGCACAGTATGTTGCATTTTCTTATTATTTACGTAGATATTATTAAGTACACAATGTATCCTTTAGTTGTAAGGTGTCTGCTATTTCAAAATATTGATGTGTTGTTCAAAATGAGACAGACAGGATCATAGTAGTAGACGTAGTGTGTAGTTATGCTGAACCTTTTATTTACAATTAATTAGTTTATATACAATTTTATATAGGTTACAGGATTCTGAAATCCAGGTTAATAAAGTTCAAAGACATATAGATCGGATCCAGGTTAATATTATACGGGATTTGGATTCCCAAATTCGGGTCGATCTCAGAGTTTCCTGTGCAGTCCGTCAGGAAGGGCGTGGTCCGTTAGGAAGGGGAGAGACGAACTCGGATTCTGAGAGCTCCCGGCTTGGCCAATCACAGCGCGGCATATTGGCCAATCCGGGACGGCCTTCGACGCTGGCAATCGGGGGTCTCTCTTGGAGGTCTCTATGCGGTCCGCCTATATTGCGTCATGGCTCCTCACAGCTCCTCGTGACTTTGTATCAATATCGACTTGATACTAAATTACTCAACGCATCGTCAAATATACATTGAAACATATTAGTGATAATAGATAACAGAAACAAATAAACTGGAATTAATTCTATTTACTTTCTTCAACAATTTTAGTATTAAGTTCTTTTCGTATTACTTTTACTGTAGCTTATAGGCGTATACGAAGCACCGTTCTACAATGCTAATTTTCCATTCCAGTTATCGGGCACAATATCGATGTACATTAAAATAAGCACATTTAAACATTGAAGCACTAATTTATTTTAATACTACTTAATATTATTTTAATACTACTTAATTTCTGTAGCATTAACCATAAAACTGAAGCACTATTCTTAGAACTTTTAATTTTTCCTTTAATTCAACACTAGCTTTCACTTCACAGTTCATGCTTATGAAATTTAAATAATATTAATATATATATATATATATATATATATATATATATATATACTCTTTCTTTAGATGTATATATAGTTTCTATTAGATAGCCAACGCTTCAGTCTCAGAAATTTAATTTCTTAAATTTAGAAATTAATTCTTCAACTTCATATATGACGCCGACATCTTTGTTATATCGTTTCTCGTGTTAACTTGATTTAGCAGACTTCCTTTCATGTCCAAACCTGGCATATAATCATAATATAAGTATTCACAAGTCATGAAGATAGTTCCGCTTACTCAACAACGTCGACGGTCCTTTATTTGGCATCGCCATAAGTCCTGAGGTCTCCTAATTCCATTTGGCGTCAGTACACTTGGGTTCAGTGAATCTGTTCCTTCACTCAATGCTTCACTATAAGGCTTTTTAATGGATTCAATGCGAGGCAACACTGCACCTCTCTCTAGCACTCTCTTCCAAACAAGGCTCTTTCACCCTTTTATCTTTAAAAGCCTGTGATGTCATTCAACGCTAAAATTAAGCAAATTTATTTCTTTTATAATTTAACGAGCACTTCTAAATTACGTTTCAAGCCACATATAATTATTATAATTTTGACAATTAAAATTATCTTCAGTTTCTTTCAATAAAATGTTAGAACTTACAAAAGAATTATCCATAAGGAATTTATCAATCAAAAAATTGCCATACTTTCCAGAAGTTAACTGTAATAGCAAAAAAGCTTTGTAAACTTTTGTTTTTGTTTGTTTTTTTTCATTTTCCATAATCTGACGCGCCGATACATGATATACTGAACTAGATAACTGACTGTATTTCCCAAACCTATCTTCTAAAGCAGTGGTAGTCAACCTTTTTATACCTACCGCCAACACCACCCAGGTAGAAGGCCTCGGCACTGATTTATGACGTCATTGCCAGTAGGGAAAAGGTACACAAGCGATTTTTTTTCCAATCAAAAATCCTTTGTAGCTTTTGCTTTACTTTAGCGGTTATTGCAGGAAAATATTAAAAAAGAAAAAAATAATCTTTTTATTTATTTATTTATTTCAAGTTACATTTTAATACTTTATTCTAAACCATATTTTGGATTTAAAAGTTGAAAATCTACGCTTTCTGAATCACTTTAATTATTTTGATTAGAAATGTAATTAGTTAATGTTTCATACATTCGAAAGGACAAACATATGTAAGTAATGTATTAATGACATAAATCCAAAATGAAAACTTTTTTTCTAAAAACTAAAATTTATTTCTAAACAATAAAAAATTAAATAATTCTATTCATACAAAATATATTTAATTTATATTACATAAAAAATATATTGAAAATATACAAGAAATAAAACTAAATATAATTTCATTCCCATTTTATATAGTAATTTTCGTCGTTGTTGTTTATTTTCTTTTCACCCTTTTGAATCATTACATTCTTGTTTTTGAAATCTTCTAATTTTAACATATTACAACCTTAGTTTGCAATAGAATTATTCATCATCATTATTTAAACAAAATGATTTTTAATTCAATTAAAAAAGTAAAGTACAAGTCTGTTGGTAAATAGAAATAATTTATAATAACAGGATTCATAAATACAAATATTAAAACATATGGCACTTACATCTCCTTAAACCCATTTAATATATTAGGCAATATTTCGATTTGTAATGGGTTCAAATCTTTATCAAGCCCTCCAAAATATGAATCGAATACCACAGGAAATATATATAACAATAAGATAAAATCATTACTTTGATATTCATCTTTTTGCTGTATACATTCCTGTGGTATTCGATTCATATTTTGGAGGGCTAATGATAAAGATTTGAACCCATTACAAATGCAAAGAAAACTTTATGTAACAATCTTTCATTTTCTCTTGTCAAACACGATACATCTTTACGTGTAAAGTAAGAGTAATGCCTCGATTAATTAAAATGACGCTCAATGTTGTAACAGCATAGAAAACTTTATGTAACATTTTCTAACTTCCCTCTTTCTCCGTCAACTCCGCTGGATAAAACCCCTTAAAAATATATATATCAAGATAAACACATAAATATTACATATCAATAAAGCATGAGATTAATATTTCATTTTCTCTTGTCAAATTCCTTTCAGCAGCTTTTTGTTCGATATGAGTGTTCGATTTTTCTTTACACGATTGATCTTTATGTGTAAAGTCAGGGTAATGCCTCGATTAATTAAAATGACGCACAACGATGTAACAGCTGTCACCTGGTGTTTTAGTAACTCCAAGGACAATTAAAAAAAAAAACAATGCTATGCTACCAATTTGTCATTCGGTAGATTAAATATATAATACCTGTGACGTAAAAAAAAATAAAAAAAAACCTGCAACACTACTACCAACCTGACACAGGCCGTTTACTACGAAACGGACTAAACCAAAATACTAGTGATATTGATTTAAAAACCAGTAACATTCGATGGAAAAGATTATCAGTTAACTTGGACCTCAACGGAGAAGAATTATAAGGATTTTGGGAGTAATGGCGTCCATGCCGGGCCCAATTAACGTGCGCCTAACTTCCCTCTTTCTCCGTCAACTCCGCTGGATAAAACCCCTTAAAAATATATATATCAAGATAAACACATAAATATTACATATCAATAAAGCATGAGACTGACTGAATTAACCCTATTTTAGATTATAATGTCGAGATTAAATCCCGTGCGAGACTTGTAATTAAAATTGGCAGATAAAACAAACACCTGTTTAAGAAAAGTCATTAATCAATTTTATTTTCTTTAACACACACTTTAACAGAAAAATAATATTTTCGCCCCCTCTTATTTTAGCACAAATAAAAAATAAACCTTTCCCTGGGTGCACCCCTTTTCAACTAATCAAGCAACCCTTCCCCAATTTCCTGAAAATAAAACATGTATCAAATCCCTGCAAACAAACAATGATAGATTAAACCAAAATAATATCACATTTGTATTCTAAGTTTAACAATGTAAAACAACCTGAAATTACAATATATATATTTCACCTTCCTGTCTAATTAAACACAATAAAACATACAACTTAATTTTTCTCGAAAACTTGTCCCTTCCTTTTATGTAGATTAATTGTCACTGAAAAGTTTGCCGACGTTACTCAAAACACAAGCTTAAATTATAACTATCACTTTCCTTGATTGAAAGTCAAAGTCTAAAGCTTTCTCCTTGTGTGCACTAATGGTTTACACTAAAGTTCAAGACACACACTTTTCCTTCAGAAACAATAGGCATGAATAAAATTGTTTAATGCAACATTTTCGCACAACGTTAAAACACAATATGAAATGGCTTTCACTGTGTGAAAGTTCTATTAATACTGTTTATTAATTTTTCTCTCCTTCGCTAGCGTTAAACATTTTCATTTCTGCCAACAACTGACGTAATAGATTACTAATATTCTTTCATCTTATTATTTCAAACCAACATTGTTCGTAGTTTATTTCTCTCCTTTAGAAATCCTTTTGTTTCGTTTATGGTTAAATAAATTGTCAGCAATTCCGCTTGTGGCGGTTCTTATATTACTTGTTTAAGCCGTGTAGGTTACGGGGTTCATTATTCTTGAACTAAGCACAGTCAGCAAATAGTTCTCCCACTTTTGCTTTCACGTCGGTTTTCCAGTTTCGAACTTGCTTCTAGACGGATATGCCATAATTGCTCTCCCGGACAAAACAAAACTCAGGAGAATGCGTCGGACTTGCTTGACCGGAGCGGCCCTGGCCATACCTGTGGTACTTTCTCCTGAGTT
>JAFIDM010001028.1:10892784-10918018 GCA_023159025.1 Thereuonema tuberculata | reverse complement strand
TTGACCGGAGCGGCCCTGGCCATACCTGTGGTACTTTCTCCTGAGTTGTTCGATTCCTTTTGGGTCCGTGACTTATTGAGGCCGTAAACCATGGATTCTATTACTCCCTCGTCCGGAAGGTCCCAAATGCACTGAATCTTGACACACAAATAGAAGCTAAGTTTGCGCTGATGAGGAAACGATATTGATATCCTTTCTCGTTTCCCATTTCACCTGGTCGTTGAAATATGACACTGCGCCCGAGCCACCAACCAACCAACTACATCTGATAACCAGCTCTTACTGACTGATGTGGAAAACCAAAAATGTCGTCTTGGATCTCCGCCCCTATGGGACGGAGTCCAGACGGAGGCGGTTCGTCCGCCGCTCTACTACTCTGACCGATCCCCCTGACTAACTCATCTCGACTCCTTCTCTGTAACTAACTAAGAGCTTCTCTCACGATCTTTTCCCGCCTAAACAGAAGTTTATTGACCAATGAAATATCGTAAAACTGTCACACGACTTGAGCCATTCTCTCGTATCGTATATTCTGAGCGATTGTCATATTCTCACGAGAACTGATACTTGGTAACAAACTTACGTAATCACATTGAGTTAAATACAGTTTTCCCACATTTTCACTTTCTTAAACTCCACACTGATATTTATTAATAAAACACCATATATATATATATATATATCGGAATCGGGTATAATCACCTCAGCTGTAGTAAAGGATGTTCTAAATTCCGTTGGAACTTGGCAGTGGGTAGATCCTTGAAGTACTCATCAGTCCCTTCCATATGCTCTGAATAAAGTTCAAAGCTAGGGGGTTCATGTACCTCACGTAGACAATCCCAATCGACCATCATCTCGCAGAACGTTTCTTCATTTCTTGTGGTAACATCAGCACGTTTTCAATTTGATGATAAATAGACTTTTCAATCTCACGTAGTTTACGGAACCAACAGTCACTTAGAAACACATCACGGTCGACATCGACGTAATCACGGATATTCGACGATCTAGAATTAGAATGTAAATAATGTGTATGTCGAGTGCATTCAAAAGGTATTCCAGTGTCAACAAATACACTAATGAGAAAGTCTTTACGGTGTTTTGCGGCTAATCGTTTGAAGTCATATCTCCATTCATCAACATTGTCCAGCCAATCACAATACGCTGAGGAGTCACAATCAACTCGATCGAAATCCTTTGGAGGAAGTCCTCCACCCTGGCCAGTGGCCAACATGTATTCAGCATAATCATCATAACGAGCCATTATTAGCAGAGAGCGTATGTCCTACTTGCATCCACTTTCGGACACTGAGAGGTGTATAATCACTACGAGGTGCTCCACACAACCACCTAATCACAACACAGGTGCTCGGTGGCCAATACCTAATCACTCGAGGTGCTCGGTACTCTTATACATACATAAAGTATACTCAGATAGGTAGCTTAATGCTACATACGCATTTAACCATCTGAAATATATATATCTATAAAACGTAAGAAAATGATCCTCAAAGAAACAATAATTTAAACATTTATTAATTATTTAAAATATAATTCAACGTCACAACATTCACAGGTTGTTAATAGCAACGTGACAAAGCATAGAAAACTTTATGTAACAATCTTGTTACGAAAATATACATGCAATTAAAATTCTTCTTCCCACGATATATATATATATATATATATATATATATACATACTACTGAAGACAAGATATACTAAAGCGCAGGAAACAGAGGTTTTTGTATTATTATGGCGCAGCAGTTTATGTGTCAAGTCAGACTAATGCCTCGATTAATTAAAATGACGCTCAGCGATGTAACAGCATAGAAAACTTTATGTAACAATCTTTCATTTTCTCTTGTCAAACTCCTTTCAGCAGCTTTTTGCTTGATATGAGTGTTTGATTTTTCTTCACGATTCATCTTTTCAGCTTCGAATTTCTACAAAAGAATAGGATATTTACTTAAGGTCCAGTGATGCTAAAGAGAGGAGCTATTTGGGTCACGTGTCTGTGATGTATAATGCCCTCCCCAACCAAACTGGGAGTCGGAGCCCCATGAGTTATTCTTTGTTGAACTGTCCATGCTTGGATGTTTGGGGAAAAAAGTTATGTTAAATATATTGTTTCGATTTCTCTTTTTAATACAAAAAGCAAATTTCACAAATATTTCAATGAACTTTCTCATGCTCATCGATGAAAAAGTATAAATTTTGAAGAATAAAAAAAATAAAAATACTTTAGCAAGGAATAACATTTTAGTGGATTTTCCAAAGGAAAAATACACTATTGCGTTCTCCCCTACCTCAACAGATGAGCCCGGGACCTTGTGATAAACGCCAATCGGAGGTCCTAGATCACGAAAACATACATGCAATTCAAATTCTTCTTCCCACAATATATATATATATTTATATATTGACAGGTGGGGTTTATAGTCTGTCGAAAAACCACAACACATCAATATTAACCTCGATCTTTTAGACCAAAACAATTCAGATACAGCAAGTAATCTTTACCTTGAACCTAATAAGCAACGGAATGGAGAGGGGGTGTAATGGCGTCCGTGCTGGGCCCTGGTTCACGAGTGCCTAAACCTCCCTCACACCGTAAACCCCATAACAAGATCAAAGGATATCCAATATGCAAATATATATATATTGTAACGGAACAAGGTGGTAAATTGGTTTTTCGGGTTTTGTTGAATGTCCGTTGGGCGCCAACTGTTGATTCGGTAGAGTTCCTTCTACCCCCTCCACAATTGTTACACCCCGGTTTAAACTAGCATCAGTAATCTCGTGGGCACAGGGAACCACACTTCACGTTCATGCACGAAGGGGCGAAATACACTCACGGCACAAATAAACTTAATTTTTTTTTATTCAACAATGACATTAACACTGGACTTTATTTGAACTAATAATGTGTCGGCGAAGCTAAGGCTTGTAACTCCGTCGGAACCGAATTGAAAATTACTAAATAATTGAATCAACAATTGAACTTCTTTCCCTTATTTGGAAACAATCTTTATGCATGGCACTGTAGTAATATTTTCGAAGCACTAATTTTTGAAACTTATGAAGTTACTTAGCACGAATTTGAATTCACAAAATTAAAGGGTTAACTCACAGACTTGAAAGTCCTACACGGGTATACACGTGCATTTAAACACACACAGGTGATTTATGAGAATTTTCCTTTCCTAAATCACTCTTAAGTTTACTTGTGAGAAATTCCGTTCAAAAAATAAACCATGCGGCTTTAAACAGGCTATCCAAGTTGCCTAACTATCTATAATCACTGAATTTATCACACCCTACGCTGACAAATATGGGCCGAGTATTAATATTGCTTCGGCCACCGGAGTCGCACTAGGTTGCAGCTGCAAACTGCAATATCCCGCAAGAGCGTGGTAGCAAACAGCAAGGGAGCTTGTAGCTAATAGTAAGAGTGCTGAACAGTAAGAGCGGGTCACTGACAGCAAGAGATCAATTCTTTAAGAACAAGACATTTTATAAACTTAACTGGCCCGCCGCTATGAGGTCACCAGACCAATATCCTATCATAAAGCTTGAACGCTTATCTAACCTTATAAGGGAGATTTAGATCACCATTACATCACCTGAGATGATAAGATCGATATCCAATGATATTCAATTCACAAAGTAATTCCAAATATGGAATGTGGACTCATGGAATTTTCCAAGAATTCTCCCAACTAAATAAGTTGACTCAAGAATTAATTTTCTTTTCCTGCAAATTTATTATCTTTTAAAATAAATCCTTAAATAATCTACTCTAAGCTAAACTAAGCTTAAATTCCTAAATAATTTAGACTTAATCTAAATTCCTAATTTCTATTATATTAAAAATCTAATATTTTAAAAATTAAAGGTTTTCTTTCTGAAAATTCCTGATTTAAATTAAATGAAAGTCTAACATAAATAAAATCACTGATGTGACTAAAAACTACAGCTAACGAATGTCTCTTCGCCATTAGCTTTTACCAATACAATGAATCGAAAATTATTTCAAGTTTACATTTTTTTACATTTGTAACAGACAAAAATAATATAATTAAAATTCGAATATTTCGCTTACAATAACTGACATATGTGAGTGTTGTCACAATATATTAAATTATTTTCTAGACTGTAAAATAATATCAACTTTAGGTTGGCATTGGAGTAATGTAACCCCGGTGAGATATAGAAGTGATATAATAAACAACCAACTGCTTGAATTAAAAATATCAATCAATTTATTTTCTTCCTTCAAACACACATTAAGAACAATATAATATATGAAACCCCTTAACTTTGGCTCGCTAAAAATAAAACCAAAACCCTTCCCTGGGTGCACCCCTTTTTCCTAGAGAAAATGACCCTGCCCCAGCTTATCAGAATAACACATGTAATAAAGTTTCCCACAAAACAATTAATAATAATAATGCATACAAATAAGATAAATACATTACTTAATATTTAACAAGTTAGAATATTTTCAACTATCTTTAGAAATGGTTTCGAACACTTTTCATTCGTTTAAACTCTTTGAAATAGAATTAAAATTTATTTCCCGGGCTTTCCCTTCTCCCAAAAGTATAGTTTTCACTGACTGTCCTCAGCGGTTTCACCTGTATTCGGTGAACTGAACACAGTTTTAGTTTCCATTAGATGAAAATTGTCCTTTGAGCTTTTCATCTGTATGCTTGATGTGACTATATTAAAGTTCTGCAATGCGCACATTTTATACACAAACATCAAAAAACAAACAATTTTCACAATGCTCGAATATTCATTTTAAAATGGCTTTAACCTTGTGTAAAATTATATTCGCACTGCCTACAAAACTTCTCCCTGAAAAGAATAGTTCCCCTTCTTTTTATAAAATTGCTTTAACGTGTCGAACAGTAGTCCTTTTCCTACTATTAATCAAGCAAAAATTAAGAAATAATGTTAATTTTCTTTTTTTTGCCTTTAGGAAATTCTTTCAGGAATTTCGTATCACCCCTTGGCGGGTTTTTAGTGACTTCTGCTTTAAGCTCTTAGAGTTCGTTATCCTCGAATTAAGAGAAAAAAACCTTTGAGTTAATCCTATTCTTTTGATATCGCATCGGCTTTTCTGGATAGGACTTGCTTCTATTGGAATTAGTTGAAATTCTTCTCCCATACAAAACGAAATTTTTACTTACGGTGGTGCGTCTAACTCTTCTGACCGTCTTGACCCTGGCCATACCTGTAGACCAATTTTGCCTCAGTCCATTGATGCACTCTAGTCCATGATTTCAGGGTGGAAGCCTTTGATCCTAAAATTCCTCGTCCGGGTGATTTTAATGGCACAACATCTGGACACACGAAAATAAATTCATATAGTTGCTTTCGAGAAAACGGGTTAAGTATCCATCCCCGCCTCTCGCCATTGTTCGGGCAGTAAAATACGCCTCGGCCACCGAATTTTAGCCAACCGCTCAAATCGGATAACTCGTGCTCTCTTACTTATTAGCAAAATATATCATTTCCTTCTTTCTTTTCCGCCAAAAATAAGTTTCGGTTTTATTTCTACCCATAAAACACTCTAAAACAAACACGTAACCCGAACTGCTTCCTTGTATGGTGTATCTTAACTGATCGTCTGATTCCCATGGGAAGTAAATCCAAATCAAAGCCACGTGACTTCCATATTTGAAAATACACATTTTCACACACTTTCTCCCTCTGAATTTCTAGCCTAAATTAATAGTGAAATAAACTAAAAATGGGAAAATCATGATTTTTACAGTGAATTAAAATTAAAATGGTTTCAACCATGTTTTAAGCAACAATGAATATTATATATAAACTTTTTATAAAACTCTTTGACATGTACATGAAAAAATGAAAATAGCACTTCATAAAACTATGAATCAGAATTAAAATTTTAATTTTAATGAAAGATAAATGTTCTATCTCTCACCTGTCACAGCTGCCAATAGCAACGTGACAATATATTACTGAAGACAAGATATACTAAAGCGCTGGAAAGAGGTTTTTGTATTATTATGGCGCAGCAGTTTATGTGTAAAGTCAGAGTAATGCCTCGATTAATTAAAATGACGCTCAGCGATGTAACAGCACAGAAAACTTTATGTAACAATCTTTCATTTTCTCTTGTCAAACTCCTTTCGGCAGCTTTTTGCTGGGGTTTATCGATATGTGTCATCTGTTTTAAGAAATAAAAATCATTTTGAGATAATTTTATTAATGCCAAAATACTTGATAGGATTCTTCATTATTATTTTCCTAATAAGTTTCAAGTTTTCTCTTTTTTTTCTCCTGGAATCTTTTAGATCATTTTTGACAGAGTAATAATTTTTTAAAAGCGAATTTGTGGATGTTTTTAACAGAGGGTTTAACACCATATCAGGAGAATGTCCCTGATTACACACATCAAAATTTTCCGAATGTAAAAATAAAGGTTCAGTATTTTGCAATCTTAATTTTGCTTCACATTCAAATATTTGTCAAACTAAAACTAAATACTGAGAACCACAGCAAGCATTCTATACTTTCCAAATCGTTCCTCTAGAGAATCAGTTTATACTTACGGTTTAATACAGTTGGCAGACATTGTTTTAAGGAACTAAACTTTAAATATTTTCTTCCTGGTAGTGTGAGTGATTGCCAGATGTGAATCACGAGTTAAAGTGCCAGTGTTATAATTTTTAGATTTCCAAACATCTAACCACAAAATAAATCTATTTAGAAATTCTTTGTTGACCGAAGAATCAGGATAAATTGGTTGTTGCTTGGAATCATTTAACTGCTCTCCTTTAAAAGATGTTTTAACATTCACGACATTCTACCAATCACATACTAATTCTATAAATTTAGCAGTCCCCTCAGAATTTAATATATTGTTTTCTTTCCCAACAATCTGAAGAGCAGAAATTACATAAGAATTAAAAACATTTATAATAAATTTAACATTTTGTCTTTCAAGATTAGATGGACATAAATATTTCCTTGATAAACCATATCCATAATTATTTAACCAAATTTCCTGATTTTGATGATTTCAATAAATTTCCACTTCAGACAGCATCTTTCAAGACATTTAAAGTTCTTTAGGAAAGTAAAATGCTTGTTCACTGTTTTTTTGGTTAATCCAATTATTCCTGACATTTTTTAAAATATGAACGGAATCAATGATAAAAAATAAAGGGTTATTTTGATTGCATGGATATTGATAACCTATGCTTAAGTGAGGTGGATTTGCAAAGAATGTCATTGCTTTACGATTTATAGCATTGTTATCACTACAAACACTTATTACATTAAAACCTATATTAACCAATTATAATTTTCTTAATGAATAAATGAAGTTCCTCTGCAGCAATGGATTTTATTGGCAAAATATGAACTTCCTTCATTGATGATAAAAAACTTTGTATCATAAAAACATATGCAGTGTTTGCAGCGTTTTCAGAGTTAAATGCCATATCAATAATTGAACCACCTTTAAAGTCTATATTAGGCTTTAAATGTTTCTCGTCTATCATCAAATTTACAATAAAAATAATTTGGATTTAGACAGTTAGCTTTTTCTGTAATATATAATAAGAAATTTTCATTGGATTGTTCACTTTATGGATTCATTTTAAATGAAGAGCAGATTTTCTGAATAGTTCTAGGATGAGGCATAATAATATTGCAGGAGCTTCTGAAAAATTTATATGCATGTGGTGAAATCGAATACAAAAATACCAAAAAATATGTAAGTGTGTAACAAATATCTTCTTTGTTCTTTTGCACAAAGGGATAATGAAAGTTGTTCAATAATGACGAAATCTTGCCCAGGGCACCAACAAACCACGCGATGGCCCTGAATGTTAGATACTGTATTAATATTATTAACAGTTTGAGGAAATGTTTCCTTACCAATTTTGGTTAATTCCACCTGTTGAATAAAAAATCCTACGTTGTAAGTGTTCTGAAATTACAATAGATGCTTTGATGTAAGGTATAGGTATTGTATTAATATACAGAAAAAGAACTGTTTGATTTTTATAAACAACAGTCCAGTCATCAGAGAATTTTTATTTTTAATGCAATTTACTAATTCAAAAAATGTTGAAAATGTCCTTTCTTTATCGTACTGTATCTTTGAATCAACACTTTCTTCTAAAGCACGTTTTAAGCTATTAATTTCAGTTCTCTGTCGTCTTTCATCTGGGCTACTTCTGTTTGACGATGATGTAGATGATAAGTATTTGGGGAGTTTGGAAACTGTGAAGGAATAACACCATCTCGAAGCCTTGGGCGATCTAGAACAACTTTAATAGTCACACCTTTTTTATCATCAAAGCATTCAACATATCTCTGAATATCAGATTCTTGGAAATGTAATTCACAGACCTACAATGACAACAAAAATAATAGTTATATTCAGTGCTTTAGTTGGAAAAAAATATTTCCCCTTACGAAAATTTTATATAGAATTCTAAAGAAAGAAAAACCTATAGAATATCATTCAGAGCCATATAGAATTATGGCCCATTTTCTATAAGCATGTCTTATAGAATTTTCTATAGAAATGTCCATAGAATATTGGTGGAAATTTCTACAGAATCTCTCTACAGATTTCTATATATATATTCCATGGAAATTTCTATGGAAAAGACATGTATTTCCTATAGAAGTTGTATAGAAATGTATAATATATTCTATAAAGAAACATGCAGGACATTAATGATTTAGAAAACAATAAATTATTTTATAAAAATTATACGTTCCAAGAATCACTTTATTTTTTTCTGAACATTAAAATAAGTAAAACAAAACCCCCAAAAAATCTGAATACAAAATAGTATTATTATTTATTACATAAATTCCCACATGAAAATCTACAGATATTCTATATTGCTACTGTATTGTGCAGAACACATACTTGGTGTAGCAGAGAAAACAAGAATAGTAGCGATAGGCAAATTAAAATCTTAAAAAGATTTATTTGAGTGGACATTAAAACTTGTGAAGACTTATGTACCAACTTTTCCAGCTTAAATTCATCTATAGCTGTCGTCTCAAAGTTCAATTCTCTGTTTCTAATAATTGAAAGAATAATTAATAATTCAATTACTGAATAACAGTTCTAATATCTTCTTGATATTTCTTAAACAAAATTAACGTGTCTCACAAACTCTGTGACTTGATGGGAAATTAATTCCTCAACTATTATAGTAATCTTAACTTTACCACACTTCCTATTAATAATAATAATAATTAAAAGCAGAATTTACTGGAGTATGGGTATTACTTCACATTAGAATTAAAATAACACAGGAAAAAAAGAAAAATGACATATTAGAATTTGAGGAAAAATTTTTAATTATGCAATAGTGAAGGAAAATTACAAGAATACAAGAAATTAAGTAGACCTTGAATTGATCCTATTTCCTTCTGTGACTGGCGAAGATCAGAGAGAAGCTAACATCAGTTCAACTAATAACCATTTCCTGTCCTTTCCCAAAGTCTTAAGTTTTTTGTAAGATGTACCTCTGAGTACGTGGAAACTACTTTAAAGAAATTATGTGTCAACTCTGAAGCCAGTTAGAAGTAAATTTAATATTTGTGGTACTGATGTTTTTATTTCTAAAAGGCATATATTCTACAGAATTCGGAATTTGTTTTATGTAATTTGAAAAATTACATTTTAACAGATTATAAAAGTTGTTTCTATTAACAGTGAATATATGAATATAAAACTTTTAAATCAGCAGAGTTAAAGGATTCTACATTTCTTATTATTTTCAATTAAAACTACTGAGTTAAAAGTTGAGGTTTAGGGAATTTCTTACTTACTTTTAAAAAATATTGATTTCATTACTGATTTATTATTAATGCCTTGTGTTTTATTTTCTTATGTTCTTGGAAATATTTTCAATGCAGATAAGTTAGAAATGTAAACGTATTTTCAATTATCTTATATTTATGATTAAGTTCTTTATCATAATTTCTGTGACTGATATAGTTTTCGTTGTTATAATGACTCTTTTGTTGTAGATGCACTTGATTTCCATTACAGTTTATTTACAGTTCTTATTAATGTCTTATATTAATTGTATTAGTAATGGGAACCTGTATGAGAAATAGGATTGCTTTGTCCACGAGTACTAGTGGTATTTCTAGATGTAAATATTGTTTCTTATTGATTTGCTGGTATTTGTGTAACTGTTTTTGTTAGATTGTTCCAGTATATTGCTGGCGTGCCAAATGCCTTTGGCGTGCTACTGAGGTTCTTTTTTTAATTTTTATTTGATCCAAACAGACTGAAGAGGATTTTTATTTTTTTTTCCTTCTCTAATAATTTAATAGTCAAATAAGTCCTTCAATGATGGTTTCGGCTTGAAACCTCTCTTCGAAGGCAGCCCAAAATACGGGAATGTTTCGGTCATCGGATACGGCCCTTATTGTCGAAGGGATTTTCGCTTCGGCCCCGTCCCAATCTTGTCTTGCTTCGGCGGGGCTGGACTGTTTTCCCCTCTCCGATCTCCCGCTGGAGAACGACTGCTGGCGGCGGCTTGCTGCGAGGGCAATCGGACTTCTCATGTACTTCTCAGTCTTAGCAGTCAGTCGCCACTATCGGGCTCTTCTTGTATTTCACGGCGGTGACTGGCTGCTAAGACTATCGAGCTCCTCTCGTACTTCTCGGTGGCGCACTCTTCTTCCCTTTACTCTGCTTCTATTCGCCAGGTGGAAACGCTCCTAGGTGGCGGGCTGTCACAGACGCACTCTTCTACTCTTCCTTGGCTGGAGAGCTCTCTCTGGGCACCTGCTCACTAACGCACTGAAGTCTCTGACTTCTGCAGCTGGTTTTAAGCCCGACAACACGTCCATTCCCGCAAACAAGGGGAGGGAAAGGAAGCGCTGCCGGCTCAGTTGACTTTATTCTAGGGGGAGACACTGCTGTGAAAACCGTCACGTAACAATATCTTAAAATATTTATTTTGATGACTTTGTGTTTATGATATGGTTCTTCTAATTTTGTTTTTGCTAAAATTTTATTAATTTTTGATGTATAATTTTTGCTGTGGCTTTATATCTATTGTGCTTTCCCGAGAACTGATAACATGGAGTAATTTGATTATTGTTTCAATATGAATTTACGATGGCTATAGTAGACATCGTAAGATCTTAAGATTCATACATGTGAAAAGCCATATCAGTGTAAATTCTGTCAAAAAAGCTTTTGCCAGTCATCCAACCTTAAGGCAGCTATTAAATTATCGGAAGACAACTACACACAGAAGAAAAGTAGACACATTCCTTAACTACGTGGTATCTTAGTCTGATATGTAACAATGAAAGAAATTGAATTAAAGTATGTAAAAACTAAAAGGAACTATGCAGATATATTTACTAAACCTTTAACTCGAATCTTATTTGAAAAAAATGTGTCAAAACTAGGATTAAGAAAGTGACAGTAAAATATAGAATTACAAAAATGTATGCCTGACCTTTACTCTAACATACTTTTTTCTATTACGTGTTTGATTTAACATAATGTTTAACGCCCTCCGGAAGAAAATAATCCTCTATAATTTTGTGGAAAAATGTAGTAGAAATGTTGTGGAAGGCGCTTACATTGCCATCCATTGTGGGAAGAATTTTATTGCATTACCTACAATACAGTGAGAATGGGGAAGGTTAGGATATTCCCCTGCTAATCCTGTTCGGATTCTTCTTTGTAGTACATCTTCCCCCACTTGTGATTCAACGCCATAGCCAGGTATTTCTTTATTACTGAAGTAATCACCAACTGAATTTTATTTCAAAGGATACTTATATTTTGAAGCTGCCTGACCCTTGTTCTTTAATAGGTTCTTTTGATAAAGAGGAATTCGGATCTTTTAAATTCTGTCAAAAAAGCTTTTGCCAGTCATCCAACCTTAAGGTCCATCTTAGAATTTATCACAGATATCAATCTTTCTTACAATGACATTAGTCCTGGTGCAGATGACAGAGAATTCATTACACTGTTCCTTCAAAACAAGAACAAGAATCAGGGTACTTTCTTAAATGTTCTAGCTGAAACAGCTACCAAATCTGAATATGGAAAACAATTGTGTGCGATTTTTATCTTTTTTTTTTTTTTCTATTCTAAAAAATAATAATCAAATGTTGAAGCTCTCATTTCAATTAAGTATCTCATTACTATTTAATTTCTCCGTTTCCGCAAACGTGAGAGTTAAGTTCTTTACTACTACTAATTGAAATAATTTCTCACTTGCTTCTATTCGGTTCACCTGTGTGAATGTTAAAGCGCGTGATTAGAAATGTCTTTTCCTATATTCACCTGTGTGAAATATTATTTATAAAAGCAATGGCTATTCTCTCTCACTTGTATGGTTATATTGCTCATTGAATCTAATGGCTTTTACTATTTTCACCTGTGTTAAATAATTAATAACTTCATTCTCAATAATAAAGTTCTCTTCCGTTGAATCAGCTTTTCTAACTATCTCACTTCGGTAATTATCCTCGCCTGCGTCTTCTCACACAGTATTCCCTCCAAAATGGAATAAGAATTAATTACTTACAGTTAGCTGTATTCTTTCGGCTTTTCACCTTGGTGTGTCCGTCCCAGTTGATTCGGTTCGATTGAAATTCTTCCACCAGTATTCATCTATCCGGACCAACACTTAATCTGCAACCTCACTTCTCGGCTCGCTTTGAATATGGTGCGACTTTCCTCGTCAGTTGATTTCTTCTCCCCACAATGCACCGGGACTTTGGCGTCTGCTAGAGGAGGCTACACTGACTTCTAACGGCGCTATTATTTTGGTAGGCCAATGAAGGCTTTTCACTTCGTATGAAAATAATTATCTCGGATTAATTCTTCCAAATAATTTTAGTTCCTTTCATTTCTATTTCGGATGATATGGAGTTCTACTTCTGGGTAACTCTTTCTTCTCGTTGCCTTTGTTCGGAGACACTCTTTTCCATTGGACTTCAGATCTTCTTTGGGTGATAGGATTTAAACATTTACTCAATAGGAGTCGTAGCTCAGTTCATAGTTATCAGAGCGCTTACTTTTTAGTGATATGATCTTTAGGATCCAAGGTGACTGAAGCTCCCCCTTTGCTGATCTTTAGGCTGTAATTCTGATCAAGAAGCCGCCTTAGTATATTAGTTCCAGCCTATAGGTCTACTCCAGTCTACTGTCCCTCCCAGTCCAGAATGAGGCTGTGATATGCCTTTTATTTCGTAACTTCTTGTTACGTAATATCCCATTTAAATATTCAAATTTAAGATTTGAATCTTCACAAAAAAAAAAAAAAAAAAAAAAAAAAAAATTCTTTTCAAGCTTCTCTTATTTTATAATTTTAACTAATACTAATTAAATTATTTTTAGAATAATTTAATATCTCAACATATATATACAGAACATAAACGTAAAATTTCCAAATCAATATTCATATCCATCGAAATCTTTCATCATTATTATAAAAGAGAAACACTGTACTGAATAAAATTGCAATTAAAAAACCATTTAAATATGAAATGACAAACAATATCAAATAATGCAATTGATGTTAAAAAAATTAAAAAACAAAACAAAACAAACATATGAAATTGATATGTAAAATTGTAATTGTCTTTACTTTCTTAAAGGATAATATTATATTTCATAATATATATTAGAAGTTAATTTGAAAGCAAATGAAAAAAACATCATTCAAATAATCAACTTCGTATCAACTTTCAAATTTCCTATCATAAGTAAATTAAGAAACTATATGTAACATAGGAGGTGGAATAATAATGTATTATAGAAAAAAATACTTAGTAACTGAAATCCTAATCGAAAGCAAAAATCATGAAAATTGCATATGTATTGTTAAAAGTTAAACTTCAAATGCTTCTGAAACAAAGCATCTCTTCTTTTTAAACCAATCTGTAAATCAGCGAAAAAGACTGAAATTGCTAACTGTAGACCAATCTCATTAGTTTCAAACCTATCTAAAACAATTATGGATTTAGAAACAAATAAAATTATTAATATTTTTAACCAAATTCCCAAAAATATCCTCAAAACAAAAAGTTACAAAGAATTAAAAATACCATTATAGATGGTAAAGATTAAGTTGTAAAGTAAATGTAAAAAAAAAAATTAAAATGATGAAAAGTGCATCATATCCTTTCTTGACTTAAAGAAATTCACAATTTCAGTGATGTTGCCCAGAAGCACCACTTTTGTAGCAGCTTCCATAGCAGTAAAATTGCTGAATTTTAGCAGCAGAACCCCAATTTGTAGCAGGTAACATTATGAATGTATATACATGTAAATATACACACATACACACAAGTATATACACATATACTGACCATGCTATATTTAAAAAGAAATAGTCATCATTTTCTTTTTTCTACCATAATGTACAGCATGCAAATTGAACCTTTCTGAAAAAATCATATTTTACAAGTCTTGCATTATGAAGAAGGGTTAACGTGCATACCCACCAACACTTAATGTATGAAATAAAGTAGATACAGCATGATGAAACTCTGCATACAGTTTAATTATTTAGAGGGAAAATTGGGAAATTTCTTTTTTTATAAGTCAAAGGCAAAATTGTATCCAATTCAATAAATTTCTTACATACATTAATTTATGTACTCTATCAACTACAAATATGAATGAATAACAAAGTCAACTGGTAATGCAGATAATTTTTTTTAAAACAATCTTACTTACTTACTTCTTCTTACGGACGTCCAGGGTTGTTGGCTCCGATAGTCCGATGTCCATAATATGTCGTTGCTGCCAGAATCCAAAAACGTTTATTTCTTAGGACGTCTTGAAGTTTGAAAGGGCTTCCTAATGCTGATAGAAGGGCCTGTCTTGAGGAGCATAGAGTGGTACACTTCAGAAGGATGTGTTCCAAGGTTTCTTCTTTCATTCCGCAAAACAGACAGAGGGGAGACTCACTAAGGTTGAATCGATAGAGATAGGTTTGGGTCACTATATGTCCTATTCTTGCTCTTGCTGCAAATGTGGCAGTGGATCTATTGATATCTCGATATTTTTCAAGATCATTTGGTTCTTTCTGTATAGAATATAGATTTCTTCCTTTTGTTTCTCTTGACCAACAATGAATCCATTTTTCTTTTAAAACAGTTCTGGCAGTGCTGATGCATTTCTTAAGAGAATATTGTGGGAGAAAGGTGGGACTCATGTTTGCTGCTTGTTGGCAATTCTATCTGCACAATCAATTGCACAATGGGAGGGGACCCACTGGAACTGTACTTGTTTCTCTTTATTAATAAGATCATTGAGCAGAGTTATTATTTCTTTAATTCTGAACCAATAATGGTCTGGTTCTTGCTTTTTTATAAGATATAAGGCACTTTTCGAATCAGTGATTATACAGAATTTGTCTTCTTGAAGATGTAAGCAGTTTACCAAAGCAGCATTTATTGCTAATAATTCTGCATCAGTACTAGAAGCTGCATTAGCTGGGACATAGTACTCTTCATTGGTAAAGTGATTATAATATCCTGCTCCTGACTTATTATGTTCAAGATCAACTGATCCATCTGTATAAATTTTACGGATTGAGAGTACTTATTGTATATTAGTTCCAGAGACTGTTGACGGAGTTCTTCATCAAGGTTTGTTCTTGTTATATTGGACGGAAGATTTATTTGTATTTCAATATCAACTTTCTTCCATGGGGGTATTTCACAAATTGGTATCTCTTCTGGATTATCAGAAGGCATAATAGCAGAGAGTAATCGAACCTTTTTTATATATGATTGAGGTATTGTTGTTTCTATTAATGTATGTATTGGATGATTCTTAGGAAGTGATAAAATTTTTAGATATTTCTCCCATGCTTGTTTCTGAAGGAGTAGGTTAATGGGTTCTATAGCTAATTCAATTTCCATAGCTGAAATAGGTGTAGTTTTTGGACACCCTAAACAGATTCTTAAGGCTGCTGATTGGATTAATTGTAATTTATTAATGTGAGTTTTTGCAGCGGCTCCCCAAACCTCACTGCAGTAAGTTAATTTAGTTCTTATAAAAGCTAACTAAAATGTTCTCAAGGTTAATGTATCAGCTCCCCATTGTCTACTAGCAATTATTTTGATGGCATTTAAATGCTTGTTGCTTTCTTCAACTGTGTTTTCAATATGGTTTTTCCACCTTAGTTTTTTATCTAGGTGTATCCTAGCAACCTAGGGCAGTGATTATACTGAAGTTTCTTATTATTTATTATTAAGTGGGGGATGTAGTCGGCAAACTTATTTTTCCTTGTGAAGAAAGTATTTTCTGATTTTTGAACAGAGATAATTAATGACCATTTTTCACACCATTTTAAAATTTGATTTAAAGCTAATTGCATTACGTTATTAGCTACATCAGGGTTTTTATGAGAAGTGAAGAGTGTCACATCATCTGCATAAGTAATACATTTAACATTTGGAGGTAGATCGTTTTCAATATCACAGACTGCAATATTAAATAAAGTTGCACTTATAACTGCACCTTGAGGGGTTCCATTCTCTACATTAGTCAATGGCCAGCAATCAAGTAGTGCTAATGTTTTAATACAGCGATTATTTAAAAAGTTTGCCAAATATCTTAACATATTTCCTTTTAAGCCTATTTTCATACACTTTAATTGAAGCTGCTTTTGATAAGATTCCTCATAAAACTATTCTAAGTCTAAAAACACTGCTAGAGTCGATTCTTGTTTTTCGAAGTGAGCATAAATATGATTGGTAAGGTACATTAATGCATCATTGGTACTTCTCTGTTGGAAAGATTACTTAATAATCGTTTAACATGGAAATCAGAAAAATACAATCTCTTAGCTTAATCACAATATGCTTACAGAAAACAATTTGCCAAGACATGAGGTTAAAGCAATTGGGCGGTATGACTTCATTTGAGATTTATCTTTGGATGGTTTCAAAATAGGTATAATTAATGATGTGTTCCATTCTATTGGGATGTTGCCTGTCTGCCATATTTTATTAAAGATTTGCAAGATGTTAATAAGCATTTCTTCAGAGCAGTGTTTAAGCATATCATTATGAATTCCATCAGGTCCTGATGCTGAGTTTCTCAATTCAGCAATTGCATCTTTTATTTTTTTAATTTAAAAGGATTATCCATAGGATCATGTGACAGGAATAGAGTTTCAAGCTGAGTGGTTAACAGTTTTTCTTTAATAGTTAGTGATTTGGGCCATGGGATCCTCTTCATATTTTCTTTTAACAGTTCCAGCAGTGGCAGATTTTGAAATCCATGTCCTGTACTGTGCTCTGGCAGATTCAACAGCTTTTAGTAAATGTTTGTTTATTTCAATTTTATTGATATTGTTCTGTTTTGAATTCATATATGACTTGATTTGTCTCAAGCCATTTATACTTTCAATATTAATGTTGCTTCGTTGTTGTATCATATGTTTGTTAACACTAAATCCATGTTCTATGTCCGTACTACCATGTGATATGCATAAAAGTGCTTGAACACCTAAATGTTTGTATTTGGCATTTCCACTATTATTTTTTAAAGCTAATATATGTGCCCAGTATCTATCTATTCGTATATTCTTATTATTAAACTGCAAGTTTTCCCCGCTCAGTTCTGCATCACTTTCTTCAGATGATTTATCACTGTCCCTTGAATTATCATCAACAACGCTGAGATGTTGGAAGGATCTTCAGCCTCTAAACATACCCATTCATCGGCTATACTCGTTATATCAGTGACAGATATTATAAAGCACTTGAAATGTTTACAACCTTCGTAACGCACAAAGAACTCATCTGTGCATTCTGTAAAATATATAGCCTCGCTTTTACCTAATGTAATAAGATTGTCTAATGGCAAGTTTTTCAGCAGATATTTCGAAGCAGTCAAATAAAATGAGCGGGCATCAAGCACAATATCTTTCCTGTCTTTCTCTGACAGCTTTTTCAGTTCCTTTTCGGCATCTAAACCGAGCTCTACTTTCTTCCAATTTTGCCCATCGTCTATTTCTACGTCTTTGATGGAGACTCCATCTTTATTAGAGTAATTTTCTAATTTCATGAAATGCCCCATGATTCTTTTTAACAATGAAAGCATTTCATCATACATCAAATGTATGAGGGGCTTTTCCCTCTGGAAAAGTTATAAATAATCAGTTAACATAATACAGGCATTTTTTATGAACAGTACTTTTGGTAAAAAATCTTTAGACTGTAATGATCTTGATAACATTTTCCATGTTGGAGAATCATTTTTTGACTCTTGAGACCCTTTAAAAAAATCCTTAAAAGCTTCGTACTGCTCAATTACCCTGTCTAAAGAGGTGTGTAACGTAAGCCAATGATTGCTGACACACCTCAAAAACAGATGCTCTGGCATCAGCAACTTCCTCTGTAGGGCACTAAATTTCTCCGACTGTACAGCAGATCTTTTAAAAAAATAGTACAAGTTTATAAGTAAAGTTTCTACTTCTGTACCAAAACAATCTAAAGCTTTTCCAAAGGCATTGTGCACATAATGTAACGTGCAAGTTCCTATATCAAGCATGTGTGGAAAGTGGCTCTTCAATTTATTTTTTAAGGATATCATCACATTTGGACCTTCGCTATTAAAGCTTACAAGTTTTGTTGATGGAAGGTCAATCACCGCTTCTAAGACACAATTTAACAAGCTTAAAGAAATTGAATTTAAAAATCTACAGAAAATTAAGTTATATTTAGATAAATTAGCTAACAAATTAATCTTGTTCTAGTGACTTTGGTATTAAAACTATTAACTTCTTTTCAAATTTAAATGTAATCCCAATCTGACATATAAAAATTTTAAAACATACACACAATAATTATGTTATATGGCCTCTAGATAGTAGACTTTCAAACTCATACTTGAGACTTTTGAACTCAACTTTTCACACTTGACCAATAACAGCAGTTGGGGATACATCATCAGATTCTACGAATAAGCCAGCGTCTTTCATGTTAATTACATCCCAACATTCTTCGTCCACCCATTTGATTAAGACAAATGTTGTGAAATATTCAGACATTGTAATGTACTGTAGTTGATTAAAATAAACTTCCAAAGCAAAAAAATTATAGGTAGTACTTCACTCTAGGCTGTTGTAAAGATGGTGTTGTTGAAAGGTTGAATCTTTTCGCATGCGTTCCCACCTATCACGTAGAAACGGTGTACTTCAAAATTAGTTTTCCTTTTAGTTTTGTAACGTAGAGAGTGGATTCTCGACCCTCTAGTACGATAAAATTAACTCTGCGAAATACTACCCCTTGTAACGTGAGATAAATATTAACCTGAAAAGAAAACTCACCAAACTCTGCTACCAAAAAATATAAAATAACCAAAATTACATTAAACTCCTTAATTCTGACGAACTCCGATGACTCCTTAAGGGGACGGTCTCATAGTGGCTAGGCCCATAAATTTCACTAAAGATACGATCCCTTAATTCAGCAAAAGACACCCCTCCAAAAACAATCAATCTCTTCTGGATTAATAATAGGTACTTCGTTAAATCCACCAACTTAACTAAGAGGATTAGATTATTAACTTTGCTGTAATAAAAGTAAAATCCGAAGAGGGGTAGTTTCCTTTTCTCTCGTCTCTTCAAAATATTAATTATTTAAATTAGAAAATACTGATATTTAATCCCATCCTAAATTTTAATCTCAAATAAATTGTTTCAACCAAAACAATTAAACACACAAAATTTATACACTTAAGACATCTTTTATTAGCCTTTATTTCTTTACACATAAACTAAATCACTTTGGTCAAGTTAACCTATCGTTTTCTTAACCGACGGCAATGAAATTGGCTTTTTGTCAAACAAATAAGCATACAATGTAATATTAATGATAATATCACTGATGGATCACACTATTAAACTACAAACGGCAAAGATAATTTACCATAACCCTACCCCTTTCGCAGGTACCTGGAAATAATCTCCCTAAGAGTAAATACATAATAAAGCATTGAACACTGAAATATAAAATAACACTGTAATACAATCTGACTATGTATGTTTTAAGTATCTTACCTGTGATAACATTAAGTGTTCTAAATAACCTTTTCCTAGCTTAACAGCTGGAGATAAGAGAGAGTAAAGCCAAGTGTTTAAAATATAATTATAATCATTACAAAAGGTAACAACACTGGTTATTATGTCCTTTTCTCTTTTTTTTTTATTTCTTGTTCCAACGATATATCGCTGTACGATATACAGTTTAAACACCTGGTTAGAGGCTACTTGGTAAAGTTCAGCTTTTCACCCCATGTATCGAATGGAACAATTCCAGTTAAAAAAGATAACACTGAATTCCCCTCTATAAGAATAGTCTCCAAACGACATTGAATGTGCTTAGCATCAATAATAATATTTCACAAAATCTCTTTAGTGTAAATTTTTAAGTCTTTAGGGCCCTTAACATTAATGTGGTAGCCTTCTCAAAGTTACGTAGGTTTTCGCTGCACAAAATGGCTTCCACCTAATGTATTCTCAGTTTCTTTTTCTAGTTTCTCTTATTAATAGTTTTGGTTCTTTATTTTTTTCCTCTCTTCCCCCATATTTCTAGTTTTCTTCCTTCCTTATAGGGGTTTTCCTCTATGCGGGAAGACACAAAAGTTTATACTCACTAATCTGAAGTAGCGCTCCGTTGACTTCTGTCGCATTCTAGTCGGACGCGGTCCAATCCTTCCCTTGGGCCTACGGTTAGGTTCTGAACTCCATTCGTAGTCTTCTTCCTCACAAATTCCAGCATCGCTGCGAATCTGTAAACACCTAGGTATTATTGTGCTCCGGCACAATAATAGTCACACACCATTGTGAAAATTACATTTCACTGATGTATGAGACTTAATAAAGAAACTGATTATTAGAATTTTCAGACTTCAGGCACATATTTAGATCACTTAAACATGTTAACCTATTCCTGTTTTCTTCATCCAGGAATGTCTGTTGGGATTCCTGAAAAGCTTTCTCCAAGTTCTTACACTCCAGGCGACAGCCTCTATCACTGGGGTTTTCTCTTTTTTTAACCACATCAGGCTTTGACAAATAAGATGGGCAGCCTAAAAATACAGATTGGATTGCAGCTGGGTCGATGTGTGGAGTCTTCAATGGAACTTCAAGTTTTTTCGCTGTATTTTGGTCATAATAGACAGATTTCCTTATGATAAATGAGTCGTCAAAGTGAAGGGAGCAGATCTAATAGAAATACATACAAATGCATTATTAGTAATATATTAACCAACAAAAAAAGTTACAATTGGCCTGTAGTTGCTTTGTAATAAAACGTATCTACTCAAATTCAATTAATTTCGTTTTCCAAATGAATTTGTTAAAATTAAATCTGCCGAATTAACAACTAACTCACCTTTGTTGAATTTGTTATCTGAAAATCCTTTCTTGGAATAGCAATAACCCACTTCTTCTTGAGGTCTTCATATTTAGGAAGCGAAAAAACTTGAACTTTAGGGCCAGTATTGTAACGTGTAGTTTTGTTACTGTCGAAAATAAAAATAATAATAGAGTTTTCACCCTGCTACCAAAATAAAATAAAAAATATTACTTGAAATTCTCAAGTTCGACGGCTAGACAATTAAATGAAATAGTAGGTGATTTCCTGTTTGCGATTCCTGGGCCCATAAATAAATCACAGCAAAGGTTCCCATTTGACTTCAAAATGTCTAGAAATATTACAACTGATTGATTTATTTATTAAAATACCTAAAACACCAGCTTAATTAAATATGTACCCAAATTTCTTAAGGTAATTCCCACTGGATTGCAATTAATCAGCTTAATGTCTGAGATAACTATGAAATGCATATATAAAAGTTAAATGAGTAATGTGATTGTTTGATATTAACTTTAAACGTTAAGATAAAGTGAATAAACATGCAAAACGGATAAATATCAGTAAACACTAAAGAATATTTTATTCTTTAAAGTAAGACAAGTAATGAACAATTATTTATATATATATTGTAACGGGACGCTGCTCTTGGGGGTAATTTTAGCCTTTCAGGGGTTGTTCGGGTATTTGTTGGGCGCCAACCGAAAAGTCCGTTCGGTGAATTTTCTATCTACCCCCTCCAAAGTCGTTACATGCCCGGTAAACTAATCCAGTCCATTCGGAGCGTGGAAGAGCCACACTTCACGTTCACGCACAAAGAAGCACAACGCATTCACCTCATTAATTAAACTTAACACCTTTATTCAACACTGCAAATAATAATATGTCACTTCACTTGAGAATAACAATTTTGGCGAAGCTATGGCTTAGAACGACGTACTGAAATAGACGAATAATTTGCACTAACTGAACTGGGGAGCACTAAATAACTCGCGGAATCCTGCACGGGTGTACACGTGCATTGAAACAGAAAATTTGCAGCCTTGCTTTGCAAATTATTTTCAGTAATTTTTCTCATAAATGATTTATAGAAATTTAAGGCTATCCATGGGTTGCCTATTCTAACTAATGATAACTTGGTTTAACACGCCCTATTTCTAACAAACAAGTCGACATGACTTGGATTTGCCGATAATTTGAGACACGGCTTCCAATACCACGTTCGCGGCGGTCGACGAGGCCAGATGCATTGTAGCAAAGGTCAGGAGAACTAAACGGCGAGGGAACAGCAGGCAAGAGAGCAAACGGCAAGAGAGAGAGAACTTCTCCGAACACCCCTTTAAATAAGTGTGAGAGTGCCGCTATATGACGTCACGCGTCCCCTTCACCATTCAGATAGCAGGATTGCATATCTGCCCAAATAAGGGATATCACCTCATTATTACCTCATATCGAGAGATAATGCTGATTAACCAATAAGATTACAATGCTTACAACAATTCCTAATATGGAATAATGACCTCACGGAAAATTCCTAAGAATAGGAAATTCCCAAACCCAAATAAACTCGGCTGAATTAAAGCAAAAGAAAATTAATTTCTTATTTTAAAAATTAAATCTAATCTAAGCTAAATGAATCTTAAATCCTTAAATATTTTAAAATTAATCTAAACTCCTAAATCTTTCATATTAAATTCTAACATTTTAAAACATAAAGATTTATTCCTAAAATTCCTAAGATTCTGACTAAAACTAAATTAAAGCCTAAAATAAAATAAAATTACTAATAATGACTAAACTAACGCTAACGAAGTTTTTCCGCCATTAGCTTTACAAAACAATGTTTCGGAAAAAAAAAAAAAAAAAATTCTTTTTTTTCTTTTTTTAGTTGACATTTCTTTGACATTTGCAAAGGCAAAAATAATATAACTAAAATTCTAATATTTCGAGTATTATAATAATTGACATATGAGTATTGTCACAATATATATTAAAATAATTAAGATATATTTCTAAAATTAAACTCTATCCTTTCAGTTTTTCACCTCTGATATTAATGTCTTTACTCCCCCATATAATGTGGTGTGCGTTGGCATCAATACCAGTGATGAGTTGTTCCTTTTTGTCTCTCACCATGTTAATAAGTTTAATAAACTCCTCAGCAGGTGGAGGTTCAGGTGAATCATAAGGAAAGTAAGCAGAGGTAAATATAACATCCCTCTGTTTTTCCTTATCATTAAACATAACTTTAATTGCTACCAAATCAGTGGTGCAATATTCAGTTAGAGTAAAATACTTAATATTCTTTTTGATAAATATACAAGTACGTGGTTTATTGTTAGAACATGCAATGATAGTTCTTCCAATATTTCCCAATCCTCTTACCTTATCTTTGTAACACCATGGTTCCTGGATAAGGACGATGTCTACAGCTTCTTCTAAAATGAACTTGCATAGTGTAGCAGTTGCTGCCTTGCTGTGCTGTAGATTTACTTGAATAATCTTCATAGCCTAAAAAAAAAAGGGGGGGGGAGGCTTTATTCAAGGTTTGGAGGAGGTACCAGATGTTGGATTGTCAAGGTCCATCCCTGTATTCTCCTCAATGTTTGCCTCTTTATCCTTTTTCCCCAGGATATTAACAGTAACCCTGGTTAAGTTTAGGTGAGGCTTATATTGTAACTCTGCTAATTTCTTAGCAGATGTTTCATCTATGCCCAAGACCAATTTTTGTCCTTTGGCTTCGACTCTACGACTAATGAGTCTCCATTCCCTGGGATTTATTCCCTGGTTCTGTATCTCAAGTCGTTTTATGATAGTTTGGACCTCTAGCTGCGGTGAGCCTGGGATCCAAACTAAGATCTTTATTGGTTTTGGGAGATCTTTTACTTCCGTAACCTTGTATTTATTAGTCTTTATAAAGACTTTCTAACCATTCCTTAGTAGATTTACTAGTACATGTTATTCTTAGATAACTCCCTAGAAATCTACTTTCCTCAAACTGAGGATTAGCCTTCCCGGGTGGGATTTTATCAATCTCCCCGAGAATGTCATTTTCAATGACATTGGCTTCTTCCTCTGTTAGTTTTGAGTCAGGAAAATTTACAGGGACAATTGCCATTTTAATGGCAGATGCTATGTCCTTGTATGTTACAGGGTTTGAAGAACCCTTTGATATTTTAGCAGGTTTGCCCCTTGGAGAGGGGTTGCTATCCTCAGAGGTGGGCCTTTTACCGGTCCCACTCTTGGTAGCTACCTGCTTTGAAGAAGCATTACCCGGTACTTCAGAGTCTCCGGTTTTAGCTTCTAGTTTTCTAAGTTTTTTCAGTTTTTTACGCTGAGCCCGGAAAGCTTTCGCTTTTCCAGGTTCAAGCGTTGAAAACCTGAGGTGATGTTTTTTTCCTGAGAGTCTCTACTAGTAGTTGCCTCTTCAGTTTGTTTGGTTTCCAAGGTCGCATTGCTCCCTTGTGATTCATTACCGTTCGAGTTCCTCTGAGGGTCCTTGAACGTGGGTTTTTTTTTCTTTTTCAATTTTATCCATAAGTTTTATTTACTTGGAGAAAATAAACAGTCACCAGGCAGACATCCCCATATTTGCCTGGAAGGCGCTGCCTAGGTAGCTTAAATACTGTGGGTGTCGCCAGGCAACCCACAGGGATCGTTCATGACACTAATTTACCCCGTAGTGCCATACATCCATCGGCACGATGCCTTACACCTTAGATTCGGGGACCAGAGCCTCGTTAGCCATCTATAGTTATCTATCTAGAGCTATCTAAAGTCTATCTAGAACCTATGATGTTGCCCGCCACCCACGACGAGGACGTGAGGT
>JAFIDM010001028.1:10874701-10887784 GCA_023159025.1 Thereuonema tuberculata | reverse complement strand
TTTAAAATCCAATTCGTTTCACTGGTTCCACGTGGCCATTGGGGATTGGCATAAACGGCTAGATGGAGGAAGGAGCCACTTTGAAGGAGAAACAATAGTATTATCCTGACAAATCAAACGCAGAACAGAGTCGCCATCGTTCAGACGGTACAGAAACAAGAGATAATATGCCCGGGTATAATACATCGGATGGTGAAACGGAAATTGTTCAAAAACGCATACTTTCAGAGACCAGCACACCAAAGTAGAGAAACAAGGGTTATTAAAATTTTAAAATACTTTAATACAATATTCCTTAGTTGTAATACGTTGATCAACTACATGCAATATTAACTGTAACATGAATAAATATACTTTGTGCACTTTGCATAAACCTAACAGTTTCTATCCTCAATGTAAATATTATTAATTAACATTATATCTCAATGTAACTAATGAATAAGCTAACTCTCAATAACAGGTGTGAATTAGCCATTGTTTAGTATTGACAATTATAGACTATTAGTGCTTACACATATATTACTCATTAATACAAAATACTAATAATGGTTTTCCACCTATGTGATAATACGGGTATGTATTTCAATAATATATATTAACTAATGTTTAAGGCTTTTCCCTTATGTGAACTAAATAACCACGATCTTACTAGATCCCATTTTAATTCTCTATAAACACACTAATCGTATTATAGTACTTGTACTTCTTCAAGTCTTCTATCATCACTAAATATACTTCATCACTCGAAGCCTTCAGCTTGTAAGTACATTTAATTTATATAACGGGAACACCTTTCACAAAATACAACTGGCACGAATTCACTAAGCACATCAATCTTTAGTTGATATCACTAATAAACTCACAATTAATTACAGGCCATTATCACTGATTTTCATTTCACACTTGCACTTTCATATGCGTATCCTTATACGAGTAAGTGCATATTCCTATTCTGAATAACGATGTCTTCATTCACGTAGTAATCTGTGAACACACATTTGGCACTTAATATTACTTGCAGCTTGAGCACATTAACTCTGTCTTATCACTTGTGTGAAATAAATCTCCTTTATCCTTAATCTTGGGTTCTTCCTTTGGTCGAATTATTCTTCACGTATTGAACGGCTTATCCTTATTAATTGTGGACGTTCCTTTTTATTAGTTCCATCCTTAAAGTAATTCTCATTACAATTTGAACACACTCCTTGGATACGGGCGCTTATATTCTTCTACCCTCTGCAAGGTTGAATTGGACCGCTCCAGGTGACTCAGAGTTCGATAACGTTCTATAGCATTTAATCTTATAGCCGTTTATAATTAGTTCGATTCCTTTCATCAAAAACGATGCTTCTTTTCCAATTAGACGAATCGCCTCTTCGTTTAATTGTTAATCAAAAATAAATGATAACTTAAATCAATTCAGTTCTCTCTTACAGCTTGCTTATCGCTGTTACCCTCTAGGAAATGGACTCTTCAATTACAATCTGCTTCGGCATTCTTAAACTTGAATTTTCATAAATTTCCTCGAACACTTTTCGATTGAAATTAACAGTTACTATTACTTTTAGACATACTGAGAATAACGTCCTCCAAATATTCAAAAATAATATTATTCTTACTTTCGAAGTAGTCACTTCTAACATCGGTTCAGCTTCGGTAATTTTCTGCACTTGCTGATATTTCTGACTTCTTAAATTTCCGAGCAGGCTATTTGAAATTGACTTATTCGTCTTACTTTAATTTCGTTAACTGCATCTTCATAATTTTCTTCTTATTAGTTTTGGCAGCAACTTTGCTAGGTCAAAACTCCCGCTCTTCATCGCTGGAGACGTTCAAGGGGAATCAACCTTCTCGTCTCGAATCAACAACCGCTCTCATTTTCTGCGTCATCACACGCACTACCAACGTCATCCCACGCACAGTCTTCTGACGTCAGCCAACTCAAATTTCATTGGAAGAAAATATTATAATTTTAAACTAAATTTTCTTTTCAAGCACAAACAAAATAATAATTAATTTAATTAATAAAACTCCAACTTATTTAAATTTAATATGGAAGTTATCAAATTTAAAATACAGTAGCAGATGGAACAGCTGAAAACCACCCTCGTCTGTAGGAAGGCAAAGAGTCGTCGCAGCGACGATGTGACGGGAGGATCCATAAAAGAACTTAACCAGAGCAGAATGGAGCCTCCTCCATTCTGAAGGTGGAAACCGATGAAAAGCACATCTAATGGCTATTGCCGGATGAAAAACAGAGGCCAACAGACGGGCTTTAAATTCTCGATCAGAAATATGAAGTGGCCATAAAGCTCGAAAATGAGCCAGCTTCTGGAACAACTTAGCACAGTGAATGGGAAGAGATGGAATATCCGAGGCATAAAAGGTCGTGCCCAAGATGTTCAAAGTAGACACGACTGGAATAGGAAAATCAGCCGGAATTGGGAAGCCTGGGGTCACTGGAAATACACAGGATTTCCTCGGATTTAAAGACATCCCGAAGATTTGAGAGAAGGCTTCGAGATGGGCCAGGAGCCCTGGCAAATCAGCAGGAGAACAGAGGAAGGTGAGGTCGTCCAAGTAGTGTAACGTGCTGAGCGCTACATAAAAAGAAACAATAAAATACAACACCTGCTAGGTAGAGTTTTCCTGTCGTGGCTGGGCCCATATGAGTTCACAGCAGGTCTGACTCCTCCCACGCAACCTACTTCTTCTAGTAAAAATTAATATATGTTGTATTTCACACCTTTAATGAAACCACCAAAATGAATGCGGATAAACATCTTTTATTTAACTGATCAAATCTTAAAAAAAAATTACACTTAATCTCTCAGCTTTCTTTTTTGTTTAAAATGTTTAATCTGAGCTTTAGACTGATTAAATTGAGAATCAGAGTTACAACCCATGTAATCAAGAGGTCGTTGACCTTTGACTTCCCCTTCCCAAACAGCTGTTAGATGGCCTATCTCTCCCTTTCCCGTCCCCAGGTACCTGAGTGAACACCCAATGTAAAAAACACTTCCCCACTAAAGATTATACTCATATCTAAGCATCAAAATACCAAACAAGATAAATGTTGATGAATAAAAAAGATTGACAAATAGTTATTTTGCGGTAAACTCCGGCAACTGCCTCTAAACAAAGTAAACTCAGTTAAGTAAACACAATGATTAAGGGTAGACAAATATAAACTTTAAGCAAACTAAGCACATTATATTGTTTGAGTGAGTGTAACCAGAATGTCATTTCCCGTTTCAGGGAAACAGTTTCTTTCCTAAGTCAATATTTTAGGCACCCTGACTGAGATTACGAACCATCGCTCTTACTTCGCCTCTCTCCAGTTCGTCTTCTGGGTTCTCGGCCATCTGTGGGTTTCTAACATAAAACAGATATGCAGCCCTTACAATACTTAATATTATTACAAATGTCCACATAGATAAGTTTACTACACTTTGACCTTAAAGTTCGGTATATAGTTCGGCTACACTTTGACCTTAAAGTTCGGTATATAGTTCGGCGATATTTCTCTGAGATTGCCGCGGGTTATATTGGTCTCTTCTCAGCAGTTTCTGCGGGTAGCACTCACACGCAGGGTCAATTTTCGGGTCGATTCGGGTCCTCCAACTTCGTTTTTTCCGTCACAAAATGTCCTTCCGTTCTGCGGGATGTCCTACGAACACCCATGCACTGACAGTCATCCACAGTCCAATCGTCCAAGAGGTGTCCGCGTCCGGAGCACTCTGGGACTTTCCGATTTCACTGACACAGAAGATAGCGTTCGAGGTAACGTATCCCACCTCGGTTTGACAAAAACACCATTATCATGACAGACGGTTTTCGGAGCGTAACTTTCGTTCACGACGCCCTGGGTTCATAATCTTTTTCTCCGCCTGCCTGCATCCTTAGAGAGAGAACCACTATATTTCACTGACCTTTTTCCCTGGAAAACCTCTCGTCCACGATATATCCATCGAATCACAACCCAGAAAATTTACCAGCTGACCCGTGACGTATACCTTTTGCACTTGACATTGAATGTTTCGAAAACCGCAACTTTGTCTCGCAGTCAAGCGATAGTTCAAAGGTCAGACTTCCCATCGTGGGAAACTCATTTCTCTCAAGATTCTCACACATAAAAACAGTTAGCACCTACTTGACAAAAGCCATTAAATAAAGTAATAATTACATTTTAATGTAAACAAAATGTAAACGTACATAAAATAAACAAACCGAACCCAAAAATCATTCAATCTTATAATAATGTTTATTACTATTACTAAGTTTCTACCTTGCATTCCTTTCCCCAAAAACAACCAACTTAATACACTTTACCTTCTCCCTTCATTTAATCATAACACCCAAATAATACATTACCAAGCTCAGATTCTCTTTTCTTTTCTAAACATCACTCCATTAAACTTTAATCAGACAATCACTAATTACGGAAACCAGCGACTCCCCCCCGAGAGAAAAGTTGCATTCACAATAAAATAAACCAACCCGAAATTTTTTTTATTATTATTAAATGCGGTGTGATCCACAGCATTACAGTAGGCAGCGAACTTAATTGGAGATCCCTGAATCGATAAGCCGGAAAACCCAGGATCCTGTGTAATAGAAAATAAAAGAGGTGTCATTTAGAGCGAAAATAATAACGGAGAAGAAGGGTCACCTTGGATGACTCCTCTGGTGATATAAAATGGCGGCAACAGAGCGTCAGGGAAAATAATATGGGCCTTTGCAGGCCGATACAGCTGATGAAGAAACTGAAGATAAGGAGAAGGAAGACGCCAATAGTCTAAAAGCTGTAAGAGACAGTCATGACTTACTGATGTGTACGCATCATAAAAGTCGATAGCAACAAAGCAAAGATCCTGATGATTGGCTTTAGCGTAAGAAGCTGCATATCGCAAAAGAAATATAGCGTCGATGCTGCTTCCCTGATGAACAACACCAAATTGATGAGGATGAAGAAGAGAAGTCAGTAGTGGACAACACCACTGTAAAAAAGCTTTAGAGATAAGTTTGCTGTCTGTGTTATTAAGAGCTTAAGAACCTGTGATTATGAGGAACATCATAAGGGCCCTTAAATTTTGGAATGAGTTGTATATATGGAGAATTGTCCCATAATGTATTAGATTCCAGGAAAGAAGTGAACCAGGAAACAAAACGGGTAACGTGAGTTTTATACATACAGTAGAGGAGGTGATCAGGGCCAGGAGCGGAACGAGAAGGTGCCCGGCAAATAACCTTAGCTAATTAGTCTGGAAATGAACCCGGAAAAGGAATGGCATCGTTTGGCAAACGAGGGAGACGATCCAATACATCCAAAGGAATTGTACGGAGAGGAAGAGCTGGAAACTTTTGGCGAAAAAACCTATAGAAGAAAATTGTCGAGCAAAAGGATTGCAAATATCAAAAGGAATAGTGTGCGCTGAATGAATGTGAGCCAGAGTATGACATAATTTGGATTGCCAATGCGGCAGAGTATAAGAAGAAAAGATAAGTACATAAGGGGTATTGTCTCTCGTTATTTTTAGGCCCATATTACAGGAAAATGGCTAGAATTAACTAGTTCGCGCCGTTTGTCATCGTGTACAATCAATGATGCTGAGCAAAACTCCAAATGGAATCTTTGAGGAGAACAAGTTAATTGATTACTTGGAGGGTGATTTCCCAGCAGGTAATTACCATGGATCTTCCATTAGAAACGCTGACATTCTTTCTGCACCTCTGATTCCAACAAAAGGGAAGAAGCGTTTCAATGCAGTTCTCTGCTAAATTAACCCCTTTGCAACACGAGACCCATATTGATCCAATTGTATTCTCATCGATCTGGCTGCTAAGAGATGCGTCGCCTAATGAGAATAAAAGAGGGAATGAATCAATATCACTTCAATATAATACAGACAAATTTATCATTTGCCAGAAGGGATGTAGGGAGGGAAGCTGCTGTTAATCACACCATCGTGAGTCTGTAAATCACCTGAGCCACTGAACAATGATTGAGCTCTCTACCTTACCCGAGGCATCGTTAACTCCCACTTGTATTGAGTCAAGATCGCTATCACTTGACCAGTAAACTTGCAACTAGAAAATCAATCAACTTCAAATGTTATCCTCCTCTTTACTAATGATCACGTGAATTAGAAAGGAAATATCTATTTTTCAGCACTCCTGGGCTCGGAGATAGCATTGATAAGCCTGACCTATTGCCGCAATGGCTGGATCAGAATGATCCCCAAGAAAATCGGCAACAAGAGAATGAGCACTGGGAGAAATCGTTTGATTGCGAGCATAACGATATAACAGAGGCTTCAAAAACCGAAGAAATTGGAGCTTGAAAACCTGCCATGATTAAACAGGGTCGGCAGAGTCCAAAAACCTACGAACTGAGGAATCTAGCTCTTCCTCTCCGAAAAAACGGCCCGAAGGAGCCTAAGGTAGAATAGCCGGCCGATGGGGAAGTGAGCACTCAAAAAAGAGCCTGATGTGGTCAGACAGATGAGAACCGCAAACAACTGGCACCATACTGTATACTCTGGGGTTACACAAAAGAAAATCTATTTTGGAGGGATGAGGACCTCGGAAAGTAAAAGGCGTATTGACTTGAAAAAGTTGAAGCTGAAAAGTATGACACAATTGATGAATAAAGGCAGATTTGGGCGAATGAAGATTCAGATCACAATTAAAATCGCCACAAATAAGGCACCGAAGATTAGAAGGGCAAACACGGGATAACTCCTCACCAAATGTCAGTAGTCAATCATGAGATTCAGTGCATAGATATTAATGACACGAAGAACTGTGGTATAGTAAGCCAACTGAACAGACAAAATACGATGCTGCCATATACGTAAAGAAAGAAGTTTAAGAGTAGAGTTGCGAATCCAGACGAGAAGACCACCCATAGAGTGATCCTCATCTGTACAAGCTATAAACCCTTGGCAGTCCCGAAAATAGGACAAGATCTGAGCTCGGGAACAATGGGCTTCTTGAACTAAAACCACGTTGGGCGCCCAATGGGAAACTGCTCCAAAGATATGATGTCTTTTTAAAGGATCAGAAAAACCATTTATGTTTATGGAAAAACAACTGAACATAAAGGAAAAGAAAACCAACATACCCCAAAAAATTTGAAAAACAACACGGAAACCCATGGAAAAGGGTTAATCGTCATCCGAGAGACGAGGAACTTCAACCGATCTGATAGGACTTCCAGCATCTTCCGATCCTTTGTTTTCTGACTCCTCCAAACCATCCGGAAGAATACCCGGACGAGAAAGGTCTAATGGACCAACTTCAGATAGCGGAGAGAGAGTGACAGTATTAATATCTAACGGAGGAGCAGAAATACCACTAGGAGGAATCATCTCCAATGAGGAACTGGTTAAAGGAGAAATAGGAGGAGACTGGGAAGTAAAAGGTTGTTGAGACGGGGATGAAAGAGGTGAAATAGTGATGAAATCAGAATCTTCACCCTCTGAGGCCAGCAAAAGACTATCGTCCTGATCCATCATCTCCTCGAGTGGCGAAGACTGTGATTCAGAAATTGTGAGGACACTCACCTCAGAACTCTGGCGAGATTTCGTGGTGCGATGCCTTTTGCATTTTGACTTTGGGGAAGATGCAGACGAAGTAGGAGACCCGGAACGATCGTCCAAATGGGCGGAAGCTCCCTGGGAAGTTACCGGCGAAACTGGAGAAGCCAACAAAGGTAAAGGTATAGTGTGTTGGGGAGGGACTTTTCTGTGATGACTGGCTACAGTTGCCATAGAAACATGGGGTACCACAGAAGAAGGAGAAGAGCCTCGGCCAGGAAGAGATGATGTTGCACTTGGAGGACTGGTACGTCGGGCATTGTAAAAAACTGTGATCTAAACGATTGCAAACTTTACAAGCAGCGGAATAGACATCCTGAAGATGGCCTCGCGCGTGACAATTAAGACATACTAGCTGATCATATTCCTCATACATATTCCTCGGTTGTATGGGCAAGACTACCACAGGAGCTACAGACTGTGAAAGGGACGTCTGCCTGTACTCTAACGGGAAGGCCCGCAATAAGAAGTTCGGTCGGAAGTAACTGGTCCGATCGAAGTTGAAGCAGTAATTTCCCTTTATTGGTTGGAAATTGAAGATCTGAAGCTTGATGGCATATAGTAGCTCTCTTAAACATCTTTACTTCTCCATATGGAGCAAAGGTATCGTCTATGTGACCCTCCGACACACAGATAGGGAGAGGTTGTAGATACAAAAGGCAAAAATTATCCGCTGCTGGAAACAACTGCACAATTCCTGAGGCTGTTTCAATATTCACCAGTTTCAATTAAAAAATATTTCACCAGTACAAGTAATGTCTGCTGATGTACACACACCAAAACATAACGAAGATTATCTACCTTTTCTATGCCCATAAAAGGATTAGGACGAGATGGTTGCCGATCCAACACTCGAAGGCAGGCCAGGTTAACGTGAGGAGATGGTAAGGAGAGGACCACACTTAATTCTCTATGTTCCACTGACCCCATAAATCGATGAGTTTCAATCGTGGATGGACAGACAGCAGGTTCGTGAACGTCGCTCCAGGAGTGGGCTAAATGCTGGGGTTGTGTACGTCCCCGTACGGAGGCTGCATATGACACTCTTGGAGCCGATGGGCCTGGTTGCGGTGGAGGAGGTGGGATAGTAGAAGCCGCTGGTAACGTAATAGCGGGATGATCAGGAGGCGATGGTACATCGCGGAAATGGCATTTACACCATGTGCGAAATTCCCACTGTTTGATTTGTGATTTTGTTACTGACTCACAATCAATACTAATACACTGAGTGATGGTTACACGGGGTGTCATGACGAAAGGGAACGAAGACTGGGAGAGGGCGAGAAACCACTCGATCCATTCCGGTACAGCGCTGTAAACATGATCTGCATGTTGATGGTTGATCTGCACTGTAACAGAGGCTTATAAAATGTGAAAGTCCTGGAGTAAGTATAGTAAATTGACGTCTTAATCCAACACTGGTACACGATTCCGCTGTTGTGATACGGAAAAATGGCGGCAGAGGTAAAGCTGTACTCTGAGACATCTTCAAACACTTCCTAACAAGGGAGGAGATGAAGGGTGCCCCTGAGCAACCCCTTTACAAATGTTAAAGGAAATAGTCTGATTTTGGATGGTGATTGAGTTTCGTAAAGTGGAGTAGAGATGTCGAAAAAATTCAACAAAAATATCTGGGCATTGATATAAAGACAACACTTCCAATAGGAGGGAATGGTCAACTAAACAATATGCATCCGAAAAATCGGTTGAAATTACGAAAACAAAAACAGCGTCCATAACTGCAGCTTCAGGGGAGCAGCCAAATTGAAATTTGGAAAGTAAATCATTCAAATCTAATTGATAAAGTGATAACATTGATTTTGAAAGAATCTTAATGTCAGTATTGCACAATGTTAACAGTCTCCAATTTTTTGGCTTTGTAAATCTCCTTTTGCCTTAGGAATTAAGACCATATTGGACTCATTTGATGGAAGAGCTCTCTGCTGTAACAGACGTGACAAATAGTCTGCTAAAATAGTTGTATTCATCTTAAAAAATGGAGTAAGGTAAGCAGTCTGGACCCAGAGCTGTCAATGAAGAGGACTCCCCGATGGCCTTTGAAACTACCCCTGGAAAAGAATCAAGACATAAGGGAGAGGAGTGTTGTAATTTGGGAAACTGCCACTCTTCTGGAATAAAATTTTTAACTTGTGTGTGTTGTTAAATTTATCTTTAAAAGAAGAAAGAATGTTTTGAACCAATTGTGGATGAAAATTCACTATAGTATCAGACCACTTATGAGATTTTATGCCTCTACTCAAAAACTTTCAAGATTCAGATAGAAGCTGAGCCCTAGGAAAGCTAGTAGTGTATTGTTTCAATTCTATGGCTGTCAGAGAGCAAAACCTTCCCCTCTCCCTGCAATTCCTGCAAAGAAGAGCAGTTAGTCAATAAGTGAGCTACATGCTCTTGTCTTTTGATTTTAATCGTCTTATCTGCGGATTGTCTCTGTCTTAATCTTTTGAGAAAGTTGTAGATGTTATGTTTAAAATTCTTCCAAGAGCCATGAGGACCAAATGGATTGTTAACTAACCATTCTTGAAAGACTGCAACCAAGTTGTAATCGGCCAGTAATCTTGGTGGAGGAACCCATCTGCGAGAACGTTTCACACAGAATTTGAATTGGAAAAACAATCCTACATGATCAGAAATTCGCAACCCACAAGAACCCAAGTGGGTGAAACAGTAACTGCTTGAGGAGTACAAAATACATAGTCAATGAGAGAAGATCTCCCTTAAGAAGAGGAAAAAGTGAAGTGTAAAGGTGAAGCTATCTTTTGCAAGTTATTAAAGTCACAAAACTCATTTAGCAATTTACCCTGAGAGTTTAAACAATTATAATCAGAAAGATCAGTGTTAAAGTCACCTAAAATTAGGGTTAGGATGTCATTAGGGACCATCATTTTTATTTTACACAAGAACTGTACATATGTTTGAGAGGTATTGTGAGCACATACATTAATAATTCTACATCGTCCAATGGAAGTAATTAAGTCAACTGAAAGGATTCTACCTTGAAACTATTTAAAAGAATGTATTATTATACTAGGATTAAAAACTACAATAGCCTCACCGGCTCTCCTCACCACAGCATTGCTACTTGCTATGAAGCACTGCCTTTGTGTAAAAAAATTATGCAATTTTACAGTATGATGTAGGGATGGACGGGATTGGATTTTTAGGTCGGGACGGGACGGGATTTTTTTTTCCCTCCCGAAAATTGGGACGGGATTGTCCTTCCTTCAGTAAATGGGAAATAGTTGTTAATATTTTGTTACTAAAAATGTTAGTAGATGTTTACTGCAGTTGCGCAATTGGTATTTACCTCGATAAACGAATAGTCTCTATTGTCTGTCACTAGTCGAAATCATGAAGGTCGTCATCTGTTGTTTATTGGTTTCACCGGTTGATCGCTAACGCCATGACGAAAACACTTTGTTGTTGATGTAATATTGGAAGATAGAAGGAAAATAAATAGTCCAGAGTATTTCTCAATGATTTATTGTAGTCTTCAGTTGTCAGGATTAATAATCCCAGCATTATTAAGCCTTTTGTTGAATTTAAATAAATCGCGAAATCCTGTCCCGAAGAAATCCCGAAGTAAAACAAATCCCGCCCGATAAACGGGATTATAATTTTCCCGAAAATTTCCCGAAATATCGGGTCCCGTCCATCCCTAGTATGATACAAGTGGGTTTCTTGCAAACAAAGGACATCTGGCGTACGGTTTCCCAACATAGCATGTATTTTACGTCGCTTAATGGTGGACCAGGGGCCATTAACATTAATTGATATGATCTTTAATCTGATTATTAATATTGTAAATTTTGTTTTTTTAATTTAGTTATGTTAATTATTTATTAATTACAATGATTATTAATCAGAGATTCAATAAAATTACCTAAATTTAAAATTGAACATTATTAATTCTCCCTTTTTACTAAATCTCTCCCTATCAAATGTCTCATTCATCTTTCAAAAATTTTTTTTTTTTTTTTTTTTTTTTTTATACTAACAAAGATGGCAAGAACTACTTTAGATTTCAGATATTTCTGATCCTGAATCAATGTAGATATCAGGAGAGTCTATATTAGATGACACTATATCTGGCACTGCTTGAGTATGTTCAACATGTAAGTCAACATTATCCTCTCCCTCACTTGAGGAAATTGGTAAAGTGGTTGAAAACATCGAAGAAGGGAAAAAATCCGAAGAATTTTGGTCCTCGTTAAGAATCACCCTTGAATGTTGAGAAGGCAGAATGGTGGTATTTTGGGAAGGTGGGAACTCACCAGATGATTCAACCTGTGGAGTTGAAGGAATAACAGAAACGTCCGAAGGTGGTGACGGTATAAAGATGATTTCTGGGATATCATTGTTTGGAAGAAAACTCTGCTGTTTTGCCTTTTCAGTTAATGTGTGATTGTTTACAGGAATGTCATTAATTATCTGAGATTTCCCTTCATCTGTTTCGTTAACCTTATTTGAAGAAAGATCTAGAATTTTATCTATAGTTAAAGACTCAGTTTGGACAGCTTCCATTAGGGACTCCTGTTCAAAATCCTTATCCATATTAATTTGTTGATGAACCTAAGATTCTCTTGTGATAGAGGTATTGAGACAGACGATGAGGGTTTTGGTGACATAGAAAAGGATGGAGTCTCCTGAGGTGGCTGTCTGGGAAATTGCGACAAGGGACCAAGTGAAGAATCCGACTGTTCAGTGTCAATGACTTGTTTTCTTTTGGATGAAGGTTCTCGTTTTCTCCTATCTCTCTGTGGTAATGGTAACTGTGATATTAAAGAGGTTGAGGGTTGAAAGATAACAGTTGGAAAGATAACTTCCTTTGTACCTGAATCTTTTCCGATTAAAATTTGAACAGCTGACTTGTCATTAAGTTGTAAAGTACTTGGTGGAGGTAATAATGGTAGTTGTTGTGTATTAGAAGTCTCTTTAGCTACAGTGTCTCTCAAGAGTTGAAGTCTTGCAGCAAATGATTGTGTTGACGGAACCTCTTCCTCTACAGTTTTAATACTGTTAGCATTTTCATCTGATTGTACAACAATCTCTGAAGACACAGAAACCTGTGATTGTTCAACATGAATCTCTGAAGTCATCATTCTAGACAAATACAAAAGTCTGCGAGCTGCGCTTTTAATAGTTTTGACCAGAAAGCCAGAAGGAACATTGTCATTGCTGACCTTAGGCCAAACCTTAAAATTCGACAAGGACAAGTCGTTCCATGTTAATACAGAATTATGTATTGACAATACAAAATGTGTCCTTCCAGAGGCAAGGACACATTTGACATCTGGCAATTCACCTGTGTGCAAATCATTTAGCATCTTTCGCAGTTCCTTGCCGTCCTCTGCAGTATTTCTGGAAAGTCTGAATGAGAAAGCTAAGAATTTGTCTATGTTTAATAAAATACACGAAATTTCCCTCTGTCTAAAAAGATATGCAAGTGATGTATTCTTGTAAA
>JAFIDM010001028.1:10838362-10871130 GCA_023159025.1 Thereuonema tuberculata | reverse complement strand
ATTAAAACAACATTGTAATCAGCCAGTTTGGTACAAAAAATAACTTTGTGTCATATAAGTTATTTAAAAAATAAAAACCCAACAACACCAGCAGTGTTGTAACCAAAACATCCTGAATTAAAAAAAGTGAATTAGGAATTTAACTTACTATAACCTGGAAATAACGTAACAGTCTTAAAACACTTAGTATTAAGGTAACTTTCAAACTAGAAGCTATTTTTACGTTACGTAAATGACTAGAATTGGATGTGCAAGAATTTCATTATTTACTTAGACACTTTGTCTCTTAGACATGGGTTCGGCTACAAGTGACATTTGAATCGCAATACGATGGTTATGGCATGAGTTGCATGTGAAACCAACTGTACAGTTCAATGTATATGTCTGTATCGGGTTTTTATTATTATTTCTTCACTGTCTCATTTTCAGACAGACCAGTTCCATTAATTAACAGTTGTGGCACTGTTAGTTTAAAGCCCATCCATCACAGCAAGTTCGTACCACATCGGATGGGAAATAGGTTTTTAATTGTCCTGAGGCCAAAAACCCATAAAAAGCAACAATGAAATCGCGTTTTAAATTATCGCGAGACTTGCGCAAGACATGTTCAATATGCTGTCCACCGTTTTCTGCCACAAGTTGAAACCGAGAACAGCATGTTCCAAAAAAGATCGGAGTGTCTCAGGGGTCACATTATGAATGTGTTGCACTTTGCAATTTTAGCTGAAATGAAGGAACACAATCGGACCACTAAACACAACATTTATTCAGATAATCCCACATTCAGAAGTCACAAGGATTAAGATCAGGTGATCTTCGCAGCCAGGCTATTGCAAAAGGACGGCTAATAATACTATCATTTCCGAAATGCCTCTTGAGCAGTTGCTTTGCAATGTGCGGAGGAACACCATCTTAATAAAAATGATGTTACCCTTACATTCACGCTGTTGAAGTGTTAGAATGACGTGGTTGTGCAAAAGACTCTCATAGCGTTTACCATTGATGGTACAGGTAACAGGACCCGCATGACCCATCTCCCCCCCCCCCAAAAAAAAATGGCTTAACGATATGCGCTGGCGTCAACCCACACGTTACCTTTGCAGAATGAAGAGGTACTGGTTCATGTGCGAACGGGTTTTCCGTTGCCCATATTCTGCAATTCTGAGTATTGACATGTCCTTGGAGATGGAAATGGGCTTCGTCTGTCCACAAAATGTTCCATTGTCATTCATTGTCCAATGCGAGCAAGAAATTCTAGAGCATTGGTCGCCAAACTTATGAAGCTTCTGAGCTACCGTACCATTTTTAAATCCTACTACCAAAGAACTACCAACTTTTTTAAAAAAGTCTTACATTTGTTTATTGCCTAATAACTTAAATTTCTAGTAAATATGAAATCAATTTTAATTAAACTGTATATAACAAAAAGAAATTGAATTGTACATAAAAAAAATCGGTCCTTACATTTGTTATTTATTACTAACTACACTTGAATTTCTTTTTAATCAATCTTTTTAATCAAAATTAATTCTTTTTTAATCCTTGAGAAGGATGGAACTCTTTTTTTGTCATCAACAAGTGTTGTGCAACCTTGTTCTTGCTGGCTACAATTCGGCTATATTTGACAGAATCATACTTTTCCACTAAATATATAATAGCGCCGTAATCACGTTCACTTGCATTGCAGAATCCATATAATTCACAATGCACGATTTTCTCTTCCGATGATACACACGACACACAGCGAGGTACTGTTAACTCCTGAATGACTGGAAGTTCACTCACCCATTGATACCACTGAAGTTTGAGTGATCCAAACTTCAATGATCAATTTTGTCATTCCATACAATATTTCAGGAAATGTGGAAGCACAACAGACACTTTAATCGGACGGTAAATGGGCCCACTAATCCTAACAGGTCGAAGATGTGCGCCATAGCCCTTGGGACAGTCCGTTTCGTCGGCGTTTTTTTCCGAAGAAACTCCACAATTTCGCTAACAGCAAATTAAAGCATATCCTTCCATTGATTCCACTTGTTCTTGAGATTTTTCATTGTGCTCCCCGTACTGCCTTTGATTCTTGCAATTTCACTGCGCAGCTCTGGTGAATTCGTAGCCCACCTTCTTAGATTAAATCCCGCTTATAATTTGTCCACGGTATAGTAAAGATGCCAGCCGTCGAAATCTGATGGTAGTCATTTTACAAGATCGTCCACATAAACACTGTACAATAGTCCTTCAATTACAGCTGGCTCAGCCGATTCAACACTATTCAAATAATATTTCAGCATTGCTGCGAGCAAAAACGGTCCACAGTTCAATCCAAACAGTACACGTTTCATGCGGTAGGTTACGGGGGTCGACGGATCACCTGGTTTCCAACTTTGAGGGAGCCAAATGAATCTGGCAGCATCACGGTCTTTTGGATCGATTTCTACTTGAAGAAACGCTTTTTCCATGTCCGCAGCAATTGCAACTCTATATTGTCGGAACCGCAGTAACACATCTAGTGCGTCTCGATTCAAATGTGGCCCAGCGTGTAAACAGTCATTCAAGGATGGATTCCCCGAGGAGGCATCGAACACAATACAAAGTTTCATGGTATCATGGTTTGTACGAAATACAGCGTGATGCTGTATGTAGTACATGGGATCACCATTTAACTCAGGATTTAAAACAACTTCGGCATGGCCACAATGCAGGTAGTCCATCATGACGTCATCTCTCTCTCTCTCACCGCTGATGGCTCGCTAACGAGCAGAAACTAGTCTGACTTTTTTAATTTAGTTAATTGTTTTAAATGTATATATATTTCCTTTTTAATACAAATAATTTTTTAACTCGGTGTGTAGGCCGTATCCAGAACGTTATGATATGTGATGATTTCGTTTCCTCTCGAGAAAACTTTCTACTGAGGGTATGGAACCTTCGAAGCGCCTCTGCTCTGTTTGAACACAGTTCTGGCTTTCTCTCGTTCCATGGTAGAGGCACTCTATCCTCAACATGACATATTGTATTGTAGAGTTGCTGCTCAATTGGATCCACTACAGCTGCACATAGTTCGTCATTGTCGACATTTAAACTCTCTAATTTCCAAAACTTTTCTATTTTGTTTCACAGCTGCTTATTCACGTCAGCACTTTGTCATACACATGCATCGATTGCACTGTCATACAGTTTGTTACAGTTGATTGTTGGTCTTCCGGTCTTTACATTAACGGGAGTATCGACGCTGTTGTCTCCTTTGCTGTCTCCCTGTCTTTCGGGCGGCTTTGCTATGCATGTTTGGGCAGACAGATCAGCGACTTCGCGCTGGCAAATACTCGGCTGTTTAGCATCTCCGAAGAGTGTCTTTCGGGGAAAATCTCTTAAAGAGTCTCTGAGACTCTCGTAGAAGCATGCAGAGGTATGAAGCACAGAATTACAAAGGGTAGTTCTTCCAAATTGAAATAAAATCAAACTCCTGGGCTTAATGTCTAACACACGAGGTTGGCGATTTGGTATCCACCGTAAGACCTCTTTACTCGGCTAAATCATGTTCACATATATATTAATGTTGCTTAGCAGGAAGTTAAACATGACAGCAGGAAGTTAAACAGACAGTCGGACACTTGAGTCACAACATACATGACGACAATGTAAAAAGGAGTGCTTGAGAAACGAACACACACGTGGTAGCAAGAGGTCAGTCAGACAAACGGACGCAAAGTTACAACATGGCTTACATGGCGACAGTGTAACAAGAGGAGAGCCTCGAAAGGAAATGGAGAGAAGAAAAACAAAACAAGAACAAATAAAGCAGATGCCAAGAGAAAGGAAAAAGGGGGGAAAAAAATATAGAAGAATATCCAAAAAAATAATAATAAAAAAAAACCATCAATCTGCGCAAAAAATTGATCAACATGAACATCAACACCAAAATGTGGGTTGAGGGAGTAAAAAGTGTCACGGGGGTAAACAAACAAAAAATGAACCAAAAAAAAAGTTACATCCTTGCTTGACTGGCTTAACAGTTTTTCAGAGTGATTCTTAACTTTATTATAAATTCTCACATAGTTGAACGCTTGGCACACATCAATAAAATCCAACTGACTCAGATATTCTGTTATTCCAATTCTAAGAGGGGAAACAAAATCTTCTCTCAAGAGACGGAACTGCCTGTCTAAGTAATCTTCCACATCCCTGTTGGCACCGTCTATGATATTCGGTCTTAGGAAAGGATGCGACAGTTCAGAAGTTCTAGGAATGATTGGAATTTCCCTGAAGCAATCCAGAGGTGGTAGCAGAAAGCTCTCATCGTTCTCTTCAGTTCTTCCACTGTATGTGTGTAAGTGTAAGATCTTGAATTTGCAGGTCGGCGTAAGTGATAGGGTTGGTATCGGGAAAGTAACTGTCTAGAAGAAACCTAGCAGTGTCGCTCTCATTGCGGGTCCATGTACCGTCGTCTCTGCAAATGAGAGAGAAGCTTGTCTTTTTCCTCCCTTTGAGGAGCTTGATAGTGTGACCAAAGGGATCTCTGCCTGAGGCTTCTTCACAGAAATTGAGCAAGGAGGTCCATTTGGCATGGCCCATCTCGCGTCTGTAAGCGGCACGCCTGTCCCTCCAACAGTTGTGAAGGTGCCCCTTCTGGTTAGGATCATTATTCAGTCGGAGATTAGACTTAGCCGTCTTCCTAACGGCTCGGAGCTGTCTCAGGCGTTCATTCCACCAAGGGGGACCCCTGCATTAATAGGATTAATAGGAAAGCCTTTTTTCGAAATATTGGCGATGCAGGCCTCCATGCAAATGTCCGATTCACAGGACAGGGACTCCACAGCATTCTGAAGACGTGTCGCTTTGTCGCACAAGTGGTGGGTGAAGCCGGTCCAGTCGGCCTTGTGGGTATTGAAGCATGCGTGCTCGGGAAGATGGCAGTTTTGGAGGACTTGAAAACGGATGAGTGAATGATCACTTCCGTAGTCAGCCTCCGAGACCTCCCAATCGTGGATGTCACAGTGCCTTCCAATGGAGAGGTCAATCCAGCTTGACCCATTGACATTATTGAAAGAGGCAGGTGCCTCAGGATCATTAAAGATGGCCAAACCCTTCTGAAAGATGAACTCCTCCATGGTAGAACCTCGTTGATCCCGAAGACTATCTCTGGCGATTTCAACGCCTGGAGCCCTGCCTGGGGAGACAACGATCCTTGGGAAGGAATTGGAGAGGGCCTCCATCAGATTGAGAGTGATGTTCATATCGTCCAGCTTGTGAGCATAAATAGAAACCACCACCAGATCATTATGCGTATCAGGAATTCCCTTAACGGTAATGACTGCCATATCTTCGGTCATCCATTGATCCAGAAGATGCGCATTGACATGGGGAGAGGTGACGACGATGCACGACTGGATCCTTCGGGCTGGATTACATTTACAGAAGGTGCGGCTGCCCTGCCCAAATGCAGGGACAGAGTAGTTCCTGAGGGTGAGAGGCTCCTGAATGCAGATGACATCAAAAATGTAACTGTCCTTCTGGAGAAGGGAGCAAGGGGTGCGTCCTTTGCCAGTATTGATCTGAGCAATCTTAATATAATATATATTAAGCCATAATATATTTTAGATTTGGCATCCTTAGTTGCTCTTTGCAAGATCGGGCATGATGGGTCATTGGCTCTGTGCGCAACGTCTAACAGCTTATGTCGCACAGTTTGTACACTTGAGGTTGGAGGCAGTGCATTCCTTGGTGGAGTGCTTTCCTTCACAATGCAGGCAGGCCTGTTCATGCTTGCATGCTCTCGCCAGATGACCAAAGCCGTTACAATTATAACAACTCAGTAGTTGTGTGTCTTCCATATAAGGGATACGGAGAAAGCCGTAGTTGACGTGCCCTTGGCTACTGAAGATGTTATGCAGCTTTGGCTGAATTCTGATGATGAGGTTCTTTTTGGTAGGGTTAATGCACTGTCTGCTGGATACGACTTTGACATTCTTTAGAATTTCTTCTGCGGTGAAATCTGGGCTGGCATCCTTATTGCATTGGGCGAATGTTTTCAAAATCATGTCATCAGGAGTGTCTTCAGGCATGCCGTTGAGGCGGAAGGCTGGCAAACGAGGTTCAACCATTTTGGTATCGAGATGCTGGTTGTGTTTCAGCTTCTCTGCTACCCTATGCTGCTGCTCCCTGGAGAAGCATTTGAGGAGAATGCCTCAGTCTGGTTTTGTTATTTTTGCCTTGATCCCACCTCCTAATTGATTCAGATCGAGGGTATTGGTTAAAACGTCATGGATGGTGTTGTCCTGCTGTGTGTCGTCTTTTTTTGTAACAACCACACAGAATTCCTGCATTCTGCGATAAATATTTTGTTGAGCCTGACCCATGTGTCGGCTAGTCTGTGGGATAGATGGCAGCTGATCATTGTTAAGTTTGGTAGCTTGAGCGTATGTCCTAGGTGGGTGATTATTGTTGTGGTTTGGCTGATGTTATGCCATATGAAGCTTCATGGTAGCCATTTCCTTCTCTGCATTGATTTTGTCCCTTTCTGCTCTTTGAGCCTTCGCCAAGAAAAGGGCAAATAGTTCAATTGCCTTGTTGAGAGCATTGTGGATATCACGCTGATCCGCTATATTAAAGGAAATCTTAAAATTTGATGTCTCTTTTGAGATGGATTGGCGTATGTTATTTACGAGTTGAAAAAAGGATGATAGGGCCTTGCATTGCTGCTTGTCTATGGTGATCTCTCTAGATTGAGGTTGAGGCACTGTTATTTGGTTGTCACCGCCATCGTGGTATGTCGTGATGCCCTGTTGGTTATTAGGATGGGTTCCAAGTACCGTAGGTTCTGTTGATTGTGACTCAGCACCTTCAGGGATAGTCAGAGACTCATCTTCGCTCCTGATGATGTAGGGGATCCTCCGTGTTGATGTCAGCCGTCACGGTGGTATGTTCATGTGGAAGTGTAAGTTCTGCTGGGAACCTACTTGGTCTGCTGCCTTTTTCTGCCAGTATCAATGATCCGTTATGTTCATCTGGGTCGCTTATTTCTGGTTCCGTAAATGCGTTACGGCTGCAGCTTGGATTTGAGTGTGATCTCCTCTTTGACATCCTATGATTTCTGCTCTTTTTCCTTTCCTTTCCACCCTCCTTCTGCTGCTTGTCACTGGTTACATCCAGTTTGGTGATTTTTAAAAAACACTTCTTATTTACAATGAGATTACGTCTATTCATGTACTCCGTATTTGCCAGGTTGGAGCATCCTGCTATTATGTGATCTATTGTCTCAGAATATCTATGACACATCCTGCATTTATCAGAAATATCCAATTTCTCAATAAATTTTTTGTAATTGTTTGTCGCTATCACATGGTCCTGGATAGCGTGGATAAATCCTTCTGTTTCAGGAAACAGACTTCCATCCTTTAACCAACGCATCGAAAATTCTTTGTTGGCCCTTTCAAGTTAATAAGGATATCTACCATGAAGGGCTTTAGACTTCCAAGATTGAATCCTTTCTTGCATTGTATTAACAGTCAGGGTAAAATATCCATCTGACAAACAGATCGGTGTATATGACTGGTGACAAACAACAATTGCTCGATGAAGGTTTGATGAATCTGCTTTTGTAAAAAAATATTGTCTCAGGTTTATCATTTGCTTATTACAGAGTGATTTGAGGTCCAAAAATTCTCTGCCACCTTCTTTTCTTGGGAGATAAAGGCGCTCTATGGCTGATTTTGGATGATGCAAAATCATTCTCATTCCATTCGAACACACTTGATTCCCATTCTCCTAGGGAGCCCGTTCTTCTTCATCTGCGTACAATAAATCTATCCATCTTTTATTTGCTTTCTGTTAATTATACCTTTTATATCTACCACTGTTCTGTTCCAATAATACCTTTGGTTTTTTACGTCCTAATTTTTCTCTTACCCCTCTTGTCTCTGCACTCTGGGGTAAGATAAGCACTTTTTAATTTCTTACAGTTCTTTGTTCAGTTCTATTAAATTGTTCACTTCTTTGCTAATATCTTAAGTCTCTTTCTTTTGTTTAAATTCACTTATTTATTAAATGGTCACAACTTACTTGGGTTGACTCTCGGAGCTCGATTTCACCATGTCTCTGTTCGCGACGGTGGCGCCCTCTCAAGTCGTTTTGTTTAATAGCTGCAATGGAATTTTTTTCAGAACCTCTGAGAGGGGCTGGTGCTGACGTCATGAGGCTACTGCTGACGTCGAATCGTCACGTTATCGTGGTCGTACTATACATATTGAGTAACAGAAACTCAGAAGTATTGAACGTAATTAAGAACTTCTATTATTTTGAAAACATCAAGAAATGCTAATACAACCAAACAGCAGTTATACAGAAAATTCTTAATGGCGGACAAATTCAAATCTAAACAAAGTTGGTCTGAGCAAGGTTCATATATATTTTGCACACTTTGATTAGATAGTGATCACTATTAACCCTGACTAAACTTAAAGACTAGGGACATACCCATTAATATTTAAAACAATATTACACAAATGTATTGTATTAACAAAACATAAATCAAACATCAACTCTTAGAAACATATAAATGACAATCTTCTATCTAAATTCAATAAAAATGCAGTAAATATAAATAACTTTAGAATTAAGATAGTCCAAGTGATTATGATGATTACATGATCATAATTCAAATGTTTGTTATATTTAAGTGTTCACTGAGGTTTTATAAAACATCAGAAATAATTTAGTTCAAAGAATGTTAGAACACAAAACGTTCGAAACTATTCTCACACCGGTGAAAAGCCTGTGTTTCAGGCGAGAACTTAAAAATACGAGTGATAAGACACTGCCATTGGGTGCGTTCACGACAATATAAAGACTATTAGTCACTGGAAAGAACGCCGTAAAACACACTTGACATAGCCCTCTGTTGTTTCTCGCCAAGAAGTTCTTTTATAGTATACAAAAGTTTTCTACTTACACGATGGGAAAGGAGAGAATGCTGAGATGAAGTTATTTTGTATTTCCTTCTTGATCCTTGGGTAGATTGTCGTTTTCTCCCGGCCATGATTCTCGGATTTCGGGATGACTTACACCTACCCTCAAACGGGAAGAGAGCTTGAGAGCCGACGAGTCCCCACCGGGGCATGGCCAGAGAGATGAAAACACTCAGCCGCTAACTAACTTCTCATCAGGTCCCGTCACATCTCCTTTTTTCTTTCACGCCAAAAGCAAAAGTTTGACTTTTTAATTAGCCAATGGGTGCACTATAATTCCACCACCTGACTCGAATTTTTCCGCCAGTGTGTATTCCACTTACTTACACTTTTCCCACGAGAAAACAAAACAGAAATCAATTTGTGAGAGAGAACAAACTGTGGGAAACGAATCTGTGGTTGCTGTATTGAATGATCACGTAAATTTACTTCAATCCTTAAAATAATATTTGACAATGAGATACAATAAAACACCAACATTTAATACCTTCTCAATCACCAAGAAAATCCAGATATATAATTATAATAAGAATCATTAAAACAAATATATTCCTTAATGACCAACATTTCACTAGTGTCTTGTTGCTAATTCTGCAACGTGACAGTATTTGTAGCTTTCTTCTGGCTTCATTGCAGGCAATTGTTGATTTTGTAACATATTAAAAGCATTTGATTCCACTATTTTCCCACGGATGATATTAAGTGTTGCACATTTGTCTAACCCAAAATTCAACTTAATGTCTGAGCTCAAAAGGGATGTTACATTTAAAAGTGACAGAAGACTCTTTTGATTATTTGCATACAGTTTCAAATCATCCATGTATAATAAATGATTGATTGTGAATATGGTCTTTTTCTTCTCCGTTAGTTTATATCAAAGTTCTGTGTTTTGAAGGAGCTTCAATAAAGGGTTTAAAGCCAAAGCCACAATGGGCTGAGGGTATCGCCCTGAAAGATACCACATTTAATTGAAATTTCCTTTGATGCTATGAGATTTCCATTGGAGTTAAGGAGTAACTTAGTGCACCTTAGCCATGAAAGATTGAAGTGTAGAAATTGTTTTAGGAGTTATATTATAAATCTCCTAAAATATATAAAGGAGAATATATAAAATTAATAACTCCTATTCTAAATCTCCTAGGAGTTATTAATTATAAACACTTTAATTAGCTAATCATGTGGGACCGAGTCTTACGCCTTTTGATAATCAATCCATGCAACAGAAAGATTCCATTTTTCTTTTTTAACCTGGGCTGTAATAACTGCATCAAAGATTAATTGGTCTTTGCCAAATATAGTATTTTGGCTGAAGAACAAAAAGGGTGCTGTAAAAATACCCGAGGATGCAATGTATTTAGATATTTGGTTAGCTATAACAGATGAGATTAGTTTATAAATAGTATTAAGACATTTTATGGGCCTGTAAGTTTTAGGATTGTCTGTTTTATTATTATTATTGTTTTTAAACTTGTGTTTATATCAGGCAAAATCTGGCGCAGTTTTGTAGGCGGAGAAATTCCTCTCAAGCCATCTGTTGTAGAAATCTTCTTTTGATGTGGCATGTTTGTAACAATATACTTTCTGGATATTTTTGATAAGATATTGTTGTAGATCTATTTTTTTCAATTATCAGTGAAATTCCTTCAAGCAATTCTGGTCGCAGATATCATCAATGGTACTATTTGAATTTGTTGCTGCTTCTATATGCGCTGTATCTCAATTGCCAGATTTTTGTATTTCATACATTTTTCAATTTCTGTTTTGGGACAGTGGAACGGAAATGTCAATTATTGAAGTTTGTTTCGCGACTTTATCAACCAAAACAATGTTGACGATTGAAGTCAATAGCATTGTCAGTAACAATCGGTTCATCCCAGTAGAGAAGATAGTGTTCCGTCTCAAGAACTGGATCCGGCTCATACTTATAGTTCAGCAGGGAAGAAGGAAGAATTCCAAATTCTAAAGCTACTTGATGGTGAATTATTTTAGCAAATAGGTTGTGCCGATTCAGATAGAATGAATTTGCAAGCACCAGGCAGCCTCCAATTACATCATCAGTGGTTTCAGAAGCTGAATGGCATTTTCGGCAAGAGTCGTCATCCGATACATTGGTAATGAACTTCTGACAGTTTTTCGTGTTTATTATCTGATCTTGAATGGCATTAATAAATCCTTCCATTTCTGGGTGAATGTAGCCACTCGTAAGGCATTACATCGAAAGACTCTTAGTTGCCAGATCTTCGTTTAGTACTGTAGGGTATTTCCCAAGCAAACCTTTTCCTTTCCAAGTATGTATTGTATCGACAAGAGAAACTGGATTACATTGCGTTGTTATCTGACATAAATTTAGAGGAGTATAGTTTTTGTCAATAGATGCGATGCAATTGAAACAAATCTTTGCAGATTTTAAGAAATAGTCTCTAAGTTTTTGTACTTGTTTGGCATAATCTAGAAATGTTTAATAGCCCTCTACCCCCCCCCCCCCCTTTGTGGTTTGTACATACCGTCAACTGAGGATTTTCCTTTATACATTGATTATTGCACCGGCGAGTGTTGAGGGAAGACTCCTGCTCCAACCCTCTGACGTCATACCCCTGGCTCGAGCAGACTGGAAGTTGCCATCAGCGCTTTAGGCTCTGTTTATTGTAACGGGCTGATCGTTACGGGAAATAACAAAACAAAACCGAAAACACCCCCTGCTACCAATTTAGAATAAACCCAAAAACCAAAAAAGAATCAGCTCACTTCAATAATTACAGGTCGGAATCAGCCGTGGGTCGTTTGTAGTCCTGTCGTGGCTGGGCCCGTGAGTTCACGACAGTGGCGACCTTTGCATGGACCCTATCAACCGACTCTAGATATATAAATGTCTTTCTCCCTTCTCAGGTTATTAACTTAGTAGTATTAGATTGACACTATTGGATGTCCCCTATCAATCACACAAAACAAAAGGCCAAGGAAAGCTATATTGTTCACACAACCCTTTATTTTATAATAAGCAAAAATGATTACAATAATAAACTAAGTCTCCCGCTAAGGGGATAGATTATGGTGAATTGGATTCAAAAGATTATCTCAATACAAGGCAAATACAATATGACCAGTATCAATTAAAAAACCCAGATTAACCCTTAGCCATGGCGCATGCTTTATACCCTAGTCCCCATGCCCCTTTACCTTGCCTCTAGGTACCTAGGTGTCCCTATTACTGCTTTAACAATAAACATCAATGCATATAGTTTTCATGAGGAAAACATCAAAAAACCAACGAGTCTCGTACTTCCGAGATACTCATGTTTCCACACATATATTTAATATTAAAATAACTGAAAAAAATAAAACAAGAATTCTTCTTTTAAACATTAAAAGCTACAATTAATACAATCCTAAATAGTTCACTGACAAAGTAACATTACTTTTACAATTGTCGTCACCCCTTCCTGAATTGTTCGAATGGTTCTGATCTCCCCCTCTCGCAAAGAAGCAGTTCGAGCTCAGGACACAAACACCCCCCTGGGTCTCATCTTCGATTCAGTTAAAACGTCCCGGACGTGGATTGTCAGCTTATTTCGAACTTGTATGATACCGACAGGCGATGATCTCGCACCTGCCCTTCCGTCTTAAGAGTGCACCCAGAAAAGAAGGATGTTCCGTACACCCTTTCCTTTCTTTTTATAGCTAAGTTTTTACTCACTGACACTTGTCCCGCCGGAGGTTCGGATGACTTCCCTGTGGTACACCTTCAACACTGGAACGTCTACCTGTGGCTCTTGTCGGAACCCTCTCTCGGCCCGTTTGACGGCAGTCCGTTCACTAGCTTCGGTAGGTCGGCTCGCCGGCCGAAGCAAAGTATAGTTCGCCGCAAAATCCTTTAGGCACTGAGGACAACGTATCCGTCCTTTCACTGTTCCGGTGACTCGAGTTGTTCTCCGCGGGCGGAGCGTTTCGTCAGCTCCCCCGCAGAGATCGGTCGGCAGACCGGTCCTTTACACGACCGTCCAGCTCGCTGACCAAAGTTCTTCTCTCCTCGCTCTCTTTTTACAACTGCCTCTTTTTTCCCTCCCCTCACGCAAACACATTACGTCATCTAACAGCAATCCAATAAAATCCTATAGATTTGACATCTGACCCAAACATAAGCCCCTGCCTACACCCTACGTCACGGTCAGAAACCGCAACAATGTTTCGTGAGGATCACGTGACGGATCGAGGTTCATCTTCTCCCCGCTATTCCCTCCATCTTGTCTGGGAATTTACCCCAACAAAAATAAACCAAAAAATCACCAAAAAGGCACAAATCCAAAATACCCCCGGACCTGCATTACCCAAAAAAAAATACCAAAAACCCCATTACACCTTCTAGACCTATGTTTCATTCACCAAATGACATACTTATTTTCTTACACAATTAAAACACAAATCCCCTTACATTAGCAACAACAAATCACTCTGTTTTCACAATACATATATTTCAATTTCAAAATTAAAACAACATTCTTATAACCCCACTCACCATAATACCACAACAATACATTGTTTCATCCCTCAAGACAAAAATAGGTCATTAATGACGGAAAACTCCCCCCAAAGAAAAGGTAAAAAATAATAAAACCCCAAAACTGCGAAAGTGGGAAAAAAATATATATGGGAAGGGAGGAAACCAAAAAAAAATCCGGAAAGGACATCCACCCCCCCCCCCCTTATTCAAACGTTAGCCTCCTCATAAGGTAACGCAACGTTACATTATAAACAAACCCCTCCTTTGTTGCTTCACAGGAAAGCACGGACCGCGTTCTTATATAATCCTTCCCTTAATAAAAGTTATCCCTCTGAAGTATCCGGGCCCAGCTGCTTCTTAAGAATAAAAAATTTCACTGCGCAAAACTCTCCCTCAACCCTTTCATTCGATGTATGCCATCAAACTATGGTAAGAGCATTACAGATATAAATTCTTGTCATTTCAATTAAGCAATCTAATTTGGAAGAGTCTTCACCAAAAAGCTTAATATCATCCTGTAGAGAACTAGTAGTTGTTTTTTTTTATTATTTGGACTTGATATGGAGTAAAAGTAACATAAATATCGAGATATTCGAATAGTAAATTGGGTAAGTATTTTAAAGTTTATTAATTGTTCATTAAACGAATTCAGAATATTCAATTAAAGTCACACAGTTATCAATGGCGTCTGGAGCACTGAGCCAATCGTATATTTACTTCATCTTCATTCTTGCACGAAATATCCAATTGTCTGGAATTCTTATCACTTGCACTGTTAACTGAATAATTGAAGCACTCACATACTGAAGCACTAAAACACTGGTACTGTAATACTGGAGAACAATAATATTTGTTACATATCGGATCCATAATAAAGCTTCGACTTGAAGCGATAAGTATTTGGATAATTGCAGATAAATGTACACTCATGGACAAAAAAAATTAGCGCACCAAGAAGCAGTCGTCAAAACGAAACGAAAATTTACATACGTAATGACTACTTTGATATAAGTAAATGATAAGAAAATCAAAGAAAAAGGATAATTTATTTCAGAGAAAACGGCAAAAGAACGGAGGAGTTAATACTCCGTTGGACCCCCTCTAGCGCGAATGCACGATGTATGACTCAATGCCCGATCGTATCGCAAGTTCTGTATGATGTCTTGAGACATTTCGTTCCATATTTGCTGCAACCTTGCCTCTAGTTCGTTCAAACTCGTGGGATGCCCAACTCGTCGTCCCAAATGATCCCAGATATGCTCGATTGGAGACAAATCTGGCAATCGGGCAGGCCAAGGAAGGGTAGTAACAGTGCTGAGACAGTCTTGTGACATCCTTGCCGTATGAGGTCGAGCATTGTCTTGTTGAAAAATGGCTCCTGGGAGCCGTTGCATGAGTGGCAACACATGTGGTTGCAGGATTTCATGAACATACCGCTGGGCTGTCATGGTGCCACGGAACAATACTAGGGGTGACCGTGTATTGTAGGTAATGGCACCCCATACCATCACACCAGCTGTGGGAGCGGTGTGTCGCTGTACAGCAAAGGCAGGATTGAAGCGTTCACTACGGGCTCTCCACACACGAACACGATTGTCATCACTACCGAGATTGAATCTGGATTCGTCGCTAAAGACGACCTGGTTCCATTCCGCTGCAGTCCAGTTTCCTCGTGCGCGGCAAAACTCCAAACGGAGGCGTCGATGGGTGGGCGTCAAGGGCAGCACACGTAATGGGCGCCGCGATACCAACTGTCCTTCAGCCAGGCGCCTTCGTATGGTTCGAGAAGACACAGCGGCCCCTAGTGAAGGGGCTACCTGTGCCTGGATGGCGGCCGATGAAGCAGTTGGCTGTATGCGTGCACTTCTGACTATGTGGCGGTCTTCTCGACGACTGGTCTGTCGAGGGCGTCCTGAGCCTGGTCTTCGTGTACATAACATCTCTCCAGTCCACTGGTCCCAACACCTCATCACAACACAATCAGAGACGCTTAATTGACGAGCTACTCGCCTAGCTGACCACCCAGCTTCCATCATCCCGACGATTCTCCCTCTCTCAAACTGCGACAACTGCGTATACTGTCTTCGAATACGGCGTAATGGCATGTCTACCTCAGCTCTTCCTTTGTAAATGATTCAGCACACTCAAACACGCTTTGGTTACCTGTTTTATACTCCACAGAGTATGATGTTCAACGCCCTCTACCGGCTATACGTAATGCGCAATCACGCTGCATTTCTAATCATTTGCATATCTCCCCGACATGTACCTTCATTGCAAGTTTCGTTACGATCCCGCAATTATTTCTTGGTGCGCTAATTTTTTTGTCCATGAGTATAACTTTGATTTGTTCACTAATAACTACTATAAGTAAATATATAATTCACTATTTATTGCATTCGAAATAACTACTAATTGAATTATATCTCTCGTCGAACACACTTGGTTCGAAGCACTAATAGTTTAATTTAATTTTACTTTATTTTCTTCACTAATGCACTCCTAATGTCGACGCACACTTGACTTGATATCTTCAGCTTTTACTTTAATTCCACTTAAGTTAATTCTTCTAATTTAATTCCATTCTTGACCCGAAGAATTTCTAATGTTCTATCTTGGCCAACCCGGTTCCTTTTAATATGGAAAAACAACACTCACAGTACTTGAAGTTCACCGTCTCGCGGAATCCAGGATTTGGCAACTCACTCCGGACCGTCATTCTTTGAACTTCCTGCTTCTCTGTCGCTACTCGGTGTGATCACTCTCTTCTGTCTGGTTGAACCTTTTTCCGCACTGCGCAAAGCCCTCCAACCAATCAGGAAGCGACGCTCCTCGCATTCGTAATCATGACATCATTACTTAATGGTGAATAACCGAACGGGCTGCTTTGCATCCTCGCGTCTTTTAAATCAATTACATCTCTTCAGTTTTCTTTAGGATTTATTTACTTTTAATTTACATTAGAAGCCACAAAAAAATAAATCTAATTAAATATTAATACTTTAAATTATTATTCCTTCACATCCAAATATAAGAGGTGGGTAATTTGACTCTTGTTCTTCAAATTCATCTTATAACCAGCAGTTGTTTTATTGAGAAGAGTAGAGAGAGGAGCAAGGGCCAAGCAGAACAAAAGCGAACTCCTTGGAAAATATCCTTGGCTATTTCCACAAGAGGAACGGATGTTCTACCCAGTTTAACAGTCATAGACCCATTGGACATACCTAAGCGTAAGAAATTACCCATTGATGGGTCGCATTTGTAAATTTCCAAAACCTTAGATGGCCAATCATGCAGAACCGAATCAAAAGCCTTTCTGTAGTCAATGTAACAAGTTGAGAGATTACGGTGATTATCTTGCACTTGCTTTAGCTAAATGGTGCCAATATTTAAAAGGTCCTTACAACCAAAGGAGCTTTTTGCACACCCTGCCTGTTCCCAATTGTAGGTGGTCATTGTCGCGGCAGAGTGAGTAAATTTTATGTGCAAAAATAGCAGTGAGTAGTTTATAGATGGTTGGTAAACATGTAATAGGCCTATAATATTTAGCATCCTTTGGATCACCAGATTTATAAAGCAAGAAAGGAACCCCGGTTTGTAAAAAATTTCGGTATGCTTTCTGGGTTACGTAAAGCCTCGTTAAAACCCTGCTGAATAAATGAACGAATGGATGAAAATTTCTTCCACCAAAAGTTCTGAATGTTATCAGCAACTGGCGTTTTCCAATTTTTGGTCTTGTTAATGGTCTCTTGGACATCACAGAGCTCAACATGTATTGGCTCTATTGTTGGAGTTTCATTAAACGTTTTCTACACTATTGAAAGCCAAGCAGCTCGACCATTATAATTTTCTCCATGGGACCAGATACCTTCCCAGAAAGATTTGATGTCTTCACATTCAGGTGCCCCGCGAAGTGAACCTGCCTCGTTTCTATTAACCAAATCCCTATAGAAAAGCCCTTGGTTTGAGGAAAATTTCTTATTCTGCCATCGGCGCTTGATGCATTCATTGTACCTGTGAAGCCAAGAACCCGCTACTTTTAATTTTTGTTTCAATGTATCTAAATGGTTACGTAGAGTAGCTTCATAGTTTTTGTCTTTCTAATTAATTTTTAGAAATTTGATTGTTGGCTTTAAGGCCTTGATTAATTTTTTGTTTGTTGGGGACTTAAGGTGCGCGTTAATTTTGCCAATTTTGCACTGAAAGTCCTTTATTTTGTTGTTTATACGAGTTCTCCATTTCGATTCCGGTTTCATCTTAAGGTGAGAATTAGAGTTGTGGCAATAAAGAGGTTGCTTGTTTAGCTGACAAACCACCTCTGACGCACAATACACAGTCTGGAAGAATGCTCTTTTCCAGATGCAAACAATCTTGTGTTCTTCATCTGAAAACCCAGAGGTAGAAGTATATTTATCCTTTATTCCTACATTCGCTTACTTATAAATATGTATATCATCCTTTAAGTGACAGTGAGCGAAAAAGTAGAGATAGGAAAGGCAGGATAACTAATTTAAAATATGAAAATAATAGATTTAATAGTTAGTTTAATGAACCTCACCGGCGAGCGTTGGGAGAAAACCCCTGCCCCAGGCAAGGAAGTCCCGCTTCGGCATCACCCTTCTGACTACAGGTAGACTGTCTGGGGCTGGGTTTGTTTACAGATCCCAACTTCCTGTTTCCCGATCAAGGACTGACTCTGTTCCCTAATCCTTTATTATTTATAAAGTTTCTTTAAGTTTAATTATTTTTAGACTGCCGATTCTGTTGTAAATTAAGGATTTGGGGATTATTCCTGTGAATTAGGTTTAAATTATAAATTTTTTATTGGTTTTAGCATGATTTCTTTTACACCATCTATGAATTTTAGAATGCCTGGTTGCTGTGCTGTTGGCTGCTCAAATAGGGCCTCGAAAGGATTTCTAATGAAATGTTTCCCCAGAGATCCGGAAAGAAGAAAGATATATATGGGCTGCAAAGGTTAGAAGGTGTTTTGTATGTGCCTTATAATTATATAAGCACAGACCAAGGAAAGGAATACACACTTGTTGAACTTATAATTACTCTTTAATTTACCTACACCTACAGACATACTTCATATTTCTCACTGCACATGTGGCTGCACTCGTAATTGTGAGAGAGTTCAATTGGTGGTGCCACTTTACATCAGATTTTACATCTAAAACGCTTTACTTAATGTTCATACATTACACATATATTACAGATACTCCCACCACAAAGTTTTGTTTCCCTCTATTAAAGATTGAGTCTATTAGGAGGTTTAATCTTCCTAGGAGTCCAGAATGGCGCTAAACCTCTTGGTGGAAGTTCTTTTACATTTTTGTTCACTTTGGGAGAATCTGTACTCTGTGGAGTATCAGCAGTCCCAATAGAAACAGGTAGCTCTTGTTGATCCGCACTGTCCACATTTTCTGCATTTTCCACGTATGTAGAAGGAAACATTCGAGATGATGCACTACTAGTTACTGGTAGCGAACGCTGTTGGGTTGGCAATGCTACAATGTCCAAATCAGACCATGCTGTGATGCAAGTGTAGTTTCATCTGAACAATCAAATGAAACTGACAGGTTAAGTGACTTTAAGTTGATCCACATAGCATTTCCAATTAAGTCCATCAACAGTTCTTATTAAATATGTACGTGAACCCAAAATTTCCTTAATTTTTCCCATAGTCCACTTGTGACCACGTCTATAATCTAAAGTCCATATTCTATCACCCACACTGAAAAATACATTCCTCTTTCCAGAAAGCGCAATTTGTTTACGTTGTTTATTCAACACAACATCAGCCTGCGAAGGTTTAAGGCACACAAAGAGGAGAACGCAGAACTCGACCTAGATGTATTTTACTTGGAGTATATTCGGTAGTACTATGTGGTGCACAACGATATGCGAACAGAAATTTGTTGACTGCTTCTCTTAAGGAAAGTTTTTGTAGCATATAAGCTCTTATTGACCTTTTAATTGTACCCACAAAATTTTCAGCAGCACCATTAGTTGCAGGGGGGTAAGGAGCTGTCGTTTTATGACGTATTCCATAAGATTTTAAGTAGTTTTCAAACTCAAAAGAAGTGAACTGAGTTCCATTATCAGTTACAAAAAGTTCAGGTGTTCCATTTCTAGAAATATATTCATTCATAAAACTGATGGTAACTTCTGAAGTAATGTTCTTAGTAATGAATGCTTCCGGCCACTTACTGTAAGCATCAACAATAACAAAAATATACTGTCCTTCAATTGGTCTAAGGTAATCAGCATGAACACGCTTACTCGGCGAAGAAGGCCACTCCCACGATGTAAGATTGCTTGTGGAGGATTATGCTTCGTTTGTTAAATATTTGAAAACTGGCAACTAATCTCTCTATATCACTATCAATACCAGGCCACCATACATGCATTCGGGCTATAGACTTCATTTTAATGATACCAAAATGTCCTTCATGTAATTCATAGTAACAGGTACTAGAACTCCTTCCCGTACTAAATGATCTAATTCCTTTTCAATTTTTTCCCTTAGTGCAAACTGTACTGAACGAGGTTTTAAAAATTTAAGAGTAGCATTTTCTTTTAATTGTTAGTGTGCACTATAATTCCTAAAACACCCCATTTCATCTTTGAAAAGGTTTACATGCCTATCCAGTATAGCTTGCAAGTCAGAAGTAGTTTTTCCATTAATATATCTATAAAACTATACAGGTAATCTCTCTTAGCCAAACTATTGAGCCCAATTTCTTCCTAATAATGGCTGTCCATTCGTATCCAGCACATGAAATTCATGTTTATCACATTTATCCTTATATTTAACTACTTTTGTGAAACATCCTAACGCCCTACGAGTTTCACTAAAGTAAGACTCAAATTCAAAAGGTGAAATTTGCGGACTATACCTTGCAAAATATTGTTTATACAATCGAAGTGGTAATTCTGAACTACCAACACCAGTGTCCAACTCAAAAGTGATAACTGTAATCTCAACTTCCACTGGAATCTTAATATGCGGTACTCCCTTATTAACTGAGTGTTCCGTATAATGTAGTGACATCACTTCATACAAATAATTGGCATTTGTAGGCCTTTCTCTGAATGACGTTTTTTTCTCTGTCTTGGGACTACGACACACTAACGCTATATGCCCCTTACGCTGGCAGTTATAACATCTAACATCTTTCATGTAACATTTATCCGCCAAATGTGTTGTCTTTCCACAACGGTAACACTTTTTCTTGTCTTCATAATCAGCCTGTGGATACCAATGTCCTTTTTTCTTATCTTTGTAGTCTTTCTTATCTTTACAATCCGTAGGATAGGAATGATAATTCGTCGTCTTTTCCCTGTAGTTACTCTTATCAACATTACGTACTTGTTCTGGAACTAGCTTAAACTGTTGAACGTCCTTCTCAGCTGTCTCCATAGCAATGGCTAATGCAACCGCTTCTTCGAACGTCAAAGTAGTGTCACACTGAGAAATTTGGGGTTTCTCGGTGAACTATAAAAATAAAATAAAAATGTACGTTTCCGCACGTTCTGCTACCAAAATACTAAATAAAGATAAAATAAGAATAAAATAAACTTCCTTGCCTACCACCTCTTTCTTAGGATGTAATAATTTCAGCTGATTGGATGTTTGGGCGTTGCCCGGGCCCAGCGACGCCGAGACAAACATCACAATTAGATTAATTAAGTCTGAATAGGATTCCCTTCCAAAATCTAACATATTTCCCAAATTAAAGATAACTTCAATATAATCAATCGTTAACTAAACCTAAACTTAATATGGAATAAATAGTTAACTAACACTTAATGATATCTAATTAACTAAATAAGGTATTGTGACGTGTGGGTGCGCCACTTCGATAAAATAATAACAAAACCCAAAAAAAAATAAAAATGAGCTCACAGCCCTGCTACCATTACCCAGGTCCCGGCGGGACCCTCCTTTCCGCTGGCAACCTACCGTTTCGGCGACGCTCTGGCGAAACTCCTTACCGAAACGTTACTTAATTAATTTCGTAGGAAGCGTCTTATCTGTTACAGGTGAAATAAATGTTTCCGTCTGATTGCTGGGCCCATATTTGATACCAAACGAGATAACAAACCCTTAACAGATAAACACAACCCATCTAAAGATGAACACTCCCCAAAACGTGCCAAGATTAACATTAATCCTAAAGAGAAAATCCCACCTGTTTAATGACGTAATTTTCTCTGGATAGTATTGTGTATATATCAGAGCAAATGATTAAAGTAGATTAACGTTTTATGAATTTAAATATTAAATTCAGGTTAAAACAACTATGTTTTAAATGTAAATGAAGATAAACAGACAAAGCATGTAAATTAACAAACACACATCTATTAGTTAAATAAAAACACAACATCAAACACTACAATTTTGTTCTATATCCCCACAATTATGTGAACAACTTCTCCCCCCTAGTACAAAACGGTCGTTGACCCGTTATATTAAACTTAGCCGAACTAACAATCTCTCTCTCTAACTGTTGATCATTTCTCAAAACAAATCCCCTGATAATGTCGTTATCAAATAATGCCCCTTCCCAATGAATTGCAATTCAATATAACGACGAAACACCAAACCGCTCGACCTTCAGGCCAGCTGATTCTCTCCTCGCTCTCTCTTCCCAAGGTCGTGAGCCTCTCCCACAGTACCTATCTCAAAACCCATATCATTCAAAAATACATATATATAAACATATCAAATAACACTCTGTTAACGTTAAGCATTTTGAATATTGTCATAATTTGGTGTTTTAAGATTCATAATAAATATTTCAATCTTCTATGGTTTTAACAGGTAATTGTCTCTTTTATCTCCGACGGATCAACCTGAAACAAATTTCTTTCGTAGGCTAGATCTGTAAGTTATCTTAAAACTTTATAAACACACATATATCATAAACAAAGGAAATCCCTTCTTCTAATTTAACACTTAAAGTATCAACTTATGTTCGTTGCCTTTAACTTATTTTGGTGACGCACAATATATGTGTGCATTTTTTTTATTGACACTGTCCGTCAATGGATTCTTAAGGAAATTGGAAATTTTCTCCTTGTAATTTGCACTACACTAATCCTTCCTATGCCGAAGGTTCAATAAAATGGTTCTCACCTAGTATTTCTATTAAGTACATAGAATTTTCACCCCGAAAGTTAATGTCAGTTAATTTTTAAAATTTTCATTTATTCTTTCTTTCTTCCGTTACGCTCGCATCGGCGGAGAATAATATATAGTTTCCAGTTGGCTTCAACCGTTAAAAGATGATTGCTTCTCACCGTCTTTAGATTCTGCCCACACTCTGGTATCAAGCTTCGACACCTCCGAGCTCGGCATGAAAGTTTAAACTACTTACAGTAAGAAGTTCTCGACATCGGCTGCCGGGTAATCGGTCGTCGACCTCCGTGCGACCTTGGCCACATCACGCTTCCACGACATCGGTAGGTTTTGTCCCCGTCAAAACCGCCACAGGACCATCCGACCAGTGTTACGGGCACGTCCCCATGTAACACCTTTCGCCTTAGAAATAGATGTGGCGAGAAACTCGCAGCAGTGAGTAACACGTCTGCATGTCGTGGCGGACGAAGTATATCTCTTTCGAAGGATTTTCTACAACTGCCTTCTTCGGTAATTTTTTCCATCGAAACACTGACATGTGATCGTTATCGACCAATGAATACCTATAAACAATGCACCCACGTGACGCTAACTAACAAGCTGTTCCAACAACTGCGCAACTTTCCCGGGAGTGAAGATGGCAGATACACTTCCCGTCACAGCTGCTCCCGCTTAATCCTATTAACCAAGACAATACTAAAACACAAATAAAACACACAAAATACAAAATTCGTCAAATAAACCATAGGTTAAAATACAAGGGAAAAACTACTACTTGAACATGGTATAATCACTAAATTGGTTATTGTTAAAAATATTGTCAAACTTGATCATTTTAAAATAACACCCCTTTTTATTCGTGTTTTTCAACAAATTAAATTTAAACACCACCTTTTTTAGACAATCTGTCAAATAAAATAATCCCTTTCGAACATTTATATGTATTAAAACACCAATAAATGTTTGACTAATAGAATACCTCCATCATTATAATATATAGCTTAAAACAATATTTGTTCGTGCAACAATAGTATATTTGAAAGATCACATTTACTCCCGTAGTATTATCATTTATTCCTTCGCAAGAATTACCATTTACTCTTTCGTAGACCTACTCAGCCATTGTTGTGAGTAATTATTGAATAAATCCATATGCGTAACTGTGTGGGTGTCTATGTACACCTGTATAACAATATTAATCTTCTATGTCAACTATATGACTGACCAAAGCATAAAAAAAATAAAAAAAAATTAATTCGTCTGTTTATTCTCTAAAAAGAAGGGTAAACTTGCCCCGTTACAGTATTATGTGTAATAACTAAGTATTGAAAGGATCAATCAAAACTCTCAGCAACAGGAACTGAAATGATATTTTTATTTAATGAAACACATTTATTAACATATATTCAAAATACTCATCAAACCCAGTAAGACAATCCTTCCCAAGGTGCACCTGCCCAAAAGAAATAAACCAACCCTTAATCCACACAACAAGTTACGTAATAATGAAATAACTTAATTATTCAAAGTACAAGTTAAGAAATATACATTTAATGAGAAATGTAAAAGGTGTTTGCATAATATTAATTATAAGTAGTTTTACTTTAAACTTTCGTTAGTAAATCGGCTTAACGTGCGTGGAATGAAACAAAATAAAAATGGAAATAAATAAAACACACTTACTTACAAACAGTTGAATATAAAGATGACACGGAAATAATCCGACAGTTTCGGAATACTATGTGTATTCCTTCATCAGGGACGGCACAAACATATAGGACAGAGGACAACATTTAGCACGACATGACGAGGGAAGGTTTCTAATACTTTTCAAACAGTTCTGCAATTGACCATAACAGTTCAATTAACATAAAAATAATAATGTCTGATGATTTGGATGGCTGAACAGAGACGATTAATCTATCTAAACTATTACATAATAACGGCTAGTTGACAAATTTAACTCCGACGTCAACTTTTAGACAACCATTCACCTCAACTGCAGCCGCAACACACTCTGACTTAATCCTAGGAGAACACACTTCCAACTCCTGGATAATTATTGTTTAATATTGGATAATTCACCAATAATATTTCCTCTAATCAATCACGTGGTTATAGTTTCTTGCCGTTTGCACTCGGCACCTCGATTTGGAAATCGCAACTTATGTCCAGTTATAACGTGCACAGTTCAAGGGTCAACAAGCTTTTCTCATGGAACCGTTTCTTTACAACATTCCCACACTTGCACAATTAACTGCCTAATATTTTAATAACCACAAAATGATTTTATGCCAATCTCTGACTGTCGACTCCTAATAACAATCACAAGTAATTTACAAATACTGTTCTTTTCATTTTAAAGATTAATTCTTTATAATTCAAAATGTTTTATATATTAAACTATTAATTATTAATAAACCCAAACATTTTAATTAATAACACAACACCTTTTAATAATGCCAAGATTCGTTATCCTTACTAAAACCAACATTACTGCTAACTACACGTACACAGATAAGCCCAAACCGAAGGAGAGAAAAGGTATTGAATGATAAAAAAATAATTAAAAAAAATTCAAAAATTTACACTGTTACAGTAGGCTTAGGCAAAAGTCGTGTCAAAATACGTTCTTTATTAATTCCTTCCACAAATTGGTCTCTCAAACGCTCTTCTAAAGTATTGTTAAATTCACAAGTCTTTGATAACTTACGTAAATCGGCAACAAATTCCAAAACAGCCTCTCCAGACCTCTGGCGTCGAGATGAAAACCGCTTCCGCTCTGCAATTATATTAGACCTAGGACAAAAATAACTTGCAGCAATCTCAACTAACTCCTGATAAGTTTTGTCCCTTGGTTTAGCCGGAGGACACAAATTTCGTAGTAAATCATAACACTCCTTTCCCACTTAACGTAAGAAATGTGGATACTCTCTTAACTTCACTAATATCATTCGCTTCGAAAAATAGTTCGACACGTTCCACATAATTTCGGCCATTTTTCCTGCGTAGAAATAAATGTTCCGGGATTACCAACGAATGCCATTGTGCCACGTAAATCCTCTGTTTTCTTCTATTATTCCCGTCGCCACTGTTTTGTATGTGCCTTATAATTATATAAGCACAGACCAAGGAAAGGAATACACACTTGTTGCACTTACAATTACTCTAATTTAACTACACCTACAGACATACTTCATATTTCTCACTGCACATGTGGCTGCACTCGTAATTGTGAGAGTTCAATTGGTGGCGCCACTTTATATCAGATTTTACATCTAAAACGCTTTACTTAAAGTTCATACATTACACATATATTACAGAAGGGAAAACTGGACACCTACAAATACTTCCTTCCTTTGTGAGGTAAGTTTTAGATATAACTTTATTTTTCAAAACAACATTGGTGCCTACTCCACCCCTTTGAATGACAAAGTAACATTTCACTGTTTAAGTAAATGGATGTCATTAACTCACCAGTCAGTTATCTCTCCTGCTACAGTAGTGGTTTTTTTGGTATGGTAGTCCTACTTTTTAATGCTTGTGACAATAAGCTGCAGAAAAGATTGTAATACTGTGTTAACTTCCCACTACCTCATTCTCAGTAAAACTGCTGTCGTTCCAATAAATCAAACACAGTGATTTCATCAGTTGGAACTTGAGCGTTCTTGTAACTCTATTTCTGCTCAGATTGCTACAAGAGTCCGTTCTATATATAGCAGAAGTCTGACAGAACTGTTCCCTTTTATTTTAATACTTCTGAACAGTAAATCCTTCCCAGGGTGCACCCCTTTTTTCTTTATCTAATAAAATAGCTTTTCCCCTGAATTTCTAAAAGGCAAAATAAGTGATAAATCCCCACAACAACATAATGACAGATCCAATAAAATGATATCGTACTGTATCATATATCTACTGTTTATGAAATGAACAAATTCAAAATTACAAGATATGTGTATAAGAAAACACCCTTTTAGTTTTAATTAAATACATTAAAACACTCAATTATGTATGTTGATTTTTTATTCAGAACTAAATTATTCGAAAAGGGAAATAAGTTTAAGTTCAAGTATTAATTATAATTTATTAGCAGATGAGAACACAAACTGGTTACTGTAACTAAATGCTAATATCTGAAAATATAGAGCATAGTTTATTTAAAGTTCATATTAAATATAATTAGTTCTTGCGCAGCTGAATGGAAAAGTTCACTTCCGTAATTGATTAAACAATCACACAAAATTATATTCAGGTTCGAAAATGGCTTCTCACCGATGTTCTTTAATAATTCGAGATATGTTTAGATCATGACATATCAGATACTTTATCATCACAGAATTAGAACAGTTCCTCAAAATTCAAAATAGCAAATCAATTAGTTTAATATAGTCAATAACTGGATTTCCATCCTGTAATTCTTAACTTTCGTAGACGGGTAATCATATATAGTCATGTGAATTCATGTTAATTACAACACCTTTTGCTTGAATTGAATGTTCAGTTATTATAATGCATCAATTTAATTAAATCAAAGACGTCTGCCTTGCAAGTTAACACTCGCGGAATCTTGACCTTAGGAAAACTACTTATTGACATTTATAACATCGAATTAACTAAGACCGTATATTGAAAGAATATGTCTTCCTTTATTCACTAATTCCTGAATGATTTATACTCAATAAATTCTGTATTAAAGTTTTATCGTTAGTTTTCAAATTTGTTCCATTTCTGTCTTGATGTTAAACGAGGGCTACTTTCTTCATATCTTAAGTCCCGCTCCAAAATAAAATAATGGAAACAGATAACTTACAGTTCTTGTCCATGGATTACTTGGTTGTGATCCACATTTAGAAATCCTCGTTTGATCCAGCATTATCGAAGAATACTTACTAAATATGACTATGATGATCGTAGCCATTTAATTTTACCTCCATTTCTCGACCCAACAACACACACCAATCTCCGTTAGTTCCATCTCACAACTCGTCATGCAATCGCGACGTCATACTCCATGTCGCCCTGACGTCACGATAATCTTCTGAATTAATAAACGGTGCAATCATGATCTACCCGTTCTTTTATTTTAAATCGATTTCTCCCTTTTGTTTTTGTTAATAATTTTTAAAAATTCACATTATAAGCACAAAATAATAATTTTTCTTTTAATAATTAATTATCTTCTCTACAAGTTCTTTACTTGTTAACTACATATGTTTGTTTAGATGTAAATTAATATCACTTTAACCCTAAATTCTTTTAAAGCAAACACTTTTAGTTAAAATAAAACCAAAATTTAAGCTTTTCTCCTTGTGTGTGTTTCGGCAGGTTATATTAAACGTTCAGTTCACACACAGTTTTCTAGGAATAACGGCTATATATAAAATTACACAAATTAACATTTTTACACAACGTTCAAAATGTAAAACGAAATGGCTCCTCCCTGCGTGAAAGTCTGTTATTCATTGAATTTCCTTTATTATCTGACGTTAAAAAGTTCATTCACGCCAGTGGCTAATATAACAAGACAATAACAATTTTTTCCTTTTTTATTATACTCCGTAACCCACAATGTTCGTGTCTTACTTTTCCCACTAACAATTCACTTGGATATTTATGGATAAATAAATTGCTGATGTCCCTACTTTTTTGGTGGTTTCATGTTACTGAACTTAATTGATAGATTTACCAATTCTGAGCTTGTTTGGCAAAATAAAATCGGCGAAATGTTATCACTTCCTGGTTCAACGACGATTTTCTGGTTTTGTACTTGTTTATACGTATCTGCTATAATTGTTCTCTCAAACAAGACAAATTTTACTTACTGCGGGGCGTCTAGCTTGTTTAAATGGAGTGGTCCTAGGCATACCTGCAGAATTCATCTGGTTTGGCCAATTCCTTTCTCGGTTCGTATTTTGTGGAGGAGGGAAACCATGGATTTCTATTACTCCCTCGTCTGAACGATCCTAAAGGCACTTAAACTTGATGCCACACACACACAGTTGCACTGAAGAGAGGACAAATGGTATTCTTTCCGCTTATTGCAAAGTGTGGCTCGTTACACAAGTCACCAACAGATTAACACTATTTGCTAACTTGTTCATACTGACTGGTGGAGGAAAATGACAAACTATAGGCGAACATCAGAATTAGCGTTCTGTTATTTTTAAATGTCGTCTCGGACCTCTGCCCCGTCGGGGAACAGAGTCCGGACAGAACCGGCTCGTTCGCCGCTTCTCACCACAATTGATCTCGTTGACTAACTCATCTCGACTCTATTAGTTAACAGCGAGGAGAGCTCTCTCCGCTCATTTCCCGCCAAAATTAAAGTTTCGGTTTTCTTAACCAATAAAATGCCGCACAATTAGTCACATGACCCGAATCACTTTCGATACTGTGTGACCAAAAAAATTTCCGGATTCCCACAAGAACTGAAGCTTCATGGCAAATCACGTGATCATTTACTCCAAAAATCAACTGTTTTTCTTTTCTTAAAATTCCACACAAACACATTTATTAATAAAACTAGATATATACGTATATGTATTTATAAAACACCATTAAATGAAATATAAAAATACTTCAGAAATATTAATAACATATAAAATATAATATAAAAATTTTTTAAAGAAAACAATAATTAATGTATTTATTAAACATTTTAGATTAAATTTTACTTTAGCTTTTCACCTGTCACATGCTGCCAAGTAGCAACGTGACATATTCCACAAAAGAAAAAACGAAAACCTCCAATGAAGAGAATTTCACCCAGAAAAGCTTTACACGAAACAACAGTTGCTGTTGAGGCTAATGAAACATCAGAACAAGTATGTACTTACTTTGCATTTGCATTTATTATTTTCAAGACTTAAAAAAAAGGCTTACAAATACAGCATCATACTTAAACATTAAAGTCTGGACAGCTGGGACAAATTTGCCAATCAGGTTGTTTTAGTTACGAAGAAGCAAAAAATCTTTCAGCAGTTAATTTTTTTAATAAATTCCTTGCATTTCGACGTTGTCATCTTCAAAAGTATTAGGTCTAGAAGTTAATTTCCGCGTTTTTTTATGCTTTTTAAACTACATGAAACTGGACAAACTTAAACAAAACTTTTATTCAAAATAATTTCCGTCATTAATAACAACATTTTCCCAGAGTTTGGGCAACTTATGGATTTCATCATAATAAAATTTTCCTGGTTTGGCCGCCATCCATTCATCGAGCCATTGTTTGACGTCTTGACGATCTTGAAAGCGCTGCTTTGCTAGACCATGAGCCATTGACCGGAAAAGGTGATAAACCGACGGGGCGATGTCCGGAGAGTATGGCGGGTGAGGTAAGACTTCCCATTTGAACTCTTTCAGTGTATCTTTTACCGCTTTTGCGGCGTGTGGCCTTGCATTATCATGAAGCAGTATCAATTTTTCGTGTCTACCAGCCCATTCTGGTCTCTTTACTGCGATTTCATGACGCAACTGCGCTAGTTGATGTTGATAGCGATTCGCAGTGACTGTTTCGCCAGGTTGAAGAAGCTCATAGTACAGTATGCCGCGTTGATCCCACCATAAGCACAGTAAGACCTTCTTCCCGTGGATGTTTGGTTTCGCGGTCGAAGTTGTCGGTTCACCGGGTCTAACCCACGATTTTCTTCGCTTCGGATTATCGTAGTACACTCATTTTTCATTGCCAGTTATGATGTGGTGTAAAAACGACTTTCTTTGGAATCTGTCCAGCAAGATTTGTGAAGTTGTTTTTCTCTGCTCTTTGTTGCGTTCTGACAGCTCATAGGGCACCCATATTCCTTCCTTCTGAATCTTCCCCATTGCTTTCAATCGAAGAGAAACTGCTTTTTGCGGGTGACGCCGAGAGATGCCGCGAGTTGCTCCTGTGTTTGAGCCGAATCTTCATCCAATAAAGCTTGAAGTTGTTCGTCTTCAAATTTTTTTGGCTGTCCTGGCCGATCTCTGTCGCTGACGTCAAAATCGCCCGATTTGAAACGCTGAAACCATTCTTGGCAGGTTCTTATGGATGGAGCAGCATCGCCGTAAGCTGGGCAAGCATTTGGTGCGCGTCAGTGGCTTTCTTCTTGAGATGAAAAAGGAAAAGAAGAGCTTCCAGCAAATGACATTTTTCCGGCACAAAGGTTGACATCTAAATTAGAAAAAAAAAACATATTTATAACGTTATATAGTGAAAGTCATATATTAATAGAAAGCTGATAATACAGAGAACATTATAACATAAAATTCGTTACATAAAAATAATTTTATTTTGACAAAATATCAACAAAACAAAAAACGCGGAAATTAACTTCTAGACCTAATAGCTAGAAATCAGTGTGTTTTTTTTTTTTTTTTTAATTTATAAAAAGTTGTGCCAAGCATAAATATTTCCCCAGATCGGATTGTGTGCCTGGCAACTGTAATTGGTTAAGGTTCAAATTCAAATCCTGGCTGGGGATGTATTTTTATTTTGTAGAAAAAAATAATAGTTTTGCATATTTTTTTTTATATGAGTCAGTGTAATTACATTATTGGAAATTGATTTATCAAAGCTATTTATATTTGAGGAGGTGGCGAACAAAACGGTATAATTACGCTTCTGGTCAAAATATTTTATTTTTTCATCCAGACGTTATTGGCCCGCTGAGTACAAATCTAAAGTAATTTCCAAGACTGTGCTTCAATCCTTAAGGGCAACCAAAAAAAATCTCGTCAAAATTCCACTGTATGTGTGACATTAAGTTTTTTGCTCCTTCTGCAAATTTAAATGTTATGGTATTACGGCGTTTTGTTTGCCACCTTCTCATTTCATGCAAGTCATAATTTTTTAGGTAAGGTTCACCACATGGTGATTCCTTATCATTTCTTCTTCTTCTTCTTCTTCTTTGGCACTACAGCCCTTGGTGGGCCTTGGCCTCCTCAACAATCTTCCTCCATATCCTTCGGTTCTCAGCTTTCATCTTCCATCCTCGGATCTCCATCACCTTAAGATCAGCCAGCACAGTCCTTTTCCTTTACAATGTCCTAGTCTTCAATGTATCTCATCCCTTTTCCGAGGCTCATGTTGTGGTTTCGTAATATAGAATTTTTACAGTGTGGGGTTATTAGCCCCAAACCCAACCCCCAATCTGGAGGACCAGTGGACTACTCTTTGTCTGTCCCCTACCTGTCGACCTGTCAGGCTTGGGTGACCCTACCAGGAGCTTACGCTCCCGCCAGCATAGCTGTCAAGGTCATTGGGGAGCGCAAACCTCCTCGCCATGATAAGGCGGTAGTCCCTGAGGAAGATTCCTTATCATATGATATTGAAAAATTGGAGAAGGATGGACATATATTCTTTTTTTTTTTTTTCTACAACAACTTCTGTTTGTTTTTTGTTTTGTTTTTTAAGACATTTTTATTGGAATTTTTCATTTAGATTTTCTGTCTTTAGATTAAGCTACACTTTGTAGTGAACTAGCTACAAGACTAGTATTTTAAGTAGTGATATACACAACTAATTAGCTGTATTTCTACTTGCAAGTAATCAAATGAAAACAAATGTTTTGTTTGTTTTTTTCAATTAAGCCTTATAACTATAGTGGGATTTTATTCCTGTACAAAAGAACTTATCTACTTATGAAAAGCAAACTTCCTATTAATACAATACCAATTATGGCTTTGCACTCCAGAGATAAATAAGAATTTGGAAACTAACTTCCAAAAGAGGTGAAGGGGAAGAAAAAAAAAACCCCCACACAACTTTATGCTCTGATTACTACCTTTAAACAAATTTAAAAGGTTATTTGTTGATAGCGGGCATATTAAATTTTATATATTAAATAAGGAATGTAAAAAAAAATTCACTAAGGCAGGGGTGCTCAGACTTGTTGTGTCTGCGATCGACCACAAAATATTTAGGCGACAAGCGATCGACGCGACAGCTGACTATTAGGACTAGGCTAAGGCATAGCTACTAAAGAAGAAAAATATATAGTAAAGAAAAATGCTTTTATTGCACCTACTTAAAGATATAAAATATACATAATAGGCTGTGTACCTAATTACATAATTGTAACATAGCCTTAAATTGCTAATTTTGACTGTATGTTGAAGCATGACACTGCATATCATCCATGTGCTTTTCAATGGAGGCAGGTAATCCATGAGCGGCAAC
>JAFIDM010001028.1:10822075-10838262 GCA_023159025.1 Thereuonema tuberculata | reverse complement strand
CGCCGCCTGATCTTCTGGAAAGTGACTGCTCCCAGCGATCCTCACCAGGGTTCCCCATAGTGCCCCGAATCCGGAATCGTCCAGTCCGGATGAGACCACGGGAATCATAGAGGCTACCGGATCTCCCCTTGATGGCTTGACCATAGAAGTTCAGCGGACCTACTGGCGGTCCCACTCCAACACATGGCATTCTCCGAGCTCCTGAGTCCTGGACAGTTTGAATGTACCCTAAGACCGGTTGTAAATAGAATTTGTAATCATTTATCTATTCTCATCATTTAATAAAATCTTTTCTTGTAAATCTTACTCCTGTCTTAGCCTCTGATAAATTCCCTGTCTCTAGGCTGGCTTTCCACGGCACCTCCCTCTTTTCCCATCCAAACACCTCATTCCCTCCTTACATACCTCTCCCCTCTTATCCCGTGATCGTGGCTTACTTCGGGATGCATTAGATGGCGGGCGCCCTAAAAACAACACGTAACAGGGTTGGAGTAGTTTTTTTTTTTTTTTAAGTTTAAGAAATATTAATATTACAGTTCAATATAAAATAAATCTACATTTAAAAGTATTTTATATGAGAAAATTATAACTGAAAAAATTAAATGGCCTTCTTAATTATGATTCCAATTAACTTAACAATATGCTCAATACTCATGAAATTTAAATAATCTTTTTTTATTAAGGATGCACATTTTGGTCCTTCAACGATATCATTTTTATACAGATGTTTTTTGTTCAGATCTTTTCTTGCACAAAAAATAAAAAAAAATATTTTTTGAAGCTTTAATGTAAATTACAATTTTCAAATTGGAATTAAAATCATTTCAAAGTTGTTTTTTTTTTTAAGCTTCAAATGAAATTTAAATTATATTTAAAATAAATTGAATGTTTCCAATACCAGACATCTATGGAATAAGTAGTCAAAATTTCTGAGGTAAACAACTTCAATTTGTTCTGCGTCAGAAGAAATCCATTCATTTTTGAATAGTCTCTTGAAAAGTCTCATCTGAGTCCTGTCTCCTTAAGTCAGTTTCCCACAAAAATAGAAACCTCAATTCTTTAAGTTTAGGCTTATTATCACTTGTTGAGAGGCTCTTTAGATGCAATCTCTCAAAGCTCATTATCGATTACTAAATTGAATGTTTATTACGTCATCGAGAAGTGACTATAAAACTTTGAGACAGCCTCGATTGCGCAAGCAGTAAGAGCAGATTCCCTCGGCGGAGTTGAAAGCAGTTCAGTGCGCAGATACGTACACTAGAGTTAACTTGGTTCTCTATCGCAGTTAACAGAGAAGATGACGTCAGCACCACGTATCCAGTACAGAGGAAGACACACCGATTGACTGAGGAAAAGGAGCCAATGATACTGAGAAGCGATATCTGCATTGCAGTGTCCAGAGTTATTTGTGTCAGACGTTAAACATTGAAGTTGAAAAGGACCAAAGGAAAATAATATTGGATTTCTCCCTGTGCCGAAGAGAACGGTGGAAGGGCAGAAACAAAGTGTAGCAGATATATAAATCTGGGAGTATGGAACTGTAAGAAATTTTAATTTTAAAAGTGTAAAATTAAAATAAAATAAAGAAACTGGCTTTAAAAGTATTTTATACTTGAAAGTGATAATGAATAATTATTTATTGATTTTGAGATGACGTCAGAAATTGTGAGACCGGAAATTAAGTGCCGAATTTACGGAAGTTTAAATTGTTAGAAAAAACGATTATGGCGGTCGTCCGATATTGTCAAGGATTAGCGATGGAGCTATTGACATCGCCAGAAAAGTTAAATATCTAAGATGAGATATTATTTAACTGTTATAGTTAAGTTAAATGCATAAAGCAAAGTTAGAAATAGTTGTTGAATTAAATCAAGCAGATTTATAATGAACCGAAAGGTATTCTTAGTCAATAGACGAGTTAGGCTTAACAAATAGAACGGATGATAGCATCACGAAACAGAAGCGATCATTGAACAACTACATGACTTTTAGTACAACAAAGTATAACACTGAGTTTTATCATTTGATTGACGAAACAGAACTTTTGCTAATATCATTTAAATACAATGAGTTAGAGAATATTAAAGTAACTCAGGATGATACTATATTTAGCAAGTGAACTATCAAATGTTAATTGGGAAATATATTAACAGGAATTGAAGTATAAATATAATTGATGAACTTTAATTGATAATGACATAAGGTGAATTACTATTATTAGGAAATTGAATTACATTTAGGGATAGCAATTAATTATAAAGAACAGTTTCACAGGAATAAAGATTTATGTACTAATACTGTGAAATTATAGAATAGTAAATATCATACAAGTGTAGGATAATTGTCGAAACTAGGTACCGAGAAGTTATTACTTAGTTCAATAAGTTTAGACTGGAAACTTTTTACACTTGGTGAAAAGCATTATCTTCGTGAAGGGAATGTCACTAATAGAGCAAATAGGAATAGAAGAATTGAACTTTAACTGAACTATCATTAAGCATTATGGAAAGCACTTAATGTGTTGTAATGGATGAATAGAAAGTATAAATTTTCTTGTTTAATTTAAAACATGTTTCCTTTTCATTTTTATTTCTCTCAGGGCAAACATTTCTCTCAGTTAAACCCAGCACATCTGAGGTTATTAGTTAAATTCATTTATGGGCACTACTACTAATGACAACAATCAAAGTAAATAGTAATATTAAAACAGGAACTTTATTTAAAGGATATTAGTTTCCAGTGAAAGGAACTTTAAAGATTAAAAGTAACCAAGAAGCTATTCCCAATAAAGTTCAACATAAATTATTCAAAGGAACTGAATTATGTTTCTGCTTTTTAGTGCATAAAGAAGACAATTTAAATGTGCTGAATGTGACCTTATCCTATTGCTTGAGAAAGTTTTAAAGTTAGTGAAATTAAATAAGAATTATTCGAATCGCAATTAATTCTTATAAAAAGTGATACATAGGAAAAGTGCTTCTCTATAATTAAATTGTATTATTCTTTAGTGCAAGATTAAGGAACTGTTGTGTTTAATAATATTCACCGTAGTGAATTCAAGTTTTAGTGTACTCAACGAGTACTATAACTTTATCATTTCAGTGAGTTGTGAAGTCAGTTAAGACGTTCCGTAATCAAGTCGATTATTGTGAATACAATTCAACTTACTTGGTATTTGGCCACAAGTACAACGCTTGGAAAGGTTAATGAACACAAAGAACTTGAACTTTTAAAGTACATTTGTACTTTATTTTAAAAATTTCTTTAGTTTTTTTAATAAGGGAACACTTGAGAAAGGGCTTTAATAAAGAAGGAAGGTCCGAAACGTACTGAATTTTTAGATAATTTAATTTTTTAATTCTTATCATTGGTGCTTCTAATAGTTGAGATATTTAGTACATTTGTATAATTCTACAATTTGTACATTGAATAATAATAAAAAAATATACTATTTGTCTTACGTTCAATTTTCTTCTTACAGATGCCGAGAGCTAAGAAATGCGGATTGTGGTCGGAGGAGGATATGGATCGTGCAATTGATTCATTCAGAAATGGAGATGCCGGGATTAATGAGATCTGCGGGAGGGGTCCAAAATCAACTTTAAAAGGAAGATTGGAGAGTAAAAACAAAAATGAATCAGGAAATTTAAAATTGTTTGGGCATTCAGCAGACCATCAGAAATTGAAAAAGATCTTGTTGACCATATTTTGTTTATGGAGTTATACCTTTTTAAATGTACTCTGGCTGATTTGCAAAGACTTGCTTGTCAAATAGCTGAGGCAAATGGTCTGCAACACAGATTCAAAGCCGGAAAGAAATGGTATTATGGATTCATATCACAACATCCAGAACTGTCACCACACCAACCACGACCAACATCAGTTGCCAGAGCTTTTGGGTTTAATAAAGACACTGTCATGGAATTTTTTGATCTGAAAAATAAAATTTGTAAGTATCAATTTCAAGCTTGCCAAATTTTTAATATGGATGAAACTGGCCTTTTAACTGTACAGAAGCCACAAAAAGTAATTGCCGGAAAAGGAAAACATCAAGTAGGAGCCATTACCAGTGGGGAGAGCAGGACAAACACTACATGCATTCGTTGTTTCAGCGCTTTTGGGATGTATGCGTCTCCAATGCTAATGTACAAGATGAGACAAGATTCAGATGCGTTAAAAGCAGGGGCATCTCCTTGTATTTGAAATATCTGATGGATAACGAGTGAAATATTTGTGAAATGGTTATAGCATTTCATTGCTTCTGTGAAACCTACTATTGACAAAAGGGTGTTGCTGATCCTCGACGGTCATTCCATACACAACAAAAATCTAAATGCTATTGAAATAGCGAGAGATAATGGTGTAGTAATGATATGTCTTCCTGCACTTACAACCCATAAATTACAGCTACTTTGATGTTTCCTCTTTTAAACCTCTCTCCACATATTATGACCAAGCTGCAGATACTTGGTTTCGCAGGAATCCTGACTGCAACATAACAAGAGCCAGGGTAGCTGAAATTCTAGGAGAATCATATGGGAAAGTAGCAACCATCCAGAATGCAGTTAATGGATTTGCTGAGACAGGGATATGGCTCTTGAATCCCTTTATCTTCCAGGATTGTGACTTTGTGTACAAACTACACCACTGAAAGAGAGGTTTGTGAATTAGGAGCCTCAAGAAACTTCTACCAAAACACCTGAACCCTCCACCCCCTTAAAACAAATTTTGTCACCTAACCACCATAGTTCAGCCTCCTCCTCTTCTGTTTCTAGTCCCGATACCAGTTTAACAACACCTATCTCCAAACCTAGCACTTCAAAATCTTTCATTTCTGTTGCTGAATTTTCTCCTTTCAACTCCTGCAGGCAAGAAAGAGAAAAAGGTTCAGGAAGCCTGCCACCTTTTGAAATTACTTGTAGTCCCTATCAGAAAGATCTAAAAAAAAAAAGTGGCAGGAATCCTAAGCGCCAAATAATCGAGGAACAAGAGGAAACAGTGAAAGAACTTGTTCTGTCGTATATGTGAGGAGGAACGACGGGAAGAAATGATCGACTGTCTTCAATGTAAAGAATGGCTTGACATTAAGTGCGTCGGTGCAAGTACACCTTGGATTAGGACATCTTTCTTGGCTGACCCTGGTAGGCAAAGGCCTTCAATAACAGATTCTTTTGTAAATAAAAGCATCTTTTACAGAAATTGTGAGCCTAGTTTAGGAAACCGTATTTAGGAAACTTGCTGTATTTTGCCAAAGTTGGATAATAGTACATATTAAACATATTGCAATATTTGCTCATATAAGTAAAATGCTTCAAAATCCATTACATTGTATTGTTTAAAGTCTAAAAAAGTTCTTGCCTAACCAATCAAGGAAAAATATGGAATTTAGAAAAAATGGTACAATTTAGGAGACGTTACCCTACTTGCAAATGGGGGAAGGGATCTCCAAAAATAGGTGTCGCTGGCGATGATAATGGCAGCAGTGACCAGAACGATAGCTGATCCTCCGGTGGTCAAACGTGGCAGATACAAAATGCCTGAAGCTATTCGTTTTAACAAGAGTTGACCACTGGCCAAAACTTCATGAATTGCAAGTGTCGAAGCAGTGCAAGAACAAAGGCTGTAAATCTCGAGTAAAGTTCGAGTGTATGAAGTGTTCTTGTGTGTGAACAAACAATGTTTCTTCGACTCTCACTAAATAACTTCATTCACTGCATTCAAACTTACATTACTTAACTGCGCAATTCGTTTTCTTTATTTGATGTTCTATAAGTCGTAAACGCCCAATGGCAATTTAAATGTATATTTTCTTTTCTCCAAAAATATTAAAAAAGTTAAAAATTGGCTTTATTTTCCATTGTCAGTAACGTTAGAATAGTAAATGTGCAAAGACGTTGCAAATCGGCATCTTGGTGTGGGCAATAAAGGATCACAATTGTGTTTGTATAACTGACCAAAGGGAAACAAGCCTTTTCATCTTGTAAGTTCCGTCATAAGACATAAGATAAATATAATTAAATGAGACGTACATATAGATAGATTGTGTATTTCGAAGGCTAAAAATCTTTATTCTTTTCTGAAGCTATTATCTCAGAATCAAAAATAGATAAAATGGTATAACATTTGGTTTCACATATAAGAATAAAATAAAAAATTTAATATGCAGGAAAATTAATAGTAAGAATTTACAAAATGAAATGGGTATTGTATATCGGATCGATTGCAAAATTTGTAGTAAATTTTATATTGGAGAATCGAAAAGGACATTGGCTGAACGAGTGTCGGAACATGGTAGAGCGTTGAAGAACAGAGAATTAAAACTTTATATAAAGAAAGTAATTGGAAACTCAGAAAAATCATCGAGAGTTGTATCATAAAAAATACAAGGAACAACAACAATAGATATGAGGGAGTTAGAGTTGATCCAATCACTATTGGTTTAATTAGAAATTTAATTAAGACAGACAATCAAAAAGGGGTTACAATCACTGGAGCTAATTCATTGGATTATTAACTTTGTCAATTTATTGTGTTTATGAATATTATTGTCGTGTGTAAATTTAATATGATTAAGTTAAATAACATACCATTGTTGTAACAATTTATAGTATTCAATTGATGTGTATTTTGAATTTGTGATATTCTTTCTGGTTATGTTATTGTTTGATTTGTTAGTTCTTTATTTTGCTTGAAGAAGGGAATGACGTAAAATTATGTTCCGAAAATTCACCGCTTTGTATTTAAATAAATTATTTAAATACTATGAAAGGGATTGTGGAGTCATATTACAAAAAATGGTATAACAATAATAATTATATACAGCTTGGTTTATTTGTTTAATATGGAATGGTTTCATACACAGAGTGTCTATATGCTAAGTCTATGAAGTGATCAAAGTCAACAAACATGAATCAACCCTCAGTGTATTTCAGACTACGGCTCATTATTGTAGAAGAGGACTTTTGGATCAAGACATTCTTATTGAACTTCAAAATTTCCCAGATGATATTGATATGCTAGATGAAGGTAGTGATGAGAATGAAGATGAAATTGTGAATGATTTGTTTGCTTTGGATCAACAGGTATCTGAAGAATTGTTCTAATATTAGCTGTGAGTTCCGGAATCTGTAGTTAATGACAAAGATGAAAATAATGTTTTGTTCTGTCACTGTGAGGAAATGACAAAAACAAAACTATGCTACAACTATGTTCATATTTATTCTTCGTTCAGAAAATGTTTAGAAGATTTTGAAGACTGCAACATACCAGCTGATTTTGTCCTGAAGTATTTTGACACCGATATAGTGGAAACCCTTGTATTTCAAAGCAATTTCTATTCTCAATAGAAACTAAGAAACATTATAACCACCAATGAAGCCTCGTCCAAAGGGATGCGAAAGCTCTGGACTCTCGTTTTAATTTTTAACTTTTAAACTTTTAAATGTATTAACTTTCAGTTTCCAGTTTTTTAGTGTTTTAAGCTTGTGTGTAGGCCAATCTATTTATTTATTATTATTATTTCTAAAAACAGTTTCCTCAAAATTCTTACACTGATAAAGTAGTTTTTGAAGCGTCATTAGCATTAGAAATGAATAGTGTAGTTAACATTTTTGCCAGTAAATGTCAGTGCGTCAACAAAATGTTCAGCATCTGACTTCCAGCCAACACATATGTTACCACCTTACGATAAACTTACAAATCAATCAACGCCAACAGAATTTTTTAAAATGTTCTTCACAGAAGAGATATTTAATCTAATTTTAAATCAATAAAATTTCTATATTCAGCAAAAAAAATTGAAAGGAAGCAGAGTGTAGAATTTATAAAGCCATTTGAATTACTATATTTTTTGGGCATTGTGTTTTATATGTCAACCGTAAGACTTCCTTCGATGGTGAAGCACTGGTCATCTAACAGATTTCAGTTGCAAATTCACTGACAAACAACCGTTTCCTTGAAACTCTTCAGAATCTCCACATCAATGACAACACATTACAGACTGATCCAAATCATCCACATTACAACAAACTTTATAAGATTCAACCACTAATAGACCTTTTAAATTATAATTTTCAAAATTTTGTCAAACCTGAAACTGTACAATCAGTTGATGAAATGATGGTATCTTTTAAAGGAAGAGATAGAAAGAAAGCCTACATGCACAACAAACCAATTAAATGGGGATATAAACTGTGGGCAAGATGCAGTATTTCAGGGTATGCTTATCAATTTGAAGTTACCTCTGGTCAAGAACCAGAACCTGAAATTGATAGTCCAAAACTAATTAAGCCCTAAATGGTTGTTTATAGAATGACTCCTGGGCATACAATAGCTTTTGACAACTACTTTAACTCCATTGAGCTTTTTTTATACTTATGAGAAAAGAATCGGAGGGCAATTGGGACTATAACAAAGAATCGACTGAAAGGCTGTCCTTTAAAATCAAAGTCAGACTTGTCAAAAGCAGGCAGAGGCTCCCATGATTTTTATATGGATGAAAATAAAAAAATTTAATTTGTAATTGGTTGGTTAATAGTCGTAACTCTTGCAAGCAATTTTTCCAATGTAGAGCCTCTAGGAACATGCAGGAGATATAAAAAAAGTGCAGGAGGACATGTGGATATACCAAGACCCAACATTGTTGCTTAATATAATGCAACAATAGGGGGAACTGATCTTACAGATATGTTCTTGTCTTTGTATCGAATCTTTATAAAGACAAGAAAATGTTATCTTCGTGTAGTGTTTCGCGTGTTTGACATGGCAGTAGTGAATGCTTGGGTAGCATACAGAGCACAGAAAGGTTCTATGGGTTTATTAAAATACAAATTACAAATTGCTATGACATTAATGTCATCCAATCAATTCCATCCTCCAAGATTCACAGGGGAAAGCAGACCATCTGAGAATCCAATTGCCGACTCTCCAATAAAAAAAAGAAAAACAGTAGCTTTAGCAAACTGCATTCCCAAGGAGGTCAGAACTGACTGCATCAATCATTGGCCAATTTTGGATGATGGGAAAAATTCTCAGCGGTGCCGAAGATCTCTATGTGATCGTAAAACAAAATATAAATGTTCAAAATGTAGTAGAATTTTAAATACTGGAGTATTTTTATGTTTGAGCCAGACTGGTGACAACTGTTTTGTATTATTTCACAAAAATTGTTGAAATGCGATTCCTTTCATGTTACTGTTTCAACATATTTATGTATTAAAATTCTTTCTTAAAAATAAAATTATAGTTCATCTGTTAACGCCAACTTTTGAGCCACGGTATGCCCAATGTCCATGATAGTGGACAAAATATAAATCAAAAACTAAATACAATTTCATCAAAACGATAATTATTATGTTTTTATGACTTTAATATTAGTTCAAATTTTAAAAAATCATGACCCCCACTTTCTTCATTTAGTGGCGGGAGATAAAGGGTTAATGGAAGCCAAGAATTCCGGGTCTGCAAAACATTTCTGATTAACACTTTGGGTATCTCACAAAGGACTATACGAACTGTTATTGATGCCAAAAAAGTCAACAACGGTATCATTCCACAAGATCTGCAAGGGAAGCACGGAAAACAGTGTAAATTGGACAGTGTAGCTATACAAGCAGTCAAGGATCATATAGAAGCAATCCCAAAAGTAGAAAGCCACTGTCTCAGAGCTAACACAAGCAGAGTATTTATTAATGGTGGCTTATCTGTAGCGGAATTGCACAGAAACTATAAGAAAGATCAAGAGAAAAAAAACAAACCAGTTGTGAATCACGATGCCTACTTGCGAATATTGAACCAGGTTTTTAATACTGGGTTTTTCGTACCTAAAAAAGATCAATGCGATGAATGTGAAGCACATAACAATGTGCCAGAGCAAGAGAAAATAAAATTACAGGCCAGTTACAAGCTTCACGATGAAGAAAAAAAGTTTAAGCAGAATTGAAAAAGAAAGACATGAAAGAATGTCACGAGCCTACGAGCACAAAGATTGTAATCACGTATGACTTACAAGCCGTTTTGCCATGCCCTGTTGGGAAATCTGCATTTTTCTATAATTCAAGGCTAAATTCTATAATTCTATAAAATTGTTACAATTTTACAATGACAAATGCAAAAGACCAGGGCATAACATGTTTTTTTTGGCATAAAGGATTGACCAACAGAGGAGGCAATTGAAATAGGATCTTGTGTATATACATACTTGCAAGAGATTGCTAATAAAAATCCAGGCTCTGAGGTCATTTTCTACTCAGACAATTGTTGTGGCCAACAAAAAAAAAAAAAAAAAAAAAAGATTCGTGTTTTCAATGCAGTCATAACATTAAACATCAATTCGATACAACATAACTTCTTGATTCGTGGACACACCCAAAACGAAGGCGACAATGCCCATTCCGTAATGGGGATGTCAAAGGTCCTTGGGTTCGAGGCTGAAAAAGTCTGTGATGTTGGTGTCACTTCTAAAAACATGGCGAAGATTACCGAAGCACCTCTGTATATTAAAGATTTCTCAACTTTAAATATATTGAATTATCGGCATACAATTAAGGAGGCGTATGGAAATAATGTAGATACGTTATTTCTAGATGAAAGGAATAAGTATATTTAAAGAGAAATTTGTTTCTGATGTTACTTTTCATGACGATGGCGAGATACCTTTCTACAAAATCGTTGGTCGTGTGAAAGCAGAAATGGAAAAATAGAAGTAAATGAAATAACATTAACAGAAATAAAGAAACTCAGTTTTTGAAATAAAATCGCAAAAAAAGCATTCAAATTGAAAAAAATGTAAATTGAATTTCAGAAATTTTCTGTCGAATCACTTTCAAGGTCATTGTGAAGAAAACCAACTGATTATATAAATAAATAAATATTTAAGCTTTATTTAAGTTGAAATTTCAGAATTAATTAATTATGCAATTTTTGAAGTAATTTGCAGGTATAATAATGGTTTATAGACGCTTCATTAGAACTTATAAAACAGGATGCAATTTTTACATAATTTTAATACCTCAGAAGGGAAATAATTTAAAGTCTTTGTTTTAATTTTCTCATTATAGCAGTAAATTAAGATATACTTTTTTCTATCGCATTATAAGCATTACCGGTCCCGCCATTGGGATATGTTCTTAAATTGAAATTATTAATTAATACGAATTACAATGATAAATAAGACATTAATTGTTTGAACACAATTTTTTCTTTCTGCGTTCTGATATTTAAAAAAAAAATATTTCAATAAACATCACATGAAATCAACATTGAAAATAAAAACATAATATATAAAACAAATTACTACATGGAACAGTTTTAGCAATTTAAAAAAAAAAAGTGTCACTATTAATATTAACAAATTGCATTTAAAAAAAAAAAAAAAAACACCTATGACCGAAGTAAAATAAAAAATTAAAAGAGGGAAGCTTATTTTAATCATATTAATGAAAAATATTTAATGAACGAGACTTAATACATAAGTAAGACTTATAATAATGTTGCACAATTTTTTTTTTCTGCTTTGTAAGGAATAATAATAATAGAAGCGAATTTGGTTTAAGTAATACATCAATGCATTCGATTTGTAGAATTATAATGTATAGAAATTCCATAGATAATAATAATAGCATAAATACAGGGTGAGCAAAATGAAAAATAAGGAAGTGAATTCATTAAGTAATATATTTTTATTAAACCTCGAATAAGTAAACTGGTGCTTGAAAGGGATCAGCTGATGTTAGAGCGTTCAAATCATTTCTTTTAGCTTTAGAACTCAGGTTTAGTAACATTAAATCAGTTACTTTTATCTTTACTTAGGAAATCATGAAATTACATCTTATTTTTAATTAAACAGCAAAGTTATTTTGGAGGAATTTGAAAATAAAGCGAACGATGTCACGAAGTTTCTACTAGAAGGCATTGGAGGGTTAACCAACATCACATGACAGTGACGTCACGTTAAACATCCCCATTGAAAAAGCCATTACTAGAGTCAAAAAATCTGGGCCAATCTATATTCCTGAACAATACATATCCCTAATACGAGGAGCAAAGAAGACTGGGAAAAGAAATGAACTTCAACGATTTCTTCGATCTAAAGTCTCTCGCAGATAATGTAAACTTTAACATGACAAAAAAATGTTCATGGAGATGCAATTAAAGTAACTGAAATAAAAAATATTAAGTTTACCAAAAATTGTGCCAATTATCAATATCGGACAACGTACAAGACTGAGAACTGGAATGAGGCAAAAGCTGTAATTGAACCAAGACGAATGAATTTAGGTGGAAGTCGAAGCGATGTTACAAGGATTGACGAAATTACCTTAAAACCAGCATACACTTTGAAGATTGCGATTACAGAACGCAAGAAGTGGGTTCTTTCAGAATTGATAGAGAAAAATATTGTGCCTTTATGAAAAATTCTATAAAGATCTCATTGAAGTTTGTTTAAGGTTTAACATTCTATTACCTACTTTGATTTACTTATTGATAATAACTTGTTGAACTTGAATTATTTTAAAGTGCATAATAATGTTCTGATTTATGTGGCAATTACCTAATGGCATATAAATAGTACAGATTAGAATTAAGTACCTATCTACAAGTGATAGACTTGCTGTGATTTCAGAAGTCTGATTACATTTAGAATACAGATTGATCTAAGAGTATGCCTGTACAGACCTAAGTTTGTGTTATGTGCCAGCGTTTAGATATAATTTTGATATTCGGAATCTACATTAATATTGAATTGAATCTAGGTAACAGATAAATTCCTATTTGTAAGTGCAATTATTACTTGTAAGTCTGTTTATTTATAATGTTTAGATTAGTAGTAATGTGGATGATTTCTGCAATGCCAATGTTTAGAATGTTTCTTTTCTAGATATTACCATTTTTTTGTTCAGTAAATACCAATTCAGTTAAAATAAACAAACTTGGTAATTTCTTGGTGTTTTTATTTATAAGTCACTGTGTCATTATTACACTTATTAATTTAGTTTAGTGCCACAATGTCACAACTCAGGGTGTTCTAACTTTTAAACAATATTATACTTTTACTATAATATTTAAGATCACTTTCTTTTCTCCCATATGAAAGTAAACGTACATATAAATATAAAATATACTGAAGTAGCCTCAATCAGGAAATAACATCAAAAACGTACTTCAAAAACCGTTATCTTCCTAAATTCAAATGACAAGACATCTTAAATAAACTCCAACATCTTCACAGTAGATACCGATATTTCGTCTTTATCCATGTACAAAAAAGCATTGATGAACAATATGAAATTAAAAGAATTTTTGATTCTCATATAGTTAATCTGTTCTAACAATTGTCACCGTTTTTGTCTGTTTTTATGACTTGCTTTGTTTTATACCTGTTTTTCAAGTATTATATGGTTTATTTGTTGTATATTATATTGTTTTGCTGAGAGGAAGATTTCTCTTTCCAATTTTTTACAGTTATGTTATTTTATTTTTAATTTGTTTTGCTCTACAAGCTGAACCTTGAAAAAGTTTTAGAAATAAAACAAAATATCGGTATCTACTCTGAAGATGTTGAAGTTTATTTAAAATGTCTTATCGTTTGAATTTAGGAAGTAACATCATTTTATACGATACTTAATTCTTTAAACACTTCTCCTAAAAAAATGATGTTTTGCAAAAGTGACAATGTTGTACCGAAGGTGCGATATGGTGCCCAACGAAAATAAAATTGACTAAGGAATCACATGAATGATATGTGAACAGCAACAACAACAGTAATCTCAGGATAAATTCAGCTATTATGTATTAGCTAACTGTCGGGATTAGAGAGGTTCAATTCAATGAGGTTTTGCAATCGAATTAAGAGAAGGATGACAAAGATGGCAGTAGATTAGTGTGGATAAGCTAATATCACAACACAGATCTAAGCTGTAAGACTTAAAAATACATTTCATCCAATATATAATTAATTTCGGAGCAGTTGTTCTTTTCCTATAAACTAGTAAATTCTCAGTCATGTCGGATTCAGAAGAAAACAATGGAACAATCCTGGATTCCAGAGGAATGGCTTCAGAAGACAAAGTTGATCTCACAAAAATCGATATCAGTCATCACAGGCACGAAGGATCCAATGGTTACAAGGCAACCAGTAAGGAATGTGTACGACATAATAAAAGCAGCAAGAATACCAGAGGATATGAAGGTAACACGGTTCATAAACAAATTAAATTGGAAAACTTTACACTATATCAGTCAGGCAATGGAAGCAGAATAGATTATGACCATAGAGTTAATAGAGCTGTTGTTTTAAATTTGGAAGTATTGAGGAATTAGAAATATATAGAAAGGAGGTATTGGCTATAAAGCAAAATAAAGGGGAAGGAAAAAGGGAATATTTTAATAGATTTAGAGGTGCAGTGAAAAATGCTCGCGCTGATGAAAATAATCCTTTCTTTACAGAACACATGCTTTTACAATTATTCATAGATTCACTTTTATGTGATTCAGAATTTTATCTGTTTAAACAACAATTTAACAAACTAGGTGAGGCCAATGACTCATTAATTCAATATGTTAAGATTAAAAAGAAGATCAAACCTAGATTTTGTATGACAAATGTTTAATCTGATAACAACACAGAACTATTGAGTAAATTAAATGCATTGCAGGAAGAGAATAAGTAGTTAAATGAAAAGATAAAAAAATTAGCTTTAGGAAATTCAAATAACGCTAAGGACAAACGTCAAAGTACTAGCTGGAGTCAAAATAAAAATGCTAAATTCAGGAATGATAATACAAAATACCAATCTACAAACTATGATAGACAAAGTAAAATGTTTGAGATGCAACCGTTCAGGTCACACAGCAAATAAATGCAGAACTACATTAGAATAAGCAGCCAAAATTTAAACTAGTGCAGCAGAACATGTAGACCGAATGATTACATGAAGGGAATATATGGTCACAAAGTAAAGAAAATTCTTATTCCTATAGTCATGTTACATAATATGCCACACATAGAAGGAAGACGATCAGTTGTTTAACCTGTGTGAGCCATCGATTTTAGGGCTTTTTTTTTAGGGCTGCTTGAACTCATAAGCCAGTTTGATACATTTTTAGTAGGTCACATTTCGAAATATGGAAATTCTGCTAATGGAAATCCTGTCAAAAACCACCTGTGAGGAACTCGTTCAACTAATGGCACAAAAAGTCCATGCGCTCATTGTTGACGAAGTAAAAATCTTCTCGTTATTTTAGTTTGTCAATTGATTCAACACCAGATCTGTCACATATCGAGCAGTTAAGTGTTGTACTTGGATACATACAAGAGGGACAGCCTATTGAACGCTTTTTAACCTTTCTGGAGGAAATGAAAAGCCATACTGGTGAGGAAATGGCAAATCAGGTGTTGTGTTGCAGTACTTAATTGAAGCTTGTAGTCTAGACATTTCAAAATGTAAGGGTCAGTCGTATGATAACGCTGCTAACATGTCTGGGTGTTATAAGGGCATGCAGCAAAAAGTTTTAGAAACAAACACATTTGCTATATATGAGTCGTCTAGAATCAAAACTAACAATATCCAAAAAATCGAAAACTGAGATAGCAGTGCCAACTCTGCGCATGGAATCCATATTAAAGGTTATGTTGGACCTAAATTTACAACATCCCATTGAAAATGAAACTGAATATGGCACTCGGCGTGCTGATCACATGTTTTGCAGGGCAACCAGAATCGGTTTGTTTTAACCAGAATTGAAGTAATTTTGTGGAGTTTTAGAAATGGGATAGTGATGAAGTAGAATCCCCAGTTCTTGAAAGGCCTTGTAGAAATAGGAAAAGCACATCATGTGGATGGAAGAAGCAGAAATTAAACATGGAAAGGTATGCTATCCAAATGCTTACAGGCTAATAGTTTTGTAATATAGAAGTATTTTATTAGCATAATATTACAAGATACGATGAAATATAATATTCATTACAATTTAAATAATTATTAATTAAACTTCCAGCGTAATTATACCGCTGCACAGTGGGGCGAAATACCCAAATTGTTGGCAGAAACCCCAAAAATTCAAATTAATAACACATGGTAAATAATATCTGGAATCGAGAGTTAGATGTATCCCGCTTACATTACTGTAGCATGAGTTATGTATTGTAACGTTGTGTTACCTTAGAAGGAGGCTAATGTTTGATAAAA
>JAFIDM010001028.1:10806646-10819995 GCA_023159025.1 Thereuonema tuberculata | reverse complement strand
GAAGTCTCTTAAAATGGAAGTTGTGATGCAGGACAAAGTCAGGGTGGTCACATTGAGATCAACATATGGTGGTGCCATGGCTTTTCACAGGGACTTTTCATGTCCAAATTTTGTCACAAATACAGGACTCAGCTTCTGTATAACAATTCTCAAGATGTGCCAGTGATTCAACTTGATCCTTCAGGTGTTTTAAAATCCTTATTCTTTTAGGTATGTCTCTTTTTCAAAACAAAACCTATAAATTTGCACCATTATAAGAGAAGAAGAAGAAAAAAGATTTTTTTTTGACAAATATTAACTGTTCTGCTACTGTCAAAGGTAAAGAAGTAGCTTGGACAATTTTGCTGAAAATGTTGAATTAACATAAAAAATAAAAGAATGACGTTTTTACTTTTTTTTTTTTAATACATGTGCAAAATCTAAAACCAAGAAACTCCTGGGATCCACTGTTTCCAAATTTTACCAATATATGCTCTTACAACAACATATTGGATTAGTGAATTGGATTGGCTAATGGATTAGTGAAGCGTAAAATACAGCCACTTTTATTCAAATGTCAACCTCGCCTCCTTGTGGTGCAGTCTGGATCTTAACGAAAGAGGCTCTGACGACCAAGTATTGGCGGTATAACCACAATTTCTGAATAGAGGAAATGCTATTTATTGGCAAGTTCAGAGGCCATAAGATAGCAGCCCTATCACTGAACTTACCCTGCGATAGAGTGGTGATCTATCCAGGGCAATTTAATATCACTCGAAAAACTCAGAAGATGAATAACAGGACAGATATAAATGGAAATGGACATCTCTTTGGGAAACTGAAATTTGCAACTTGGAATGTACGTGGTATTGCAAATAGAATGGAGGAATTAAATATAGAATTAAAGATTAGAAATATGGATATAGCTGTAATAATGGAGACAAAAAAAGAAAAACAAAGGATCATTAATATTTAGAGACTATATTACGATTTATTCGGGTATTTATGAAGATAGATGGGCCTCATCGGGAGTCGCAATATGGATCAAAAAAGTTTGGAAAAATAAAAATTTTATTCATAATTTTTATCCTGATCATTATAATTTTATCTGATATCCACAGATAATCTAAAATTTTAACATTTTTGGAATATATGCTCCAATATAGGGTAAAGATGAAGAAACAGATGAATTTTATGAAAATTTACAAAGTTGTCTTGACAAAATAAATAAAGATAAAGCAATAATTTTGATGGGAGATTTTAATGCCAGAGTAGGTAATCAACCAATTACAAAATGTATAGGAACAGAAGGAGAACCAACAAGTAATTATAATGGTGAAACGTTAAAAGATTTCTGTGTTTTCAATAATTAAAAAATCAGTAATACTTTTTTCAAACATAAAGAGATACATAAGTATACAAGGGAAGCTAGAGGAGTTGAGTCTATCATAGATTATATTATTATAAATGAAAAACTCAATAATAATATTAAAGATATGAGAGTATATCGTGGAAGTGAAATAGATAGTGATCGTATGTTAGTGGAAAGCAGATTTGAAATTAAATACAAATCCATTTATAAAAAGAAAACAGAAAATAAGATAATTTCTAAGAAACTCAAAATTTACCTCCTTGAACAAGAAAGTATAGGAAATTTATACAGAAATAGATTGAAAGACAAGATAACTATTTCTATATTGTTTGTAGATTCTGATTGGAAAAACATCAAAGAAGGAGTATTACATGCAGCAGAGGAAAGTTTAGGTTATAAATCACATAAAAACAAGAAATGGATTAGAACCTGGAAGGGAGATCTACAGGAAAAGATTTGGAAAAAAAAGCAAGCTTTTAAAATTTATCTACAAAATAAAAACACAAACAATTATATAGAATATAAAAAATTATGAGCGGAAGTTAGGAAACTATCAAGGAAAACACACAGAGAAGATTGGGATAAATTTGTTAAATCTTTAGAACATGACATCACAGGACCCCAAAGAATAGGCTTCAAAATTTTCAGACAACTACAATGTTCAGAAAATGATAAATTAAGAATGAATTTAATATCAGAAGAAGAATGGAAAAACATTACAAGACACTCTGGAATGAAGAAGATCAAATAGAAGTTGAGAATGATTTTCAGAAATTCAATAATACAACAGAAGGTTTAAATGGAATAACTATGGATGAATTAGAAAATGCCTTAAAAAACTCAAAGAACAGGAAAAGTCCAGGATCAGATGGGATATATATAGAATTATTTAAATATGGAGATGAAAAATTAAAAGAAAAATTACTTAATCTTTTTAATGAGATCTGGAAAAAACAACAAATACCAACGGAAATGGGAAACTGGAATAGTAATAAGTATACATAAAAAAGGACCAAAGGATAATTGTCAAAATTATAGAGGAATAACATTACTACAGACAGTATACAAATTATTTACGAACATTATAAAAAATAAATTAATCCAGTTTACAGATATTTATTTAGAAGAAGAACAGTGTGGATTTAGGAAAGGAAGAGGATGTACAGATGCTACATTCACATTACAGCAATTACTTGAAAAAAGAAGAGAATTTAATTTAGCAACGTACCTACTTTTTATTGATTATGAAAAAGCTTACGATAATCTAAACAGAAATTTACTATGGAAAATTATGGAAGAAGATAAAATTCCGACGAAATTAATTGATGTAATTAGAAGTACATATATAGAGAAACAAAAATTAATATAAAATTTATGAATGTAAAAATATCAGAGCCTTTAGCTATAAATAAAGGAGTGAGACAAGGATGTGGACTTTCCCCAATACTTTTCAATATAAAAGTTAAAGGATGCCACGACAGGCCTATGCAGGCCCAAGGGCTCATGGGAGGTAAGGCTCCCGGCATTACTTGACCAACGGGACTAGGTTAAGATCGGGAGGTCAACCCGATGCCAGCCCGCCTTTAACTCCCGGGAAAGAAACCCGGTACCCATTCTACAGACGGCTGGGTAGGCCCTAGGACCCGTTTGGAGGAGAATGGAGCGTGGAAAAATTCCCGCTCTCCGCCGAGACCGGGAATCGAACCCGCGACCTCCAACCCGCAGCCAAGCGCCTTACCCACTCGGCTATCGGGCCCACCAACTTTTCAATATATATATATAAATAGAATTCTAAAAAAATGGAAATAAGTATATAAAGAATGGTATCCAGATCACAAAAGATAAAAAATTTAAGACATTACTATATGCTGACTATCAAGTTTTGACAGCAAATTCAGAAGATGAACTTCAATTTGGAGCAAATCATCTAAATAATATCTCAAAAAATTATAAAATGAAAATTTCGGAATTAAAAACAAAATCCATGGCAATGTGTGGAAAACAAATACAAAGAGTGAAAATTGTAATTAATGGGAAAATAATAGAACAAGTATCAGAGTTTAAATATTTGGGAACATAATTTCATGTTATAACGATGAGGCAAACCTGATATCAAACGTACAGACATACAACAGAATGAATGATATCATTATTTTTCTTTTTGTCGAAATGTGTAAATTCTAATAAAGGTCTTAGAATTTCATTTGTGCAGTTTCCAATCTTTGTTTGTTTCTTTGTTTCAATATCCAGGTTTCACTCCCATATTTAATTGCTGCTTTGGCTGTAATGTTATGTAATCTTAGTAGTGTTTCTTTCGCATTTGCTTTCCAAATCTTCTTCTAATTATTCCAGAGTACAACTTAAAACTCCAAATATAATTCAAGAAATTCAAAATTATCAAAAAAATTGGCTTAACCATGTAGAAAGAATGTCCAACGATAAGATTCCAAATTGAATTTTGATTACAAATTACAAATTGACTTAAATAAGATAAATGATTGCCATTTTATTATTAATAGCCCAATTAATGTAAAAAAGACAAAAGTAATGATTATAAAAAATAAGAATAAAATTATTAATAAAAATTTATATTGTTTTCTGCATAAAAAAGATTGCAAAAACTTGGAGGATACTCAACAAATAAACAATGTCCTTTGTGACTGCGAAAAGATAGACTTCGTTACTCAATATAAATACCTGGGTATATTCACAGATGAGAAATTTACATGGGACTCCACATTATCAATATATCATAAATAAATTGAGCTCATTGACCTACCTATTCTATCACATTAAACAAATTATTCCGTTAAAACAAAAAATAATAATTTATAAATCCCTTGTGGATTCGATTTTAGATTATAGCCTGGATAGTTGGATTTTCATTAATAAAAAACAAATTGAAAACATAAATAGAGCATGTTTTAAAATACAAAAAAATATCTTTTATAATTTTAATAAAAAAAGTATAGTCGAAAGGAATGAAATAAGGAAAAAATTCAAAATATTAATTATAGAAGAGAAATTTATTTATAAGACAATTCTTAAAAATTTCTTTAAAATAAAAAATGAAAAAAATTACAATAAAAACAATATTACTAGAAACAATTGGCTCAGTTCAATTAATGATAAAAAAATGAAAAAGTTTATATATAATATTACCATTTAGACGGTACCCAAAATTATTTTTTATCAACTTAACTGGGATAATTACAACAACCAAAAAATTGGAGATATAAAAAAAAAAAATAATTGTCGACGTAATAGATAAAAATATAAAATTCATTATTACATAATCTAGTTACTAATCATATTTCTTTCTTTTCTTTTTTTTTTTTTTTGTCTCGTTTTTCTTTATGGGTGGAAAATCATACTTTAGATTAAAATCTCAGAACCTATATTACAGGTGTACAGGTAATAAGTACACCTAAATAGGTCTGATAAACATTAAAAAAAAAAAAAAAAAAAAAAAAAAAAATTTTGAGATATAAACCCAAAGGAAAAAGAGACTGAGGACGTTCAAAGACAAGATGGAGAGATCGAAATCATCTTCAGAGTTAGGAACAGGCAATCATGTCTAAACCTAAAATGTTCAAGACAAGACAACAACATGCTTCAAAGTAAAATTTTTACTTCAAAGTAAAAATACACTACAGAATTTAAGTGTATGTGTGTGCGTGTGTGTGTGTGAGGGGAAATGGAACAGTTAACTTTTCCTATATAAAAAAGCCTTAGTCTAACAGTATTACGATTTTTATTTAAATATTGTAAGAAAGGAATCCACTATTATTGAGAAAATAGTACTGCATTTCTTGAATCATGGATTGATTCCATAAACACATTAAAATAACAAAAATTTAGAAACTTCTCCATAGTTAGAAACAACTAAATATTTTTTAGGGATAAAAGAGACGCGTTCATCTGCTGTTCCAGTTGTCCTTGATCTAAGAGTGGATGTTTAATTTATGCAAATTTATTTAAACAAATTATAGAATTTTATAAAAAGAAACAATATTTTCATTTAATGCAACTGAAGGAGAATTTTTTTTTCTTTCTTTTTTTTAGTTTAGTGAAAAAGTATTTTGATTTTTTTTTTCTTTACATAATTAGTACTTCAAAAAGCAATAAAGTAGATTTGTCCTTCAACGAAGTCCTAAAAAGAAAACTGAATCTGAAGTGATGAATTATTTCGCTTGTACAACTTGCCACCAGACCGTTATATAGAACAATTTTCAAGTTCTTTGGTCAAATCATTACAGAAAATATGTATTGTCATCAAGAAATTCATTCGCGTATAGGTATAGCAAAAGGAACTTTTATTAGAGAAAAGCAATGAGTTCTACGTCAAAGCTCTACATCTTAAAGATTGAGAGGCAAACATAACATTTAGTCTATCCATTTCCAGTGCAGAAACCTAGCTTTTAAGTTCAAATGAATCGTGAATTTCAGAAACCCCTTTTGTCCAGTTTTTTTACAAAATAGGTTTTTATACATCTGTAATATTTGGCCGTATACCTTTCATTTGATAAAGAAAACATACATGTTCCATGTTTTGAACGGATTTTAGAACAGCTGCAAATTTATATTTATTTCAGAAACATCCTATTTTATCCTGTGCCTATTTTATCCTGACTTTGACACATCCGCCAGTCCAGAACAAAACTTACTGACAGCAAATTTCAGCATCTTGAGAAAAATGCATCAGCTAGAGAGTGGTGAAGGTTTGTTGAAATATGGATATGGTCTGACTTTGAAGGCACTTAATCCTTCAAACTTAGAAAGACAGAATCTGAATTTAGCTCTTAAAATTTTCAGTAAATTTATTGTCCAGGCTCTCAGAGAAATGGGAGGTAAGCATACTTTGATAGATCACAGTTCTACTGCTTTGTTTATTGAAATTATATGTACTTGGTTTGAAATTGAAAATGTCAACTCTCCAAATAAAAGTAAAAGATTAAACAATGTATATCAGGAACCAATGACTAAAGCAGAAAATGATAAACGCCAAATATTTTTAGAGAAATTTTGGAGCTGGTTAGATCAGCGGAAGCAAAGGAATTCCACTACTGGTACTTTCTCTAGAGATACCCATTTAGCCCTGGCCCATACAACTTGTGCTCTTCTTGAAATGTGCACCTACTGTATTGAGGAACTTATATTTAAATACTTCCTTCCAGGAAAGGTGCAAACGGATATGCAAGAGGACAGATTTGGGAAATATCGCCAACTATCTGGCTGTAATTATGACATATCAGTAACACACCACAAGTCCTGGACATGTGGGATTTCTGCAATTCAGAGGCATTTAGTTACTTAAATGTACTGTAGATGTCTCCACATTCAGTTCCATCACATTCTTAATCTCCAACTGTTTGTACTCTACCATGTATCTCAAATGTTAGAAGTAAATATAAATATAGGCAGTAAGATATTAGAAAGGGTGAACCAATTCAGGTATCTAGGAACCCTAATTAATAATCAGTGCGAAATGAGCAGTTGTGTAAAAGATAGAGTACAAGCTGGAAACAGAGCATATGATGCTAATATACAGATGTTTAGAAATCAACTCATATCACGAGCTACTAAGATGAAGATGTACAGGACAATGATTCGCCCAGTAGTTACATATGGCTCAAAACCCTGGACATTAACACAGTGTGAAGAAAATGTTCTGAGATGCTTTGAATGAAAAATATTATATATAACCTTGTTGTGACGCATATATGAACCTGTCAAAGAAGAAGATGGATGGAGGATACGTTACAATCACGAACTGAATGACCTGATCGAAGGACGAGATCTGGTGAAGTTCATAAAAGCCAAGAATAAATTGGTTAGGACATTTACAGAGAATGGCAGAGACTCGGATGCCCAAGAGAAAGCTGAAAGGAAGATTGTATTCTAGAAGGAAGAAAGGACGACCAAAAAAAAGATGGTTGGGCAATGCAACCACAGATCTTGTTGCAAATATCATATAGACAATACGTGACACTAAGGGCTTAACAGCAGGACAAAAACCTACAGCGCTCCTAGGGGCGCGGCCTTCACGAACGAAATATATTGCAAATATATTGAACAAGGAAATAGCTCTTGTATTCAATGACAAATTTTTGTACTTTCTTAGAGAAAGTAGACTTCAAGTTAAAACTAAATTAAAGCAAAATATAAATATGGATTCAATTTCCTTCATGTGTAAAGACTGTAAGAGTGTTTTTGTTGAAAAATGTATTAATGTATTAATACAATGTTTTCTGCGTGAAGAAAATGAAAAAAAGAAAAAGAGATGTGTGAGCCAGAATGCCAAAGCAAAAAAAATTATACATTTGTAAGGTTTAATCTTATGTCATTAAACAGACAATTTCTTGTTTAAATTATGTCTTATTTTTATTCATTTGTGATATATTGTGATTGTACATCCATTGACTTTGTAAATAATTATAAATATCTAGGTATTTATAATTATTATGTAATGTTTTTGTAATATCATAAATAATAAAACATATATGCAAAATTAAGAAATATGTATCACTTTAAACTAAAACTTATTACACTCAAATGTCTGGTAGATTCTGTTTTAAATTATGGATTATAATGTTGGCGTTTTCTCACAAAACAACAATTATATAATATAAATAAGTTAATGTACAAAATTTTTGATAATATTTATATTAATTGTAAACATCAAACTATAGAAAATAAAAATAAGAATTAAATATAAAATTTTAAATATTGAAGAAAAGTTTACCTATAAGACTCCTTTAAGCAATTTTTATAAATATAATTTTCTTTAATTTCTTTATAATTCCAATAGTTTAACAAGCATTGGTTGGTGACAAGCATTTGATTTTTCAATAATTAAAAATAATTTTGGTTTAAGAACAAAACTTTTTCGTCAATTGAACTGGGAAAACTATGATAGCAACAGTATTAAAGTAATATAATGTTATTGTGTATAACATCAGAAATTAATTGATTTTATAAGAAATTTCTAATTTCATCTAAATTAATTAAATTAATCTTTATGGACATATTAAATTTCCAGCACCTATAATACAAGAGTAATTTTAAAATTACACCCAATAGGACTGGTTAACATTTAAAAAAATAAAAAAATAATAAGGATAAGGCAGAAATATATATTTTTGTTTTTCATTAAGGACCGATATTAAAAGTAATTTTGATTTAATTATCTTTTAACTAGACTGCTTACACAAGATTGTGTAGATAATTTATTTTTTTATTTTTCTAAAATATTTATATTATACGACAAAATATTATATTGATATTTTGTATTTTTATTCATTTATTAAATTCCTATTCTTCTTGTTCTGTCTAGGTCAATATTTATAAATATGAACTTCATGTACTTAGGGTTGCCACCTCTCCGAGACTCTGGGTTTCTGAGAGTTATCTCCGGGCTTAATTATTATTTCTCCGGTTTGTGTAAGTAAAATTGAATATGTACATATAAATAATAAAAATATAAATAAATTTATAAAACAATATTCAAATTTATTATAGTTACAACATGGTACAGCGTTGAAAAGTAAAAATTCAGATATTTCCAACGCTGCAGAAAAATGTTTGAAATTAGGGCACGTCATGGATCCAAATTTTAAAATTATGTTATTAAAGAAAAAGATTTAAAATTAAGGAAAATCCAAGAAAGCTGTATTATTAAAAACACTAAAGACCTACTCTCTAATCATTAGAATTGTATTTAATTTGTAGGAATGTAAGTTTTGAATTTGTTAATTTTTATAAATAGAAATTGCATATGCATGCATGTGGTTTGTTTTGTTTTGTTTTTTTTTGGGGGGAGGGGGGTTAGTCATCGTCTCCGGGTGAGACTTAGTTCTGAGGTGGCAACCCTACATGTACTATTTCGCAGCATGCGTCTGCATTGAAATTTGATTTTAGAAGGCCAAGCTGCTAGATGCGCAGCTGTCGAATTGTCTCTCAAGTGAACAAAGGTTAATCCCTTAGTGTCGCATATTGTCATTATGGTATTTGCTTGTTGTGATGGGAATAAAAGGAGTAAAGCGATTGAAGTGGAGAGGTGTTGTTTGAGAGGCCAAAACCCACCCAGGGTTGTAGCGCCAGAAAAGAAGAAGAGAACTGTTTGTACTGTTTTGTAATGAGTTCACTGTTCTCGCTCACTTTGATATTTCTACTCAATAATATGTACAAACAGATTCAAATCAGAATTTTATTATATCACAGCAGAAGAAATGGAAGAAAGATATCAAGAGTAAAGACTACCACATGAAGTTATTAAAAAAGCTAAAACTTAGTTTTATGTAAAACATACAATTAAGAATAAAATAATATTTAAGAAAGGAAGTTTTGTTAAAATGACTATTTTTCTAACTTTAGAAAACTTAATGGGACTTTAAATGGAGATTGTACTTGCACTTGAGGGGGAAAATGGTGCTTTCCTCTAATTCCACACTGCATTGACATGACAGTGCGAATTCCTGGCAGCTTCATAGAAAGCCAGGGAGAAACCTGAACCAGCTAGAATTTCGATGGAGAATCCTTTCAGCAATACTGTCATCACTTGGTCCACCAAGAGGAAGAAGAGGTCCTCAAAAACTAAAAATATAGATATGAGGTATAATCGCCTAGACCATTTTGTTCAACCTCAGGACAAACGAACCAGATGTTGGGTTTGCCGTACCAAATGTTCAACCAAGTGTAGCAACTGTGACATTGATATTCACATAGAATGTTTTATCTCATAACACACAAAATGAGACAATTTATTGGAACTTGCTGAAGGTGATATTTGGGAATGTTTCGTTCAGAGTTCAGTTTAGCCTAAATTGTCACTTACTTTATGCATCAAAACATTACTCTTATTATTCTTTGTTCACATATGTTTTTTTATTGTTCAGTTTAGTAAAATCCCAATGGATTTCCAACTTTGATATCTAGTATATGAAATTAACATTACAATAAGAGTATGATGTTTAGGTAGGTTTTATTTATTTATTTGCCGAAACAGCAAACTCGTAACACCAATGATGGGAATACGGCAAGGAAATTTTTTAAAAACGCTGAAAAGACTGCTAAAATAAAGGGGGTGAACATAGAGTTAATTAAATGATTGGGTGTAATTTTAAAATGCATGAATTGTGGTTAAAAAATAAATTTGGATAAGCTTGATGCCCTCACCTTTCTGTTCTAATGATTCCATTTGGGATCACTAACTTCCATGTTTTCAGACTCCATACTTAATATGCTGAAAGATACCATTTGGCATCGCTACTTTTAGGGCATCATTTTGCCACTAATTGGCACCATTCATCATCAGCGTACCTCGTTTTATAAGCAGACAGTGGATGTTCTTGTGTGCACGTGTGTGTTGCTAAAAACAGTTAAGAATCCAACATCTTTGAAAATTATTTGCAGGTTTGTAGCTTCTTATATTACATAATATTTTTGGCATTTGTTATTATATTATACAAAGAATTGTGCTGGTATTTGCATTATAGTAGTGATGTATTTGTTAGGCCTAGTGTCTTTGTTGAAAAGTTATGACGCCATATGGAATCACAAGGTTTGACAAGCTGATTTTTGTAGAGTCTGAGATTTGATGATATTAGTAATAGATTTTGTATAGTAGTTTCTTTTTTAGTTTTGTATGTACTATAATCAAATTTATAATATATTTAAATATCTAATTTATTACATAATTAATTGTAAAAAAATGGTAAAAAATATTTTAATGTAAATAAATAGTTTAAATATATAATTTAAATATTTTTAATTTATATTGTGACAAACATCACAGTTCTAGGAAATGGTTTTGTCAAAAAAAATTACGCACAACCGGATATCACCCGGAATCTAATGGGTTGTCTGAAAAATTTAACCAATTCCTAAAATCTGGAATCTCTGTATTTGTAAACAAAGGTTACTCAAATTGGGACAAAATACTGTCCCTTTATACTGTACACCTACAATAATAGTATCCACAGTGCTACCAATCAAACACCATTCTTTTTAATGCACGGGTTCCACTCTGTCATGTCAAGTAAACTAGAATGCAATGAATCTACACCCTTCGATCAATCCGAAAAAGTCTACATTGAAAACCTCACAAAACGCATTATATTGGCAAGACAATGTGTCTCTCAACTATCACATGACACCCGCGCCCACAGAAATGACAGCATAAACAAACACAGGAGAATAAAAGGGAACAATTAGAAATAGGCAATTTCGTGCTGGTTCTCCTCACTCAAAATGACCCAAAACGTAAAATCAAATTTGCAAAAAAATATTCAGGGCCATTTAGAATTGTAGAAATCATAAATGACTCTAAACCCATTTATCTCCTCTACATTTATTAATAATGATTGGATCTCTAATGTTAAGGTAAACTTCAGAGATATTTTCAGACCAGAATTCACAGGCAACATGAGAGAAGGAAAGCTTCCCTCGATAGCAGAAACCTACACACCTCCCTCGGTACACTGAGGTAACCCCAAAAACGCGTCCAATTGTTTATCCGAAACAGGTGATTTTAAACATCGCAGCTTGACTTCATTCGAAATCAACATATTTGTAAGTTACCACAGACCAAATTTATATAATTAAATAGCACTTTGCTGGTGGATTTTATATAAAATTAGTGAAAACTTATATTCCGAAAAATGCCAAAGCCAACGGGAAACAGAAATGCAGGAACCAGGCCAAGTCCCCCGAGAACCCTGAACCCTACAGGCACGTCACCCCTCCTCCTCTTCAATATATATTTTTGGCCCCTTCTCACCGAGCCCTTTCTTTCTTTGAGTGGCATTGCAATGCATGACGGGTACAGCTAGTTTGATTATAAAATCGCGTTGTTTAATCCATGGTTTAATCTTAAAGCTGATAACAATCATTTTTCACGCCAAAATGAGTTCACCTCCAGGAAAAATAAGTTGTGTAACATCCATTGCCAATATATCAAAGACCGAACCAGACTTACCAAAAGGCGCTCAAGATAATGATGATGGTTTAATGTGTGACAAGAAAGCTAAAAAAAACGAACCAAAAGGCACTGAAGACAATGATGACGGTTTAATGTGTCACGAGGAAGCTAGTGTTTCCCTTGATTGACAAGGGAAACGCACAGTTTCCGAAAGCTCTCGACCTGTAATGTATTTTTAAAATATTTTTATTTCATAAACTTTTTTTAACAATTTTTGTGTGTTTGGTGACTCTTATTCAAATAAATGTAAATTTTTAACACACGTTAAGCTTTTACACAGTTTGAAATAAGTTCATTGCATCCAGTTGGCAATAATAGGTTTGTGAAGCTGAGTAAAGAGGATAAATTTTGGTATAACAAAAATAAGATTATTGACTTAATACTTGAACCAAAGCACCCAGGTAGAATTCGGCACTACTACGAGGTTGACCCAAATTTATATAATTAAATAGCACTTTCCTGGTGGATTTTATATAAAAATTAGTGAAAACTTATATTCCGAAAATGCCGAGGCCAACGGGAAACAGAAATGCAGGAACCAGATCAAGTCCCCTGAGAACCCCGAACCCTACGGGCATGTCACCCACTCCTCCTCTTCAAGGACAGGAACGGGACATTGAGCGACTGGTTGAATACACCTCAACCACCCCGATCTTGTTTCTGCCCTCGCCGATGCCATAACAGCGAAGGTCACTGAAAAACTTAAAGAATCAATTGAATTTAATACTGCCATAATTCAGGATCTTCGAAATGAACTGAAAGAAAAAAATACCGAAATTGAAAATCTGAGAGGTCAACTTAATAAAAGAACTGACGAACTCGAGCAGTACACAAGAAGAACTATTTACTATTTACTTTGAACTATTTAAAGATGAATATACTGTAATTATTAGAGATAGAGACCGTGTGAAAACTGGTAAGAAACGTGGTGGTGGTGTACTTATCGCAATCAAAAAACAGTTCGAAGCTTCCAGAATACATCACCTCGAGACCACTGCCGAAGATCTATGGGTTAAA
>JAFIDM010001028.1:10764965-10796646 GCA_023159025.1 Thereuonema tuberculata | reverse complement strand
ACCAGTATTGGCTGTTATAGTGAAGCGAAAAGAAGAGCAGAGGACCGCAATAAATGGAGATCTCTTGTTCACACCCTCACATGAGGACGACACCAGATTAGATATGTACTGTACTTGTTTTGTTTTGTTTTTGTGTTTATACTAGAAACTGTAACTGGGTATATGCCTGTTGTATCTTCATTATTAATAAAAAAAAAAAAGAAAAGAAAATAACATCTGATGAAGAACAACAAAGGTATCCAAGCACCTGCTATACGTCTTAGAAGCAAAGAAAATGCGTGGGGAACCCATGGAAATAGTTCTCCACACCATCACACATCAAGTTGATCGCAATGAAACAACAACTTCAGATGATGCTGTCAACATCCGAACTGCATTCAACTCAGCATCTGAATTGGATGTGAGTGAAGAAACAAATGGACACATAGACAATGATCTTAATGAATCTGACTCACATACATCCCAAATGGACAGTGAAACTAGTAGTAATAACGATGCTCCCAAGAAAACGCATGATTACAATATTAGGACTGCCACTAGAACAAATATAAATATCCCAACAAAATTAAAGGACACCATCATATACTCTGGTGCCCTCATCCTAACCATATAAGGCCAATCACTTTTTCCCATCTACCATAGTATGCTCTGAGTCCCGAGTTCGGTTCTCATGTGGGTTTCGTGATGGTGGACGATCCGTGCTGGGCAGGTTTTCTCGGGGTTCTCCCATTTCCCCTGCACTTCTCCAACCATACTTTCTCAGTCTTTCTCTCTATCTGTCCATATTTCCGTGGGATAGTACAATAGACCTCCGGTGCTTGACTTCTCTGCCACCCACATTCATTACATAACATAACATGATAAACTCAACACATTATTAAAAGTTCTGTGAAACATTAAAGAAAAAGAAGTTCAGTAAGACTATCAAACTACTTTTTCTTCCCCAGGATGGGAGATAAGTGACAAATGCAGTGTTCCAGAAAATAGATTTGTCAATTCTATTAATCTTTATTTATCTAAAAACTAGACAGAGCGGGTATTCAACGCCTTGTATGGCCAGCACATTCTCCAAATCTAAACCCCATTGAAATGTTGGGATGCTTTGGGGAGGCACCTTGCTGGTCAACAATATCATCCAACAAACAAAATCACCCTCATCCATGCACTGTCCATGGTGGGAGTCTGTAACCCATACATGGTGCATGCCCAGGTGGCGGATTGGGGAATGCTCGGCAAATATGCAGGGTAGGAGAGAAATAAAATACCGCCCGCGGGCCAAACAGACTAGGGGAAGGAACCCTGAATATAAACCAAATATGGCTAATCCTTAAAATATTAAAGTTACAGTGCAGGGGTTCGGATCCCCACTACCGGCCTTTGTCGGGAGTGAGCAAGTGGACTCTAGGACGTTGTTATCCAGCAACCGCAGTGCTTCAGTGGTGGTGAACTTGGCCATTGTGCATCTAATACGACAAGCAACAAAAGGTGTCAAGAACTGGAACAACAGGGGGATCAGATTGATGAACTATTACAGTATGTTAAACCCAGAAAAAATGTGCACCACAAGATCAAAAAAGCTTGTGAAATTGATTTGCTTATGCTTCGACAAGATGGCTGATCAAGAGGAAGAAGGCAGTAAAAGTGCACGTGGTGTGTCATTTTGCCCCTTGCAGGAGAGTGAGACCCAAATGTTACCTCGTCCCTTGAAGGAGGATGAGACTCAAACGTCATCTCGCCTCGCGCAGGAGAATGAGATTTAAACATCTCCTGGACTAAAGGTGCAGATGAAACTGATTAAATCCCCGGAGTCTGGACTTGGAGAGCAGTCGAAGAGGAAGATGGGCAAGTCTCCACCTTGCAAGGGAAGAATGACTGAAAAGAGGACCAAGAATTCTGACACTGAGATCAAGAACTCAGATAAGGAAGGTGTTGAAGTAGAGATACCAAAGGTCCCAGTTGGTCCATCTGAAGAATGGAAAAAGGTCAGGAAGAAGCAGAGATCTCCCAGACTCTGGATCACTCTTTAATGAACGTAAAATATCAGTGTGTGAGGCACCTTCTTTTGCTTTCACAATTATTACGTCCGAACAGAGTTGGACGAGGTCGGATCATGCGTCAGGAAAATACGGAAGAGTACTGTGGGCCATTTACTGATTCTACTTGACCCCACGACAAAACAAATCACCACGTGGTGAACCTTACCTAAAAAATTATGACTTGTATGAAATGAGAAGGTGGCAAACAAAAAGGCCTAATACCATAAAATTTAAATTTGTTGCCCTTAAGGATTGTAGCACAGTCTTGGAAAATACTTTAGTTCTGTACTTTTGTGGGCCAATAACGTCTGGATGAAAAAATAAAATATTTTGACCAGAAGCGTAATTATACCATTTTGTTCGCCACATCCTCAAATGTAAATAGCTTTGACAAATCAATTTCCAATAATGTAATTACACTGACTCATATAAAAAAAAAATATGCAAAACTATTATTTTTTCAACAAAATAAAAATATATCCCCAGCCAGGATTTGAATTTGAACCTTAACCAATTACGCTGCCAGGCACACAATCCGATCTGGGTAAATATTGTAGTGATTTTATATTTATTTGTATACTTGTATCATAGTTTTTATCATTGTGTATTCTAGTTATTCCGTTTTCTGTATTTTAATCTCTATTATTCAATTTCTCTGTAATTATCTGTTGATCTGTTTATTTTTGAATTTCAACGGTTGTGGCATCTTTTAATTCATTTTTATTTAAATTACAACGGTTTAAAAACCCGTTGTGATCACATGTCATTTAAAGCACCCAATCATTTTGTAAATGCCACAACCAATCAAATCCTTTTGTACATAGTCTATAAATACCGATGTTAGCTGTAAATAAACGGACAGATGCAGATCCAACAAGTCTAAGCCTCTTTTACTTAACCAGACACCACGAAACACACCACAATATTTATACTTGGCACAACTTTTTATAAAAAAAAAAACAAAACACTGATTTCTAGCTACTTTTGAAGATGACAAAGTCGAAGTGCAAGGAATTTATTAAAAAAATTAACTGCTGGAAGATTTTTGGCTTCTTTGTAACTAAAACAAACATTAAGTCTGGACAGCTGGGACACTGTGCGAAGTGGTACCTGACGCATAGGGTCAGGGTGTTATGGGAGAAAGACAGAGTTTTAGTGAGCAGGAGTCTTTATAGACTGAGTCTAACATTACCAATCCGTGTTCCAGAATGGTATGCATAAATGCATTTCCCCCGTCCTAAAAAAAAAAATCATCCATGCACTGACAGAAGAGTGGGATAACTTGCCTCAACAGCTGCTGGATAATGTTGTGCAAAGCCCGCCACATTGTGTGGAATGTTGCATTGCCCTCCATGGTGGACATATTCTGCACTGACACCTTTCTCAAAGGTGCCTGCTTTCGTTAATATGCATTTTTCCATTTCTTCGTAAATGACATCAAATGAACACTTTTGTCCTCTCAGCTGTTTCATAACCTTCTGTATTTTCCAGAACAATAAATGACCTTTATTCTAATGTCCGAGTAGTGTGGCAACAATATTGTATCCTGCTGGGCCTCCACCCTCGCATAATGTTATGATACAGCACAATTTGTGATCCGTCCTTAGCAAGCAATTGTCCAGCAGTGTATATTTGCAACATATATAATATATACAATTTTATATATGATATGAAAAACCTTACATAAAAATAAACATTTTAGAAGAATATTATACTATATTAAATTTTTAAATTTAAGAATATTAAAAACTGTTGCGGAGTAGTAGTAATAATTAAAATGTGTAATTATTTAAAGAAGAAAATAATTACAGTAGAAGAAAAGATAATTGCTTGAAAATTTTTTTTTTTTCCCTGTTAGTGTAGAAAGAGTAATATTGGATCATTATTTGAATATTTAAATATTGGAATTGATGTGACGTAATAAAGATTACAAAAAGGAAGTGACGTGCGATTCCGTAGTGACAATGATTAGGTGATAATCACTAGTGACAATGACTAGTGGACTTTGATTAAGTGGACAATGACTAGGAGACGACGACTGAGAGACGATAAGCTGTAGTCGATTAGAAAAAGGCAGAAGTAAGGTGCTTAAGTAAAAGCAGTCGTTTACGGGAGAGACTATGAGTAAAAGTCTCATGATAGCGGCAAGACAGAAGAACTTGCTCGACGGCTGAGAACGAGATTAGTTCTCCGAGGGCAACGAGTAACGAAGGCTCAACAGGTTAGGAAGAAACAGGAATGAAAATACCTGAGAAACGAAGTCCGAAGATTCAACAGTGTAGAACTGATTAATAGGAATAGAAGACTTGAAAACTAACTAGTCAACGAGTAAAGGAAAGACGTTTTGCGAGAGAGGGAACGGTTGCAGATACGAGCGACTATATTAGCGGTGAAGATAATTTTCATCAGACGATTTCCGAAGATATTTTATCGGACTCAAATTAAGTTATTCCATAAGAAAGAATTTACTAGTATTTAATTACGAAGACAAAAGAGAACTTTTGTAAGATAATTAACGAAATCTTGAATGCTCTCTTCGCAAGGATTATATTACTTAAAGGAAGAAAGTATTACCTACCTGTGGATAGTGAGCGCGCCCTTGACTGTAATAAGTATTCATTATTGGAAACAATCCAATGGAAATGGAAGAAGAAGAGAACTTTCCGATTCAATTGAAGAATAATATTAATTAGAATTTATTGCCGTTGATACCAAAGGAAATTGGTGAATATTAATTGTAATACAACGTGATAACCAGAAGGCCGACCGGATCCATCATTACGAAGGGAGACGGATGCGATTGGAAGCGGAGCCGAGGCAGCATTTACAAGCCTTCGATAAGTTTTAGGATTCGACTACGATTCAGGACTGGCAGTGGCTATTCGAGAATTTATTCACATAAGGATGAATAACCAGCACAGTCAGCATTACTGTAAGTAGACTTTATTATTACCTTTTGGAAGGGAATAGAATTATTCAACACGAAGTACGAACTCTCAGAAAAGGCGTTTTGTCATCGCAGAGTGATAATAAACTTTGAAGGCAGTCATTAAAGAAGATTCAATTAGTAAAGAATACCAAGTACTTTTAGTGCAATTAGTGAATTAAGGAAAATACTTAAAGAATTAATATAATTTCACATACGGTGAATTATTGTGTGAGCTGCCATTGTACAATCACTCGATATTAATCTAAAGAATACTTCATACTGGAAGAAAGTCTAAAAGCTATTAGCAACCATAATTAGATATTATCATACAAGTGAATTATAAGATATTATAAAGTAATGTATATAAAAGAATTAGTATGCAAGAAGCATGGAGAGATATCTAGTGTTACTTTATATCAGTGCTACTAAATAGTGCAAGTGAACAGTTGCATTTGATTTGTGATTTACAATTAAGAGAGTAATACAGTAATTACTCTATTATAATATATCCAGTGTATATAGAGGAACTTAGAGTTGAGACTATAATCAGAAAATCATATTAGATGTGCTTTGAAGTTTGAACTGTATTATTCAATGATAATACAGAATTAAAAGATCCCAGAATTAAAAGATTTTAAAATTTTACCACTACTGTATTGCTTGCTTATTACTTTGCCAAACCAGTATGCGTGCTGTAAAACTAATTGCGTTACAAAAATACGATCATTTAAAATTCTTATAGTTCATAAATTATAAAAAAATCCAGTGAAGGATATGAAATTTTACATGCTCAATTGGCATGCATACAATTTGAATTTTGAGAGATTTTTGTTTATTTTATAGTTTGTTTTCACAGAAAAATGGCAAGAAAATCACCAAGTACAGAGATTGTTATTCTTTTGGAAGGGGACATTTCAGACATTGATGATGAAGCATCAGACGAAGAATGGGAACTTGATAGTCTAGATACATCCAACTCCGCATCGATTGAAGAAGGTAGAAGTTCCTATTTTCGAGCTTCCTCCGGAAATAGAGGAGCACAAATCTGATGAGGATGACACTCCGCTTCCTTTGAAAATTCAGTGGGAGAGTGGAGGCAGGTCTCAAAGGCCAGAACATAATCCTCGGAGTTGGAGAAACAAGCCAATGGAACAAGTTGATGCACCATGCAATATTTTGTTTTCTGATCCTCCAGAAGATAATCTGCCTCCCTTAAACTATTTTAAAAAACTTATTGCTGAAAATATTGTTCAAAATTTTGTTGACCAAACAAATTTATGCTCAGTGCAAAAATCTGTAAATACATCTATAAATGAAATGCATCAATTTAATGGAATCCATATCTTGGCTGGTGTTGTTAGAATGCCTAGATATAGAATGTATTGAGAAGATGCTACCCGGTATGCTCCAGTCCAGATGTCAGATGTGAACGATTTTATAAGCTGAAGTTCTTTTCATCTAAATGATAATGACAACATTGTCATAGTTTTGATAATCTTTAGGAAACAACTGTTCAAAATCAGACCATTTATAGATTCACTGAGAAATAATTTACTTATTGAGAAAGAGGAGATTCAATCAATGGATGAAGTGATTATTCCACTAAAAGCTCACACCTCAATGAAGCAATACATAAAGAACAAACCACACAGGTGGGGAATAAAAGTGTTTACTTGAGCTGGAGTAAGTGGAATAATTCCCCCTATTGGTATCCTTACCTTGTCGTGGTGGTGGGGCTTGCGCGGTCATATGATCCTGAGAGCTATGCCGGCGGTAGATTAGCTACTGGTCGGGTCTCCCTTGCCGGACAGTTGAAAGCTGATGGTCCAGACGAAATGGGATACCCTAGTCCTCCAGGTTGGATGAAGTCGTTATTGTCTCAAGGAATATTTCAACACTTGAAAAAGTATTTATAAAAATGGAAAAAGAAGCTAAAGAAATGGAACTATTAGTAAATTAGAGTAAGACTAAGTACATGGTAATGTCCACCTCAAATGTTAGAAGAGCTTCTCCAAATATAAATATAGGCGGCAAGATTTTCGAAAGTGTGAACCAATTCAGGTATCTAGGAGTCCTTATTAATAGCCAGTGCGAAATAAGCAGTTGTTAAAAGAAGATAGATGGAGGATACGTTAAACCACGAACTGAATGACCTGACTGAAGTTCGTAAAAGCACACAGAATAAATTGATTGGGACACCTAGAGAGAATGGCAGAGACTCGGATGCCCAAGAGAATGTTGAAAGGAAGACTGTATTCTAGAAGGAAGAAAGGATGGCCCAAAACAAGATGGTTGGACAATGTGACTACAGACCTTGTTGTGATGGGAATTAGAGGAAGGAAAAGTAAAGCAATGGACAGATTGAAGTGGAGAGGTATTGTCCGAGAGGCCAAAACCCACCCAGGGTTGTAGCGCCAGGAAAGAAGAAGTGGATTAATTTATGACTTTGAAATATAAGTAGGAAATGACACTAATCTTGCTACTAGTGATTTAGGTACGAGTGGAAATGTTGTAATGAGATTAGTTGAACATTTCCCAAAACATCAAAATTTCAAATTATTCATGGACAACTATGTTTCATCTTTAGATCTGACTGTGAAATTGAAGGAATAAGGTATATTTAAAAAATAGACTGGCTGGATATTCATTGAAATCTGACCAGTCCTTGAAGCAGAGTGGGCATAGACCATATAACTATAGGGTTCAAACTTGATAACAAGCCTGTTCGTCTGATTTCTTCATCTCCTGACTTTCTTGACAGGATTATGAGATTTATATGGCAGCTGGAAATAAATGGCTTATAAATGTCCTCGCCCAGCAATTGTGAAGTAATAGAACTCCAACATGGGTGGTGTTCATCTACACCACCAGTTGGCAACCTGCGACTCGCGAAGCATTTTGGTGCGGCCCGCGAGGCATCTTGGAACAGCCCGCAAGATTCTCGCCGCATTATTTATCAAGCATATCGATGAAAGAAAACTTGATCATTTTCCAAACTGCAAAAAAGCAGTAGAAGAAGCTGGAGTAAATTTCGTTTGGCAAAATACTAAAATGAAAAGTTCACTAATACAACTTCAAACTAAGTTTAAGAACCGGTTTGCTGATTTCAAAAAGAACACGTAAAATGGAGATTTTCGAAAACCCGTCGTGGTGGATATCGATGATGTACCAAACGATTTGCAAATCAACGTGATAGATTTGCAAAGTGATACTATCTTAAAACGGCTTTTAGGGAAAAAACTAACTTGGTGGATTTCTATGGGAGTTTGCCTTCTGAAAACTACAAGGAGTAAAAAGTTCAAGGAGTTTGCTTAGCAAATAGTTACTGTATTTGGATAGCACATATATTTGTGAGCAAACTGTTTTTCATTAATTCAGAATTGAAAAAAACACTGTTCTCGGTTATCAGATTCACATTTAGACGCAATACTATGCGTCTCTATTTCAAAAATGCAAGCTAATTTCAAAAAACTTGCAAGTCAAATGCAGCCACAAAAATCTCATTGATTTATTTTATTTGTTTTTATTTCATTTGAACTATATACAATAAATGTCATAAAAATATATAATTAACATTTTATTTTAAAACTATTTGTAGGCTTACTCAGTACACTACACTGTAACATATGGCCCAAGTGTGGCCCGCACTAATCCCCACGTGAAATATATGGCTCTCTTACAACAAAAGGTTGCCGACAGGTGACCTATACGATATCCTTGTACAATTCTACTGTACAGACATCAAAAGTCAGCGGTTCTATTTGCGCATCATTTTCCATTTCATTAAGACGGCATATGTTAATGCTTAGCCTCTGTACAGAAGACATTGCACTCAGAAGAATAACAGGCATGAACTCCTTTCTGCGATTTGTTACTAATATTGCCTCTGCTCTTCTGAAGCGTGGCACAATCCCACAAAAGAAGAGAGGTCACCCAAGTCATGATTCTCTTAAAATTCAATCATCAAAACGTGCACCAAAAGCTGTCAGACCAGAAGATGATGTTCGTTTCGATAATGTAGTACACTGACCGGAATATTTGACAAATAAGTTCCGTTGCAAGTTCTACATCCTAAGCTATTCTGGAACCTAATGTGGAAAGTGCAATGTTTCATTATGTTTCAATAAAGATAAAAATTGCTTTTTAAGTTTTCATACTAAAGATTTTATTAATAAATTTTGTAGATAAATTTATTACAATATTACTACTGTGTTCTTAAAAGGTTGAATGTTTTGTATATAAAATTCCATTACCATTCTCCAGTTCTAATGATGTCAAATGAAAAAGCTGCAAACAACATCGAAAATGAAAATGGTGTCATCAGGAAGAAAACATCAAGAAAATGGAAGACGATAATAAACACACACAAAAGAAACTTGCACGAAATTTGGGACTTGAGTATTCCACAAAGAAAGGTGTAGTGACTCAAGCAAGAAATATTGTTGGTGCTTCCTGTAAATGTCCTAAAAAGTGTTTCGAACGGGTTGGGGAGGAGCATATAGAGAACCTCAATAAGTCTTTCTAGAATATGGGAAATTTTGATCAACAAAATGCATATTTGTTTGGTTCAATGCGAGTAGAAAACATGTAAAAAGAAGATACACAGATAAAGAAATAAGCAGACGAAACAACATTATTCGTTACAGTGTCATAAAAAATTGTACAACCATTGATGTGTGTAAAGTTGCAGCGCAATAGAGGAAGACTAGAAAATTTGCAAGCAAAAATGGGGGCAGGGGCTAATACTCCACCACAAAATAAACGAGGCAAACACAAGAACAGGCCACATGCGTACTCAGAGGAAGATGTGCAACTTGTTAAGAATCACATAGAAAATATTCCAAAATACAAAAGCCATTACAGCAGGAAAGATAATGGTGATAAATTCTACATTTCAATGGAATATTCTATCCAGAGCTGCTAGTCATTACAGAGATGAGTACTGTCCTGAAATCAACGCAAAGCCTGCGTCCTTCGATAAGTATCATCGCATATTTATTGAAGAATTCAATATTTCATTTAAAATGCCAAAATCAAATACCTGTTCGACTTGTGATTCACATGATATAGAAATCATGGCTGCAAAAAACAGCAATAATGAAGAAAGACTGAGGGAATTAACAACTCAAAAGGAATTACATCTCAGGAAAGCTTAGGCTGGCCAAGATAATATAAAGCTACAAACAGAGAAAGCAGCACTAGATAAAAATATTCATGTCATAACTTTCGATCTCCAGCAAGCACTGCCTACTCCGAAACTGTCTACAGAGTCTATGTTTTATAAAAGGAAACCAAGGACATACAATTTCAGTACTCATCCTTGTGATTCCTCACCAGGTCATTTTTTTGTCTAGGATGAAACTGTGGCCTCAAGGGGTTCAGAAGAAATAGGCAACTGCTTGCTGAAGTATTTTGAACATCACGACATACGAGCAGAGAAGCTGGTAGCAATTTCACATAACTGCTGCAGACAAAACAAGAATTGAAACATCGTGAATCTTTGGATGTTACATATTGCCACTGGAAGATTTCGTATCATTGAGCATCACTTTCCTCTCTCTGGACACTCCATGTTGCCAAGCGATCGTGATTTCAGTGTTGTGGAAAAGTATATTCGTCGACATGTACAGTTCGTTTACAGCCCTCAGGATTGGGTAAACACCTTAAAGAAGTGTGGTCAGAAGAAACCATTGTGGGTTCATATTATGTTGACAGAAGACTTTGTTTGCCTGAGTGATATGAAAACTATGTTTCGCAAAAAGAACGAGTCTGAAGAAGGACATAAGTTGTTACTCAGAGATGCTGTACGTTTCATTCTCACTGCAGAACAGCCAGGGATCTTGTTAGTATCAAAGACATTCAATTGTGAAGACTATCAGACATTAAATCTGAACAAACGTGGCCGCCCTCCAGGTTTCCAAAGCATCAATCTTCAAAAGAAGTACTCAGGGTCACTCCCAATTGATCCACAGAAGAAGAAGGACCTCATTTCCGCACTGAAGTGGATACCTCCCATTTATCATCATTTCTACAACTCCATAAAGTCTAAGAAAACACCTTCAAAGGAGGATGAATATCTGGATGTATCTGCTGACGAGATGTGATAACACAGCTGGATGCAAGAAAATAATGGTATGCCAAACTGCAGGATTCTAATAAAATCCTATTCCAAAGAAAACATGAACAATCCTGCATTGATAATTTGAAGTTAGTAACTTTTTCTGTTGATTTATATACTGAAAGGTATGAAAAGTAAATAGAAAGTTTTATTGCTAATAAATATCAATAACTTTTGTATGATTTATTTTTTTACATTTTAAACACTGACTATCTCAGTTTACACCTAATGTGGGTTACCATTGTTTTCCCCCATACCCTTCATATATAGGCAGAATATTTGGGGAAAATTGTAACCCTTTTCTCTTATGGAAAAAAAAAACAAAAACAAAAAAAAAAACAAGATAAAGAACCTAATGTAAAGAGTAGAAAATCGCCTTACAATCTATTTTTCCATAACTAAATCCAGAAACGATCACGTCATTGTGGTTATGAGCAACTGTTAAAATTAAAAGCGAATTTAATACATAGAGCAAATTCAGAGGGAATCGTCATTGCGATTGTGAACAATTTATATGCAACAGCGGTGCAGCCAAAATCATTAAGAAAACTAGCTAATAGAATCAAGTTGGATCTGGGAATGTTTAATCTCATATCAGAGAAATGAATATAATGTCTTGTTGAAAGTGGAAAAGTAGGAAATTGATCGTTTATAGAATTTATTTAGATTGGTTTTTGATATCATATAAATGGAGGAAATTAAAATGTTCAGTTATAATTCTAAGTTTGTACTTGCAATTTTAGAATCTATTATAATTAAGATTTAATTTTTTTTCTTTTATTAAGCTACAGATCAGCTTGATTTATATTTGACAACTGAACTATATATTTAGATTTTATTGTTATTGCTAATAAAAATGTTTATTAATTGAAGGGCTTGGTGGAGGAAGGGCCAATCCCACTCCACCAACTGAGATTTGTGTCTGATATGTAAGCTAGTGTCATCTAGTGTTTACTCTTTGAACTAAATTCATTGTGGGATATGCCTAACACCATGGGAAATGCATTGTAAAAAGTGATGGAGATTGCACTGTTCAGCTTCTTGGTGGAAGTAGGGCCAATCCCTCAATGCCTTCGTAGCTAACCTTAGAGGGTTGTAAGCCATCTGACTGGCCCTGTGGACGCCATCTTGTTGTTTAGCTTCAATTAGATGTTAGTTTTCAATGTGGTTGCTAGTAAATAATCATGACTGACTCAAATAGTGATGTTGTGAGTAATGTGGAAAATAACGGTGATATTTATTAAAAGTATGGCTCTTGAATGAAGGAAAATCGAAAAAACAAAAGAAATATTACAGAATGAAATGATAATAAACGAAAAGTCTTTGAGGGCTCAAAGACAAGCGTATGTAAACAGACAAGGCAAAGTTATGCACAAGAAGGTTAGAGTAGACATTGATAAGTGCTGTTCAAGAACATGGTGCAAAAATAAAATATTAACAAATAGTGAGAAACATTCCATCTTTCGGAATACTATAATTTGGGTGATTGTAATAGTCAAACAGCTTTCTTGATTGAACTTATAAATAAACAAGAGGATTTACATAAAAGATAGAGTACAAGCTGATATTTCCAGGCGTACCTGGAGTATGGAATATTATGTAAAACACCCTGTTGACAGTTGTGAAATTAGGATACGTAAGTCTGCATTTCTTAATATGTTTAGTATATCTGCAAAACGGATAAGGCGAGCTGCACAAGGTTCTAGCAATACTCAGTGTTCTCCTAGAATGGATAATAGGGGAAAGCATACCAATAGAACACATGCAATACCACATGATGTTATGGAGAGTGTAAAAAATCTTATAACATCTTTTCCCCAATATACGACTTATAGATCACACTACACCCGGGGTCGGCAACCTGCGACTCTTTAGTTCCATATGCACATATTATTTATTTTATCAAAAAAAAAAAAAAAAACATTTAAAAATCATTATAATAGAATAATTTCTATTTAAAATAGGATAGAATAATAATAATAGGGGAGAAGTGTCTGAGATGGCATGGTGGGTGAGAAGGCATAGCAGCGATATTTTCGAAACTATACGTTTGATGGCGCCACCTACCTCATTATCGTGTACTCTCGAACTAAGTGAATAAAGTGTTTTTATTAAAATATATATTTAATAAACTACCTATTTTTATTATTTAAAAATTAGCGTTAAAATAATAATTGTAAATGTAAGTACCTATAAACTGTTATTTAATAAACCTATTTTCGAACTCTGATGATCAAAGTAGGTAGGTATATGCAGTTTTAGATTGTTTATATGTTTGGCAATTTTCATTGATTTCGGCATAGCTGGGCATAACACCTTTACTCGTAAACTAAGTATCTAATATTTGCCAAAATTAAAAAAAAAACAAAACTAAAATGTGCAGACTGCACCATGATAAACACATTCTGACAAGTCCGTTCACCGCACACGGGAGGCGACCACAGATGCAACGAAACTATGTACTTATAGTCAATCAGTACGTGAGAAAGTGAGACAAACAGTGTTTCATGTCTAAATTATTTATTTTAATAATTAAATTATTAGGGAATTATTTATTTTATTTAGGTAAGTATTTTTAATTGGGAAATATCGTTGTAAAATGTTTTTTGATAAATTATATTTCATTATGCCCAGCTTCTCGGATATATTTACTTAGGTATACGTTGACATAGTAAATAATTGCAAAACTTGTCATCTGCAGTTTTGGATACCGAAATAATAATTTTAAAAATTCTTTATTACTACTTCACCACAAGCATGGATCTCCAAAAAAAAAGAAGAACTGAAGAAGGGCATCGAGAATTCAATCGGGATAGGACGGAGTCGTTTGCTTTCATATGCAACTCAGATGGCCTTCCGACTTGTATCATTTGCGACGAAAAACTCGCACACAATAAGAAATCAAATTTAGAAAGACACTTCACTAAAAAACATACTCAGTTTGCTAGTAAATATCCAGCCGGCGAAGAACGAAAAAAAGCTGTCGACGAGCTCCAAAAACAAAAACAGCAATCAAGTTCCATGTTAAGTAACTGGACGCAATCTAAAAGTAATGTTAATCTGGCAAGCTTCGCGGTATCACTAAAAATTGCAAAAAAAGGCAAACCATTCACAGGTGGTGAGTATGTCAAAGATTGCTTCATACGTGCATCTGAAGAACTGTTTTGTGATTTCAAAAACAAACCAGAAATCTTGAAAAAAAAAAATAAAAGATTTGCCACTATCCGCTAAAACAGTACAAGATAGAATAGCTAAAATGTCTTCAAATGTAATATATTTGCAGGTGGAAGATATTCAACTTTCTTCTTCCTTATCACTTGCTATAGACAAGTCTTGCGACATAAAAGACACGGCACAAGTTGCCCTTTTTATCAGGTATATGTCTTTCCAAGATCCAAAAGAAGAACTTCTAGGATTGCTACCGCTCTCGGGACAAACTAGAGGGGAAGACATAGCGAATGCCGTGCAAAAATGCCTTGAAGACAATAAGATCGATTTAAAAAAAATCGTTTCAATAGCAACTGATGGAGCCAGAAGTATGACAGGAAAAAATAAAGGGGCAACAACGATTCTTCAGAGCAAAATAAACCACGAAATTCTTACGTTTCACTGCATAATACACCAAGAAGTGCTTTACCAAATTCATGACCTCAACTATTTCGGCTGGAAATGTTTGGCACAATCAAGATTGTTAACAGCATCTTGTCAAAAGCATTCTACCATCGTCAGTTTAAAGAATTCTTAAACGAAATGGAGACTCAGTTTTCCGACCTCCTTCTTTACAATAAAGTGCGATGGCTTTCCAAAGGTAAGGTGTTGAAACGTTTCGCTTTGTGCTTTAATGAAATAAATACATTCCTAAATGAAAAAGACATTAATCACCCTGAATTAGAGAACGACAAATGGTTGCAAAAATTTTACTTTATGGTGGATATCACAACGAAATTAAATGAGCTGAATCTAAAACTCCAAGGAAAGGGAAACCCAGCCTATGCTTTGGTAGAAGAATTGGTTTGTTTTGAAGAAAAATTAATTCTTTTTGCAGAAGATATTCAGACCGGTAAATTACTTCATTTTCAATTTCTAAAGCAATATCGCGATAAAACCAGTGCAACTGTTGACACGAATTACTTCAGCACAGTTATAAAAAAAATTAAAGATGAATTTGCTGACAGATTTGAGCAATTCAAAACCAACAAAACCACTCTAGCATTCATAGTAAATCCTCTCAACACAAATAGTAACGAAATCCACATTGAGCCATTTGGAATTGATACTGGATCTCTAGAAATGCAATTGAACGATTTAAAAAGTAAAGCTTTGTGGAGTGGAAAATTTACAGAGTTGAAAAGCAAGTTGGATGAGTTGGAGGTCCAGAAACGTATGTACGTAACGCAACAAAAGTGGACAGCTTTAAAAGAAATGCCGCGAGTTGAGGCACTTATATTCGACGCATGGAATAGTCTTCCAGATTGCTACAGTGAGGTGAAGAAGTTGGCATCTGGAGTGCTTAAAAACTCTTTTAAAAAACAAGTATTTTTGTTGGGTTTTAATTTTTATACTCTTAATTGCTTTGTATTTAGTATTTATATTTTAAGTTCTTAATTAATATTTCAAATGGACAAATCTAAACTCAGTAATGAACAATGGTCTCTAATTTATAAACAATCCCAATCATTAAAATTAAAGTGCAAAACATGTAATAAAATTTATTTTCGAAATACAGGTAGAACCATCAAAGAAAGTGTCACGATTTTTTCCCCCCCCTGTATTTTTTTTCTCTCTCCTTCAAAACCGTGACACTTTTAATTTTTTTTTTTTAATTTCTCTGCCGTGAGGCATGTTGTGTAGCGTTTTGACGTTGTATGACAATTAATTTGTCTTAACGATTTATTCTATTATATAAATATCAGAGGATGTTGATTTAATATTTTGTTATATTTATTCCCATTGTTATGTTTATTTAGTGGCTTTAAAAATGTTTAAAATGGTGTTTATTAAATGTGAGGGAATTTAGGAAATTCTCCTTTTTAATTCATTGTAAAAATGATGATTTTACTCTGTGTGACTTGTTGGTTTTGGAATTAATATATTTTATGGAAAGAAAACCCGTGTGAAAATTGTGATTAGTGCTACAGAATTAAGCAATCCTGAAACTTAGTATCGGTTTCCCATGTGAAACAGGAAACAGCCTGGGGCTCACAACACGGAGAGATGGCTAGTCATGTGATTGGTTAGGTGGAATATTATCGGTTAGTTTGTTTGGCGCAAAAAGCAGGCAGATGAGTGTATGTGCTTTTCGGATTCAGTAGTTCAGAGTAGGGTTGAGAAGAGGGTTGGAAGTTGACGTCGGAGCAGTCCAGTCAACAAGTCGTTAAGATATAATTCCTCAACTGATCTCGACTTCGTTTGTTTTTGATTTTGGACTTTGTATTAAATCAAAGATAATACTGGAGAATGGAGAAAGCCGTTGGAACGGATACGAATAAAACCCGCTGATGGATCTGGTGTTTCGATGTGGATTTTTAAAAACCCCGACAACCAGCAGACGTTAGGTTAGAAGCCGAAGAGAAGGAAGCACTAAAGTCGTAAAACCTACTCTCTATATTACCGTTCAAACTAAACGTACTTTCAGCAAAACGCCGACATCGAAAGAAGGTGTTCGGGCCAGTTTCAAGTTCTCCACGGAAAAAGAAAGACGAAGTCAAAAACATGGCAAGCTAGTCAAGGAAGGGTGGACGAAAACACGGGCGACTGCAACACTGTGTAATCAGAAGGAACTTTCGGGCTGACAACGTCGAGGCAACCATAAGCGGTTATCGACTGGAAGGTATCCCAGCTGATCGCTTCGCCAAACGTGAACTGTTACGAACGATGGGAGGTACAATTCGACAAAAGTATTTAAATGTAATCATCAGTGTCGTTGGAGCATACTGTGTTAATAAGTGCTTCTAAAATTTGTGCTACAGAGTCTAGAGTGTGCAGCGAGATGCAAAGACGGGAAGGATTTTCGTAAGTGACAAACCAACATGTTTAATTCTCTATCGTTCTTAATTAGTTGTTAAAGTGTGTTCTGGTGAAAATAACTTGTTCCTTTTAGTAAATGTGGTGCCATCCGTCTGGTCGACATTAATTTTAAGTTAAAGCCATTTAATGTAAAAAAAAAAATCAACATTTAATTTCTTCACGAACACTTTGTTGGGAGGAAAAGACTGTTGAAAAGAACTTTCCGCGTTCATTAGGTTGATTTAATGGTTAAATTGAGAACTTTTAAGTTGGATGCCTTAACATTTCAAACATATGTAATCACATTGTGATATGTTTTAAAAACATCACATCTTAGTTTTACTTTTCATAAAAGAAATGTAAACTTATGTATTCTTTTATTCCTGTATTTCTCTGATGAAGTTGTAAGTGTAACTACAATCATTTGTTTCTCTTGCTAACTTGAGGGTAGTTTTATTTTATTAGAAGGTGCACCTGGGAAGAGAGCATTAAAAGGGATTAATAGAGAGTACAGGGGATTAAAAATGTTAATCATTACAATGTGTGGATAAATAAATAATATTAATTTTTTGTTCATCATTCTGTGTCATAGTTAATGCATCTATACAAGTAACTGTTGTTGATCAATTAGATATTGTCATTTAAATATTCATCCTATTAACTTAAATTACTAAGAAGATTAATAAGTTGATCTAAGTGAATTGTTTTCCAGGAGCCGGGTGGTAGTTTGCACCCGGGAGCTTTGGGAAGTCAGCTACCTGGCGGGTCCACGGGTGGTGGATAGTGGAAATCCTCGTCTTCACTGGGTCCGAGGACATGGTGGGAGGCGAGGCAGTGCTTTGCACCCCGAACCAGACTCCCCCCCAATCTAAGGTGTCACGTGGACCGTGCCGATGGACGTATGGCACTGGGGTTAAAAAGTGTCCTGAACGGTGCCTCTGGGAAACCAGGTCCGAATCCTAGAGTAAATAAAAAAAGGACCTTCCCTGCGCATGGGGGCATTACGCAGGGTGACTGCTTATTTCCCCCTTTTATTCACACTGTATGGATAAAACTAACTTAAATACCATGGAGGGCTCCTCTGAAGAGAACTCCAAAAACATCCCTACCCAGGGCATTAACGAGGAAGCTAGCTTCCCCGAAACTGTAGAAGAGGGACGGCTCATGCTGAAACGTCTGGAGCTACAAAGTTCTGACTCCGGTAAGGAACCTTCAAGGGAACTTACCGAGAGAATACAGGACGCTGTAAAACGCGCCAGACTCAGTGGTGCAGAAAGAAAAAAGAGGAAGAGGGCTGCCGCCAGTAAAACTGCAGGGAGGGGAGCTGGCACAACCGGTGCACGAGGGAAGGGTCGTGGAGTCATGCCCCAACTGGACAACCAGGAGGGGCTGCCAACATGCCCTCCCACGGAGCATAGAGGACTGCTGCACCCTCAAGTGGGACCAAGGGGTCTGGCATTAAGCGTGACAGATCCCAAGGAAACACACCACCAAATGCAGGATCTCTACCAAAAAGGCAACGGGAACACCAGTCTGGAAGTCCCGGTACAAGCAGCTATGCTGAAGCAATAGCTGCAGACCCTACTTTTCAAGTAGCCATCTGTAAGTCAAATAAATCTGAGAACTTTACGGAAGAAGAGCAGATGGAGCTGTCCTATGAGGTGGGACGGTTGATTCCACCAAATCCCAGAAGGAGGACAAGTTCCTCGCTTTAGAGGCACAAAATGCAGGGCAGAATACATTTTTGTAACTGCGGACAACAATTTTAGTAAGGGCTGGCTCTTAAGAACAGTCCCTAACATGAGAATCTGGATCCCAGGCAAGATTACTAATCCAAGTGAGGCGACCTACCTGCTTGATAGGCAGAATTCTGGTCAAAAAGCCTCTACTTGGAGAATCCTTGAAACCAAGAAAGAGAAGCATGGACTCAGGCTAGTCATTGGACTAGATGAGGACTCAATTAAAGAACTGGCAAAAATTAATTTTCGGCCAAGTATAAACTTAGATGTTGCCGAAGTGACTCTAAAGGAGAGACCTAAATTCTTGGAAAAAGGGACTAGAGGCCACAGAAGAAGAAGCCACTGTCAGGGAAGGACCTGCTCCTAAACCTGAAAAAATGGAGGTCTCCAACTAGGTAAGTTTTGTTTATTTTGCTTTATTAACCTAGTAAATGTGCTAATTTGTGTCTTATTCTTTCTTACAGATTAATCTTCAGCACTGTACAGCGGCTACTGCGGTACTTTGTAAAAGAATCACAGAGCTCGATTTGGACTTCGTCCTTATCCAAGAACCTTGGATTTATAAGGACAAAGTTAGAGGACTGGGAGGATGTGGAGGATCTTTGCTTTTTTGCTCACAGACTACTCCACGTACCTGTATCTTTACAAAGCACAGGAATGTTTTCCTCCTCTCAGAATTCTGCACCAGGGATCTGGTTGCAATCAGATCCCCAAGAAATAACAGATGCGACATTGTCATTGCTTCCGCCTATTTTACTAATGAACCTAATTCCGATCCACCTCCTTTGGAGGTAAGGAAACTGATTTCTTATTGTATGAACTCTGGACTGCCACTCCTTTTGGGATGTGACGCAAACTCCCACCATACTGTGTGGGGAAGTAGCGATATCAATACCAGAGGGGAGGCTTTGCTGGAGTTTCTCTCGACTACCGACCTGGACATCGTAAATGTTGGTTCAGTTCCTATCTTCTCTACCCCTTATAGGGAGGAAGTTTTGGATCTTACCCTTGCCTCTACAGTTCTCAGAACTGAAGTATGCAATTGGAGGGTCTCTCAAGAGGTCTCCCTGTCGGATCACCGACACATTTTCTTTTCATTGAGCGCGGAGGTGCTCAGTGAAGATCTTTTTAGAAACCCAAGACTCACGAATTGGGATTTCTATAAGGAGGATCTCAAAAGTAGTATGGCAGGTTTTCCTGTATTATATCGAGATAAGTTTGGCATAGAAAACTCGGTTTGTTTTCTTACAAATGCACTCGTCTCTGCCTATCAGCAAAACTGTCCACTTCGTGGAAAACGAAGGAACAATGTGACCTGGTGGAATCCTTTTCTAGATAGACTCCGGACTAAGACCCGAAAACTGCTAAATAAAGCAAAGACTACGGGCACCAAGCAAGCCTGGGATTCCTATAAAGAATCTCAAAGGAAATATAAACGTGCCATTAAGCACTCGAAAAGAACATCCTGGAGAGCCTTTTGTGATAACATAGGTACCTTGCCTGTGGCCACAAGGTTCACCAAGGCTTTATCCAAAAGCTCGGAAAGAAAGCTGGGATCGTTGCTACTGCCTAATGGGGTCTTTGCATCTTCTGAGGAAGAGGCTTTCAGACACCTACTGGAGGTTCACTTCCCAGACTCAAGAGATTCTGAGATTTCTTCTCAACAAACAACCTTAGGCAAGGACTTTACTCTTGCCAAAAGAATTGTCACATGGCTAATTTCATGTAAATGTCAACCTATGGACTATTTTTAAAATGTCATAAAAATGTATTTATTTTGGTTTTAACTTATTAACAAAGGTTCATATTTTATAAAAATTGTGTTTTTTTTTTTTATATTTTTTAAATGAAAAAGTATTTGGATAAGATTTATTTACGACTCATTTCATATTCACAGAATTAGCTCTACCTAAGTCAAAATTCCTTCATTCCCCAAACTTGAATTTTTAAATATAACTCTAATTTTCATTACTTTTATTTAAGTAGCACATGTTTCCTTTCTAATGAAGAAAAAAAAATATTCATTTTTATCAAAATAATTCTCCAGTAATACTAAAGAACTCAGAACGTTTGATATGTCATGTCTGTCACAAAAAAATAGGTTTTTTTAATTTTTTTAAAAAACTATTGATACAAAATGATGGGAGATCTTTGGTAAAATTCGTATTAACACTGGTTATATCTCCACGCAAAAAGTCAAGGTCATCTTGCTATACTGTAAATCTACAGGACTCTTCATGACCACAGAAACTCAATCTTACGTTGTAGAAGAATCATTGACTTAAACAATGTTTTTAAGAGGGTACACACTGGACCCATGCATGAGGTCTGAGTGGATAACGGCTCTTAGCTGACCCTCTTATATCCTTATCCTTATAAGTGAATTGTTTAGTTAAGATAAACTTATTTTAAGCTAAAGAGAGTATTAATAAGGGGGAGTGATCTATTTCCGGACTGAACAGCTGATCGGGTGTTTCAGCGTTTACTCTATTGGGCCCGGCGACGCCATCTTGGACATCCGTATTTGGTTGGTTTGTTTAACTTCGGAACTAGAAAAGTCTATCTTTAATTTTTTTTTTAATATATTTGTATCTATATATTATTTGCAGGTTACATGAATGGTAGCAGTGATATTTTCACTCATCTTTACCTTGATTCACAGAGTTATTTAAAATAAAATTCCCAAATAGTTAACCAAGTTAACATTTAACAATTAATAATTAGTTAATTACTATTTTTTTTTTTTGTGACAAATTGGTAGCAGATTGCGGTTCGATTCCCTTTGAACACCGGACCTTTATCATTTCATTTTAGAAACTAGATATTGTATTTTTATCTGATAGAACTTTTATTATCTACTTCATCGTGTTATTATCTTGTATCCCCCATATTTTTTTTTATAACTTGTATCTTAAGCCTGTTACGTCGTTGACCCTTACCCTTCGACCCATTTATTCGCCCCTTAATTACTTCGTCATGGACGCCGCCGAAAACTCGAAGCTGGAGGCTAAGAAAGCGATGTTTCAGATTAGTGTAAGCCTAATAGCGGGCATTATATACAAATTGTGGGACGTGGAGGATCAAAGATGCAATGCGCTCGTCTCCATGGCGTCCGTGTTAAAACTGGAGGTGGAAAAGTCAATTTTCTCCACTACATCCTTTATCTCATCACGTAACGCTAATATTAAAAGCTCTTGCGAGGAAATCCCCTATCCTGGAATAAGCTGGAACGACATTGAGGGCGTGAACTTCAATTTGTTTGACTCTGACGCTTTTCTTGTGTGCCCCAGAGATACCGGTGACAGGCGTGAGCCCCCCGCGACGAACAAGCCCGGCCGAGAGGAGCCGAGAGACAGAGAGGCCCCTATGCGAGCGACGCCGCAGGTATTTAAAAAAGTGCTGTCTTTCAAAGATCGCTTAGCACTGTTTGCCGATATGAGGTTCTCCGGAGCTTGCGATGGAAGCATCAGAGAGTTCCTTTATAATTGCTAACGACTGGCCACATTACATAACGTGCAATTCGGCGAATTTAAAGAAATCTTGCCCCGAATTTCAGACAAACGTGTGCATCCGTGGATCAATAACAAGGTTGACAGTTGGGCCAATTGGGACAATTTTAAGCGAAGCTGCTATGAGACATTCCTCCTAGAACAACACAAGGGAGACGAAATTGAGTCCCTTAGAAAGCTGCGACAAGCCAAAGGGGAGATCATGGAGATTTTTGTAAACAGAGTAAAACAGAAAGCCTGCATGTTGGGAAAGGAATTGTCAGAACCCGAGATACTGCGCATCGCATATGGCAGCATGCTACCGCATTACAAGGGAAACATCTTTCTAGAAAAATGCAGGGATTCCAACAGCCTTGTAAAGTATGCGCAACGGATTGAATCTGTCAGCGATGTAGACAACATCGAAAGAAACCAAATTCATTTTGCGAGGGAGAGCAATTGCGATGGAAACGATCGGTCAGTGAAAGGGAGAGGCGGCCAATGAAATAGCCGGACCGATGTCGGCACCCAAACATACGGGATATACTGCTACCGGTGAGGAAGGTTCGGGGGCCTCGAACTGTGCTTGCAATGTCACTCGTTGTTCGGAAAACTAGTGCGGGGCGGCCCTAACTGCAGAGGCGCCGTCCCCCACTTGAGTTTCCGCAGGGAGCGAGATAGAAGCTGTGCGAGAGATAGGATCAGAGATGATTATGTTTGTAAAGAGAAGACTTGGGAAGTTTCCCCCGACGTCAGGAACCGTGCGAGTTTCACTCTGCGTGGATTCGCCGAAAAGGCAAAACCTTCCTTCTCGCCTCACGTTAATTGTCATTCAGTGATGGATCTTGTTTGTCCTTTGACTTAGACTCTGGAGCCGACATTTCTTGTGTCAGTTCCCGCCATTCCCGACACCTTCAATCCCTGGGATTTAAGAAAATTAACTGCCACCTTCCTATCACCTTGGCCGATGGCAGCGATGTAGTAGTGACTCACAAATTTGTCTTGAGGGGAGTGCTGTCCGTGAACGGCAACCGCGGCGATCCATTGGTCATGCCGGGTTTCGAAATGGAAATGCTGGCGCTTCCTGGTTGTCACGCCGACGGTCTGTTGGGGCTTGACGTGATGCGCCGTTATAACATGAGTATCACGTTCAGTGAGGACGGGTTCCATATCGACTTGGGGAGACGTCCCCATGGCCATACTGTGAAAACCGCCCCCAGCCTTAACGATCATTACGATCGGTTACTATGCGACGTTGTTCGCCGACACAAGGACTCACCGGTCGACGTACGTACGCGGTACACACACTACGATCACCACATCGACACCGGCGATCATCCACCTGTAAAGGTGCGGCCTTTCAGATTTTCCCCTGCGGATCTTGACATCATCCACAGACTAATCCTGGATATGGAGAAAGACGGCGTCCTGAGCCACGTCGAATCACCGTGGTCTCTGCCTTACTTTCTATTGAAATACCGAGACAAGGAGCCACGCTTTATCATCGATGCTCGCGCGCTTAACGCCATCACCACAGGATTCACCTACTACTGTCCAAACATCAACGACATCGTCCGCCAGCTGAACAATGCCAAGGTGTTCTCCATGATAGATCTTACGAAAGCCTACTGGCAGATCAGACTCGACGATGCATCCTGTAAAAAGGTAGCTTTTAGCGTCCCAGGCTTAGGAACCTTCTGTATGAATGTTGTCGCGTTCGGACTGAAAAATGGGGCCTCGTGCCTTAACCATATCCTGGACCAAGTGATTGGCGCAGAGTGGAGCGGTTTCGTAGTACGATGTGCCGACAATATACTGATTGCCACGCCCGATTGGGAGACACACTATATCTGGAGAGTTTCAAAAAATATAAAGGATTCTTAAGTTTTACCAAAATTTCCCACTTTAGGCGTCACCTATATGAAGGCAAAACAATCCACAAAATCCCAAAAATTATAGATCTATTACTGGTCTCCCTACTTTATAGAAAATACTTACATCCATCTTATCAGAAAAGATTTACAACCATCTCGTTAACAATAGCCTACTCGATGAAGAACAAAATGGCTGCAATACAGGTAAGCAAGGATGTAAAGAACTGTTAGTGATTGATTCAATTATATCGCAAAATGCAAAAAAAGGGAAACTTAATCGATCAGTAAGATGGATTGACTATAAAAAAGCAAGATGGAGTTTTGTTAGACTTCATTAAAAAGTGCTTGTGAGCTTTCACAGAGAATCAGAAGTACAAGAATGAACCCAGATATTTAGATGTATGGCTTCAATGTGTAAGTAAATTTTCCTGTATAATTAACAGTTCATTGTGAAATAATATCTAGGCTTTTTGCCAATAAGGCTTTGATAAAACATTGGTGATTGTTGGTTATTGCAGAAATAGTATGTAAAATTTTTAAAAATTCTGCAAAGGAAGTCCTGCAGATTAGTTTTTGTTGGTTTTTTTTTTTTTCTGAGAGGTTAGCAGTGATACCTGCTGCTGATGAAATTAAAAGCTTTAGGTTTTAGGCAAGTGTATTATGGGAATTGCAGCAACAACAAGAATCTTCGGATCAGCAAAATGACTCAGAGGAAGAATTGACAAATCAACAAAATTCTTTCCATCAACAAGAAGAAATTAATACAAAAAAAAAACCAGACAGAAGAGCGAGAATTCGAGTTGTTATTGAAGAACAGTTATGAGACCATTAAGTTACAGTATCAAGGCATGTCCCTGCAAGACAGACCTCGAATTCCTTAGCTACAGCGTAACAAAAAGATCTTGTTGTATGTTGCTACTGTTGATGAAATTCTCAAGGAAGACATCGCTACAATGAAAACTAAAGCAAATGAAAACATTCCAGAAATGCCTGCCATTAACATAACTTCACTAGATGTACAATCAGTACTGAAAAGAATGCAAGATTGGAAAGAACCTGGTATCGATGGAATTCACAATTTTTGGTGGAAATATTTCAAAAGCACACCTAGTGTTATATCTGGAGAGTTTCAAAAAATATAAAGGATTCTTAAGTTTTACCAAAATTTCTCACTTTAGGCATCACCTATATGAAAGCAAAACAGGGTGATCCACAAAATCCCAACAATGACTTTATTCATTCATGGTTTCCAAGTACAGAAACATGAGTCTACAATCAAACAAGAAGTTTCTTTTTTCGTGTGTAGACTGCATTCTAGCAGGTTCTCAGTAAAGGAACGCACTCAGTATGTGTATGCACAAAACATCAAAACGTTAAACTCATGATTCAAAACTCGAAACTAGGAGTTATCAATGATGGTCAACTTAAAACCTACAATCATTGTTTGCCAAAAATGCTTTGCAATCCACCATCAGTAGATTGCAACATGGGTGACTGTGCACAGTGTCGGGAAGTGCGAAATAAGGAATATCCTAGGAAAAGCATTTGAGGAAAATCTTGACAAAATTACTTATCGTCAGTGAATTTCAGCTGAAGGTTTTTCTATGGTCTTTACATTGCAACGGTCAACTGAGTTTATTGATCTCCTCTGTGAAAAACTACAAGTGCTGGTCCAACACGACTTCATAGCAAAACAACAGATATTGTTTCTGAATTAACTAAAAGAAAACTTAAGAGTCAGAATTTGTAATAACCTTAGATTTTTCAGAAAACTGTAGTCTGGTAGTGCAAGATGAAGCCCAAAGCTACCACTGGGCTAGTGGACATGCCACAGTCCATCCTTTTGTTATTTACTATAAGGAAAACGCTAAGGTGGCTCACACAAATTTTGTTGTCATATTAGACTGTCTTGAGCACAACACAAAAATTCAATCAGTTTCTTTTGAAACGTATAGACAGCAACTAACTACCAAATTCGAAAATGTGCCCAAAAAGTTATATTATTTTCAGATGGTGTGCCGCCCAATTATATTAAAATAAAAAGAACTTTTCCAATCTGTGCCATGAGGACTTCAATATTACAGCTGAGTGGCACTTTCTTGCCACTGCCCACGGCAAAGGACCTTGCAATGGTTTAGTAGGATTGTGAAACGCTTGGCTGCTAAAGCAAGTTTCCAGCGTCCTTACGAAGCTCAAATTCTTTCTGCTGTCCAACTTTATGAGTGGGCTCAAGAGAACATTTCTGGAATACATTTTACCTATACTACCCAAGAGGACCATATCGAATCAGAAATATTTTTAACAGGCTGTAACTATTAAAGGCACTCAGAAATTGCATGCATTCATTCCTGAGATTGTAACAAAACTGACAGTGAAATACTTTTCAGAAGCAAGTACATCTTTTAAAGTAGTTGTATCACGATCTGCCTCCGTGTGGTGGCCGGAGTAAGAATAGCCCCAACGTAGTTCATGCGTGTCGTAAAAGGCGACTTAAATGATCACCCAGTGCCTGCGGGTATAGCCGGGCCACCCTGACTCCGGGGTTTTAAATAGGAGTCCTGGTCCTCCAGGTCGGTTGGGGGTTGGACGTAAGACTAGCTATTCTACTCTGTAAAATCTTCTTGCTACGAGACCTGACAATATTAATAGCCGGATTGATTTTTGTGGAACTAGACCTAGGAACGATAAACGAAGAAATGATTTTTGGATCGCTACATGGAATGTATGAAGCCTTTTTAGAGCCGGGGCTTTGAAACAACTGCTCGAAGATTAAAAGGAAGACCACGACTTAGATGGCTTGATGATGTGGAACGCGATTTGAAAAAGCTCCAGGTACGAGGATGGAGGAGAAAGATAGAAAAGAGTGGGCTCATATTGTTAAGGAGGCCAAGGCCCTACATGGGCTGTAGTGCCATGGAGTTTGTCTTCAGATTGTGATACTAACTAACTTGCAGATGTACTAGTTATATGACAGTTGCTTAAGAACAAAGATGGTGGCTAGCATATGTATTGGACAGAAATGAAGAATTAGATGAAGTTAAAGTAACTTTTCCTCATCCCTGTGGTCCATCACCATTATTCTGCTATCCAACAAAACCAGATGTTCTGTGAGTTTCCCTAACAGACATACTCTGTCTTGTGTGTCCAATTACTCCAACAGGAAGAAGCTATGTTTTATCAGAAAATGTTAGTTTAGCAAGTAATGAGGCACTATTTATAAGTTTTCAGTGAACTTTGCTAACTTACAATGTGCAATTCATGTAATGACAGTGTTTATACGAAATTTTTATTCCATGAGATGAAGTGACAATCATGAAATATTTTTAAACTCTTAAACCAGTGTCGTATAAAACATTATAAGTTAATTGTACTGCAAATCAATCTTTAAAACTCAATAGTCCTGAAGGTAACTATCTCTTACATATTTTATCAATAGTATGTTTGTTTAAACTTACTTTTTTCTGGGATTTTTTATATATTTTCTGAATAAAAAATGCAAACGTTAACAAAACCACATCTAAACAGAAATACAGTGGAGCACCGTTTATACGTTTTTTTGAATGGTCCCGGCAAAATCCAATTCATATTAACGTTAAATTATTTCATTTATACATTTTCCTGAAATCGAAAATTTCACTTATACGTTTTTTTTCAAGAACTCAAGAAGAGAGAAAATGCGCATTTCAATCTCAGATCCCCACCTGCCAATTGTCAATTCTTAGAGAAGGCATGCGACCTTGACCAAAACCTGCCCAGTTGAACAAAAGCCGTATCCCTGAGGAATATAAACATCCCACTTTCTACAGATATAAGGGTTGTTTTTGTCTCTTCTTTTCCTGTCAGCTTCAGTGTCTGGATTTTATCGTTCACTACCGGTTCATGATGAATTTGCGCAATCGAAAATCTCTGTCATTGAATAAAAAAATGTGCATTTTAAAAAAAGTAGATGAACCAACATTTAAAAAGAGTGGATCTTGCCAAAGAATTAGGTTACCAGTGTCAACTTGAAACACGCTAATTTATAAGCGTAAGAGTATTGAGAAAGCCATCATGAAAGTGGATCTAGTGCTTCAAAAAAACTTCGAGTCCAAAGCGGAAAATTCGCTGATGTAGAAAAAGTGCTTTTACAGTGGTTTAATCAGTGTCGTAGTGTAAAAATTCCCATCAGTGGTCCTTTGCTTATGGAGAAAGCACATGAAATTTCGAAGAAGCTGAATGCGGAATGCAATGCATCATTTTCCTCAGGATGGCTTCACAAGTTTAAATTAAGACACGGCACAACGTGCAAAACTGTAGAGTGGAGAGTCTGGAGATGTTGATTGCGAAACAGTGGATGATTGGATTCAAAACCAATTGCCAGATCTGATAAAAGGATATGAACAAAAAGACATTTTCAATGCAGATGAGACAGGTTTGTTTAATAATCTTCTGCCATCTAAAACTCTCGCTATCAAATCGGATACGTGTCATGGTGGAAAAAAGAGTAAAGTGTGATTGACAGTGTTATTGTGTGCCAATGCAGATGGATCTGAAAAATTACCTCCTTTGATTATTGGCAAATCAAAAAAACTCCGCTGTTTAAAAAATGTGAAAACATTACCATCAAAGTACCTAAACAATAAAAAATCATGGACGACCATGTCTATCTTTACCGATTGGTTAAAAGGATTAGATGATGAAATGCGAAAACAGAAACGGCGAATCATTTTATTCATTGATCAGTGTCCAGCTCATCCACCTAATATGGACTTTCTAAAAAACATAACTGTCAAGTTCTTCCCTGCAAATTGCAGCCACTGGATGGAGTAATAGGAGTAATAAAATCCCTAAAAAAACATTATCGAAAACTTTTGGTGAAAACAGCTATCGCCAGTTTAGACCATGGAGACTCCAACATTGACGTCTTGCAAGCTATGAATTTCGTAATGATGGCTTGGCAAAATGTTTTACAGGAAACGATAAAAAACTGCTTCACCCTTGCCGGATTTTTAACTCCAGAGAATGTCCATTCTATTGATAATGCCGAATCTGATCATTTTGTTCCACCAGAAAACTGGTCAAATTTAAGTGATGTTACTGCATTTGAAGAATTTGTGCAATGTGATTCAGAACTTGCAACATGTTCTCTCTTCTAAGAATCGATGAAATGATCGCAAATGAGGAAACTAGCAGTGAAGAAGAGGATAATTGCATTGAAAAACCTCTGCCAAGTTTTCAACAAGCTTTGGCGAGTTTTAAAACAATGCAGGAATATCTCATTACCAATGACTTAAATGATAAAGTTAAGATGGCACTTTTAACTGTGCACAATGAACTTTTTTCTGTGCATTCCAAAAAAGTTGTGCAACCAAAAATAACAAATTATTTTGTAAATGCTGAATAGTAGTATTAGTTGTATATTAAATCATAAAAAAGTTTTGTATTACATAACTTTTGTATTTCATTTTCATGTAATATTTGAATTTACCTCTGATTTTTATTAATTTAATTTATTTATTTGAATTTACCTCTGGTTACGACGAAATTGTCCGTAACTTTTGTGAATTTCATTTATACGTTTTTTTTTCTCAGTCCCTTGAAAAACGTATAAACGGTGCTCCACTGTATTTTAAAGTCAGAACCCATTATCATCCCATTTTGAAACTTTGCATACTGCTTAAGTCTTATAATAAATCACTCATGGGAATTTTTTGAAATTTTTTGATCATCAGACTTTTTTTGGAATTCAAGTTCAAAATTTTGATATAAATTTTGGAAAAAATTTTCTCTTACAACCCCCTACATGTTGCGTATCAAATAAAAGGCCATTAAAAATAGAGGAAAAAAACATGACTCTTAAGTCTCTAGCTCAATTAGGAGCAGAGCAATTATAATTTTAGTAAACGCCCACCGAACGATTTTGGGCTATTTTTGGAAACTTTAAATGGCCAAAACGCAAAAACGGGTTGACATAAAAAATTGAAACTTGACATTTGGCACTGAGGTAAAATTCATGTAGACCAAGAAAAATGTCATCAAAATCAGAGATGGTCCAGTTGAATGGGTGTGTTGATATGACACTGAATGACCCATCAAGCGATCTCCTGTCCCATGGAAATATGATCTGCCAAGGCTGCACTTCAGTGGGTCAATGCACCTCCACTGCTCTATATTCCAACAGTGAATCTGAGTAAGGCTGACTTTACCTGTATTTTGAGTTATGTCAATAATTGTAAGGATTTATTATTGTTTTATTAATGAAAACTGAAGGCAATTTGGTGCTTGGTCTGAAATTTCAGTCTTTTTTGTAGTACTTATTTTGATGTAATAAACAAGGTTTTTTTGAAATAGTCTTTCTTTGTATAGCCTAAATGAAGGTCACTAATCACTTTAAGAGCATTAGAATTGCATCAATTAATTGCTAAAGGTGGTTTTCTAACAGACGCATTGCTCCCAAACTCGGGAGTCCAGGAATTGCAAACGACGAAGGGTAAACAAATAAAAAGGGTTTGAAGTGAGTAAATTCATAGTAGAAAATTTCAAGAAACATAATACTAATATTACAAAATTTACAAAATTCAAAATTGTACAATAATATCGATGTTTGTTCAAAGTAGTGCTTTCTGACTTATTATTGCAACCATACAATCATGAATTGTAACAATACTAGTAAGATATTGATGATGAAGCTTTGTAACAACCATTTTTAGTTTAATTTTGAAATGTTGCCTGAAGAAGCAGGGAAAGAAATCCCTGCAACTACATCGAATATAGTAGTTGTAATGAAGTTTACTTATAATAAACATGGATTTTATGTTATGTTATGTGGACTAACTAATTTTGAAACAATGAACACTGATTGCAAAGGCAGTTCAAAAGAGTAGCCTATGAAATTGTACTTTCCTCATTCCTTTTTTTTTTTTAAAGAACTTGTGGACAATTTCAGATCAAACAATAAAATACAAGTAAAGAAAAATGGAAATAACTTTTTGTAAGTAAGTGCGTTTTATTTGAGAGAATTATCCATGGTAATAAATCGACAGTTTTGGAATACTGTGTGTATTCCTTCATCAGGGACGACACAATGCTCCTCTGGCTACGTGGGACAAACATCTCGACCCCTATCCACAAATTAAAGAACACAAACAGGCCTTTAAAAACACAGATCCCATGGGTTCATACACTGTTACTCACTTTAAAGAGACAGGACACACCCCCAACTTCTCAGCTGCTAAACCCCTTTCCCACCGTCTCCTAGCTGAATCCTTCTATATAATTCAGCTTAAAGCTTACAACCCAATAACCGGCAGGCAAAACGCCTGTCATTATTGCTAAATTTTCTTAATCCTCTCACTTTCAACATACCTTCCCTTATCATGTCAATCTAAATATTGTCTTTTCAGACAAATGTTTAGATGTTTGTGCCGTCCCTGATGAAGGAATACTCACAGTATTTCGAAACTGTCGGATTATTACCATGTATAATTCTCTCAACTTTCTGTAAGTAAGTGC
>JAFIDM010001028.1:10731681-10748774 GCA_023159025.1 Thereuonema tuberculata | reverse complement strand
AATTTCGCGCCGCACACGAGGCAATCCCTCCCCGCAGCTGTTCAGGCAACACCCGGCAGAGACAGCCAACAACGCCGACAAAACTTACGGAGGCCAGACGAATGGAGGACGGCGCAAGACAGACCAATATGCTTTTACTGCCACAGAGTAGGGCATGTTATAAAACACTGCAGAACCCGCCAAAATGCTCAACGCCCAGTCCCCTGCTATCAACCCCGACAGAGGCAAAGCTACACACCGATATATGACGCACCGGCGTACCAACAAAATGTACGCCCGAGCTACACACAAGCCCGCCGCAGCAGATCCATTTCCCCGGCAAATGGCCGACGATTTCCGACCCCATACAGGCAACAGCAGAGCCAACAGAACACATACGATCGCCCAGCCGCAACGACCACCCGTAGTCAGTCCCCCATCACACAAGGAAACTAAATGAAGCGACAACTGATGACGGCAGATTTGTCGCTAACGCTATTACCGAACTAACGCACAACATTATCAACCTGCAATTCGACGAGAAACCTGTCCAAGCATTGATCGATTCAGGCGCAACTGTTAGTTTAATTTCCGAAGCCTATAGGAAACAAAGAAACAAGGTACTTACAAGGAACGATCAGCCATTACTTCGTGGGGTTACAGGAAAGCAACTCTCCGTCCTGGGAAAAACTACAGCAAGACTTCGAATCAGTGAAGCCGTCATTCCATTCGAATTCTTTGTAGTCGAAAACTGTAGTTTTAATGTCATCCTGGGAATGGATTTCTTGAAATTCACGAAAGCAAACCTGGATTGTGGAAACAGTTTGCTTCAGTTGCAACAGCCAACACACTCAGCAGTAACGGTCCACCATTTATGCGCTGTTGGAACTACCATCCTTCCTCCCCTGTCGGCTGTTCAAGTTACAACACATTGCGATGCGCTCAGAGATGGATTAATTGTTGTCGAGCCGTTACAGAGACAGTATCTCAATACTGATTTTCGTATTCCCGCTTCAGTGGGCAATTTGAACGATAACTTGGCGAAAATATGGGTTACCAACTTAACAAAGGCAAACATCACCATAGCTACGCAAACTAAGTTAGCTATAATCCAATTAATCAACCCAGCGTTTGTTGCAGCAATAGCCACGCCCAGTTCCTGCCCAGAGGCGCCACCCAACGATACACTGCGTCCAACCAGCGATGACGTTCAGTTAAAGACATTATTAGATCAGAAACTGCAGACAGAGCAACGCCAGCAATTATTACAGCTTTTACGAAAACATAGAACCATATTTGATCAGCCTAACCCAGACGAAATTCCACAAAATTCACCGAAGCATCGAATTGATACTGCAGACAACAAGCCGATTAAACAAAAGGCCTACCGAATATCAAACAAGGAGAGGAAAATAATCCAGGATGAAGTGACAAAGATGATTGACAAGAAAGTAATTCAGCAGTCGAATAGCCCATGGAGTTCTCCCGTTGTTTTAGTCAAGAAAAAGGATGGATCTTGGCGATTTTGCGTTGATTATAGGAAGCTGAATGCCATTACTAAGAAAGATGTTTACCCTTTGCCGAAGATTGACTCAATTTTGGACTCATGTGCGCACTCGCGGTATTTCTCGACGGTTGATCTTCGAACAGGATACTGGCAGATCCGAGTTGACGAGAGAGACAGAGAGAAAACTGCATTTGTCACTCCAGACGGATTATATGAATTCAACGTGATGCCATTTGGACTTTGTAACGCTCCCGCCACATTTGAGAGGCTAGTGGATAACACACTCCGTGGATTGAAGTGGTCGATTTGTCTCTGCTACTTAGACGATATTGTCATCTACTCACGTGATTTCGAAGAGCACCTGCGACGACTGGACACCGTATTGGGATGCCTTAACGCCGCTCACCTGAAGTTAAACCCCAAGAAGTGTACTTTCGCCGCCAGAGAAGTCACTGTGCTAGGGCATATCATCAGCCAGGAAGGAATTCGCCCTAATCCAGACAACGTCGCCACAGTCAGGAACTTCCCGCCACCCACCAATCAGAAGCAAGTGAGGAGTTTCTACGGTTTGTGCTCTTACTACCGGAGATTCATACCGAACTTTGCCACGATTGCCAGGCCACTCTCAATGCTCATGAGAAAAATGCAACCGTTCACGTGGGGCGAAGAACAACAAGCGGCATTCGATGTATTGAAGGAAGCCCTCGTTACAAAACCAGTCCTAGCTCACTTCGACGAGACAGCGCCAATCCAATTGCACACGGACGCCTCTAATCACGGGATAGGAGCAGTATTAGTCCAGATCATCGATGACAAACAACATGTCATCGCGTATGCAAGCCGAATTCTCAATAAGGCCGAAGCTAATTACGCAACAACTCATAAGGAATGTCTCGCAGTTGTGTGGGCCGTCGCGAAGTTCCGTCCCTACCTGTACGGCAACGAGTTTACAATTGTAACTGATCACCACGCTCTCTGCTGGTTAGTCAACCTCAAAGACCCGACGGGAAGACTTGCGAGATGGTCCCTTAGATTGCAGGAATACCACATGCACATTATTTACAAGTCAGGACTCAAGCATTTGGACGCAGATTGCCTCTCACGCTATCCTGTGCAAGGTGCCGAACAAACAGCGAATTGCGTCACCGCAGTTCAACTCCTGGAAGAGACAGTCGATATCGCAACAGAACAACGCCGTGATCCTACCCTACTCCGCCGCATAGAGACGTTACAAACTACACACCACGCAGATAAGCATGGATACGAACTGAAAAAGGATGTTCTCTACAAAAGAAGCTATGAGCCGACTTCTGACCCGCTCTTACTAGTCATTCCCAGCCACCTCCGTCGCACAGTAATCGAGATTTGCCACTGTGAACCGACCGCCGCACATTTGGGCACGGCGAAAACCATCGCCAGAGTCCGACAGAAATACTTTTGGCCGGGACAGAGTAAAGCCATTCGCCGATTCGTTGCCCGCTGTATCAGCTGCCAAGCTCGGAAGACACCGTCACAACTGACGCCTGGAAACCTCCAGCCTTTGCCGGTAGCGGAGACACCATTCTACCGGGTAGGCATTGATCTCCTAGGCCGTTTTCCGAACTCCACCGCCGGTAATCGATGGGTCATTGTTGCCATAGATCACTTTACGAAGTACGCGGTTACCAAGGCCCTCCCAAATGCCACAGCGGCCGAGGTAGCTAAGTTTTTCGTAGAGGATCTCATGCTCAAACACGGAGCGCTACAAGTTCTCCTGTCCGATCGAGGATCGCAGTTCCTATCCTCAACAGTCGCCGAGACGCTTCAGTTGTGCCGAACGATTCATCATAAGACCTCAGGCTATCATCCACAGACCAACGGATTGTGTGAGAAGTTGAATCGTACCCTAGCCGATATGATATCCATGTATGTGGACGTGGAACACACAAATTGGGACTCCATTCTCCCTTTTGTGACGTTCGCATACAACACCTCGGTACAACGAAGCACAGGATACTCGCCATTTTACCTGTTGCACGGAAGGAACCCCCGCACGATGTTAGACACCTTGCTGCCAGCCCACATCGAGCCTCAACAGGACTACCCCGCAGTGCTTAAAACATCCCTGGACGAAGCACACCAGTTGGCCAGGATCAACATAAGAGAAGCGCAGGAGACGAACAAACGCCAGTACGACGCCAGTCATCGCCCATTACACTTCCAGCCGGCCGATCTTGTTTGGGTTCATATCCCTACCCGACGAGTCGGCCTGGCCGAGAAGTTGTTGCATTCCTGGTACGGCCCCTTCAAAGTCATCCGGCAGACGTCACCGGTGACTTACGAGGTTATCGCCGCTCCAGGTTGCTCCATCAGCCGCCCGCATCCAGAAGTCGTGCATATTGCCCGCCTCAAGGCATACCACAGCCCCGACGACCCAGAGATACCGCCGGCAGAACCAGTTCCTTTACCGACGAGAGATACCCCACTCCCTGATCCTGATGGTATCACTCTACGATCAGGTAGAATCCTACCTTAGTCCCGACTAGTGAACTTGTGTGAATTTCAGTGACTACCTGACCACCAGTGAACTTGAACTTAATTTCCGTGAACACCTGATGATCAGTGAACTATAGGACTATTTGTGACTATTAACTGAACATTCTAGGATTATTTGTGCCCATAAGGATTACTGTGAAATTTGGATATAACTGAACTTTGACGAACAATAGAGACAAAACTTTTTTTTTGAGAATTTTTTTTTTTCTCTCTCAGTGTTTTATTCAATGGATACGACGCTACAGCTCATTATTTACGACGCTACAGCTGATTGGATACAATGTTACTTTGTTCTTATGTCAATATGTATATGTAAATAAATTTTAGCTTTTCCTTATTTTTTTAACTGAGCTCAGTATATTAGTGTATATATTTTTTTTTTCTTCTTTTTTATGGCCATATCTTGTTTTTATTTTTCGGGGGACGAAAAATCTGGGAAGGGAGATTATTGTAGTGATTTTATCTTTATTTGTATACTTGTATCATAATTTTTATCGTAGTGTATTCTAGTTATTCCGTTTTCTGTATTTTAATCTCTATTATTCAATTTCTCTGTAATTATCTGTTGATCTGTTTATTTTTGAATTTTAACGGTTGTGGCATCTTTTAATTCACTTTTATTTAAATCACAACGGTTTAAAAACCCGTTGTGATCACATGGCATTTAAAGCGCCCAATCAATTTGTAAATGCCACAACCAATCATATCTTTTGTACATAGGCTATTTAAACACATGTAACCTGTAAATAAACAGTTGTTGTTAGTTCTTGCTTTCAGTTCAGACGCAGCTTTCAGTCTATACTTATTTACTCCCACTACGATTTTACCAGCTATAAACACACCACAATATACGCCACTGATGTGAATAAAAAAAAAAAAGAAAAAAAATTATGATTATTATTATTATTGTCAATCTTATTCTATTTTTAATCTTTTAGTACAAGTGCGAATGCCAATGTTCTTAATTTGTATATTTGTAATTGTTCCGACGAACGTTATGGGATTGTTTTTAAACTTTATTTTTTTTTTTAAATATGTAAGAGACAAAGTTATTTTATGTATCAAAAATTACTGATTATGATGTTGTTTTAATGAATTTCAGGATTTTAATAATTTTCAGTACAATTCACAAAAAAAAAGACATTTCTATTTTCAATAAAACGTATTTTTTTGTCAGTCCCCTGGTCTACCCGTCAATGCCCTGGAGGCAATTTTCAGAAAAAACTTCGAAAATACTGAATAAAGTTACTGTTCCTTTCTGGCAAAGTACATTGATTATATTTCCCACCTACTTTATGTTAAAACACATTATTTAAAATAAATCAAGAATTGGCACGTTTTCCTCCAAAAAGTTACCCAATTCTTGTAGAACTACCCGAATACTGAACTGCTAAATGTTCTTAAATTTTAACAACAAAATAATAATGCAAAAAAAAAAAAAAAAAAAAAAATTGGGAAATTTCAATTTGTAAAAAATTAAAACTTCGAAAACGTCACGAGAGCATTGAATTTGTAGTCAATGAAAATAAACGATACTATAATGGTCAGTGGCGGATTTAGCACTTGAGAGGCCCTAGGCGCAATTCAATTTTTGAGGCCCCCTCTAAATATTTTTTACAACCAAAAAAAAAAAAAAAAGGAAATCTTGCTTTTACAACCAAAATAAAAAAAAAAAAAAAAAAGGAAATACTTGGGTGGATGGGGCCCCTAGGCTGACTGGTGAGACCCCTAGGCTTGCTTTTACAACCAAAAAAAAAAAAAAAGGAAATCTTGCTTTTACAACCAAAAAAAAGGAAATAAGCTAAATAAATTAAATTTTGAGGCCCCCTCGATACGTGAGGCCCGTGGCGCGCGCCTCCTGCGCCTATTGGGAAATCCGCCACTGATAATGGTACCAATAATAATAAAATAAACGTCTGTGATACTATAATGGTACCAAACAAAAAAATCCGGACATTTTGCGATATTTTAAAAACCCGCCCGGAAAGAAATTTTATCCCTGAAAAGAGAACTTATCCGGGAAAAACCGGACATATGACAACCCTGTAAAGCCCCGCGAACACCATGCAATTTTTCAGCAACTTAGTCGTCCGATTTTGACGTCACGACTTGATATAGACAGTTTTGAGCCCGTTTATATGCAACCTGACTGCAACTTTTGTCATCCGACTCGAGTTGTTCCTACACCTGCAACTCGAAAAATTGCATCGAAGTCGCTGGGAATTACCCAATCACAGGGCAGCGTTGGAACACGTCACTAGTGACGTCACGCCCATGGAAGAAATGGCGTCCAAAATGATTCGATTCGATTCGTTTTTAAGACATGCTCGTACTCAATGAATATCAAGAGTATTGCGAGTTTCTTTCATGCATAAAAAAAGTTTATACTGAAATGCAGAAATTGTTTACGGCGGAATTTATCAGAGAGGTTTCAAAACCTCGATTTTTTCGGATTTTACACATCGGATTTGGGAAACGCATTGCATTATGGGATTCCTTCTATCACGACCGACTTCATGTCGAATTGCATGGTGTTCGGGGTTTGACAAAAGTTTATAGCCTATCAACTCGTGACGTCAAAATCGAACGACTAAGTTGCTGAAAAATTGCATGGTTTTCGCGGCGCTTAATATATTAACAAAAGAAAACTGTATCATTATATTAACGATGCAAATTCATAAATTAATGTAAGAATTTACTACAAATGAACGATAAATCAGTGTTATTTAACCAATTTCAATATCCATTTAAAAAGCATCCTGTAGTAATATAAAGGGGCGTAGCGGGGGGGGGGGGGGCAAGGGGGTCTTTCATGCCCCGGCCGCGCCTCGCAGAGGGGCGCCCAATGGTCCCCAAGACAAACAAGGTTTTCTGGGGTGGGGGGCGCCAAAAAGATAGTGCCCCGGGCGCCAGTTAAGCTCGCTACGCCACTGGGAATTTAGTTCGCGCACCAACTTTCGAATATACGTCAAAGGTAAAAGACAAAATTAGTTATACAGTAAAACTTGGATAATTCGAAGCTGAAGGGACCAGAGAAAAAGTTCGAATTATCCAAAAATTCGAATTACATGTATTCTCTCAACAGAAGAGATAAATAAAAAAAATTAACTCCACAGTCAAAGATACACACAAACTTTATCTACGAATACTGCTAATTTTTTTCATCAAAATCAAACATTTTTTACTAGATTAATTATTCATCACTTAAAAAAAAAAGCAGATATTTTTAATTGCTTCATGGAATGCAATCTTTGAGTCATATCATATGATTCCAACCTATCAATTGATACAAAAATACATTCCAACCCTCGCTTTTGTTTTCCTTAGAAAGTCCGTTAAAATAAATAATGTATCTTAGCTGAGAAAAGCCTCAGGAACAATTTTTTCCGTAATATTTTAAGGACAATCTACGAAAAATTCGAATTATCCACGATTTTTTAACATTATTTTAATACAGAATTCTAGGGACCGAGCAAAAAATTCGAATTATCCAAGTTTCACTGTATTCAAATGCAATAATAGTAAATTCTCAACAGTTCTATGCCATGTTTACTGAGACAACTGTGGTTTTACCAGTACTGAAGTTTTAAACTCTCTTTGGATCAAAATCAACAGACAGGGCAATTTTGATAAGATTTAATTTCAACTAATTCCTTTTGAGTTATCGCAATTAATGTACCAACTGCAACGTTTCTTATCCCAGCTCTTTATATATTGGTCCATCAGTGGGGAGTTCCTTAAAACAATTTTTAAAATTTCATCTTGGTAGGACAAATAGTTGAGTTATTTTGATCGCAAACAAACTGAATTACGCATTTCTACTTAAAAATACTTTTTTTTGTCTCTCGGATGCATTTTAAGAGTTTTATAAACATTCGACCATAATATCCTGTAATAGATAATCACCATTAAAAATTAGCAAAATAAGAGGAAGAAACAGGAACAAACAAAAAACAACGTGTTCAAATAGAAAATTAATTAAGGATAAATACAAAGTACATTTCTAATAATTGAAAAGTCTTCAAAATCTTCAAATAAAACAAAAATAAATGTAAAAAATAATACATTTATTAAAATAAACATCTAAATTTTCGAAAAGACATATCTTCTTTTCTTTTTCAAAGCGAAAAAACAACAACAATGCGTTACAAACAAATAGAGGAATACGATATGTATGTAAGACACTCATGAAATTGTATTGTAACCAACAATACTTACAAAGAAAGTTACTCTCCTAATTCTTCAATTTTCACCTTATTATTACAATTTGAACAGACATTATTAAATGCTTTGGCCATTTCGACAATAAAATTGTTTACATCAACTTCTTCATTTCTATTTATATTCATCTTTTTTGTATTGTATTATTTTAAACACCGAGAAAAATTGTTCAAACAAATAAAAGGTTTTCCAATGGGTTCACCGTTATCAGGCACATTATGCAACATCTACATGAACTATTTTGAATGTAAATTTCTTAATGAATGTAAATATAATCTAAAATATTTTCGTTATGCTGATGATATTTTAGTAATTTGGTTTGGTACTGATCGGCAATTTGAAATTTTCTTCAAAAATATAAACAATAGAAATAAAGACAAAGTTCAAAATGGAGAAGGAAGTGAATAAGAAACTAAATTTCCTTGACCTGTGTTTAATAAATAAGGACAATAAAATAGTTTTAAAATATTACAGAAAAGAATTCAAGAGTGACCACTTATTAAACTTTGCATCAGGACATAGTTTTCATATAAAAAGAAACATTATTGAAAACTATTTGAGAAGGATTGATAGATCATCAAGCAGTGAAGAAGATTACCAAATGGAAATTGATAAAATGAAAACAATTCTAATGAAAAATGGATATACTGAAAATTTTATCAATAATAGTATCTAAAAGTTCAACACATTCAAAATAACAGAATTAGATATGGATAAGGAAAAGAAAAAAGTGTTTATCCCTTATCTTAATAAAAATAGTATTGGACTACAAAAGATTTGTAAAAACTTAAACATTGATGTGGGTTTCTATTATAGTAATAAAATAAAGAATATTATTTGTAATAAAATAAATACCAGTGACAAAAAAGGGGAAATGGGAGCTATTTACAAAATAGAATGCATGATTTGTGATGCGTTCTATCTTGGAGAAACCAAAAGAACAATAAAAGAACGTGCATTGGAACATAATTAATATATAAAAAACAAATTAAAGGAGAAACCTGAATTTGCTGAACATTGTATGAATAAAAATCATTGTGTAAAAAATGAAATCAAAATTTTATATATTGAAAAAGATTGTAAAACTAGAAAGACTATGGAAAGTTTACTAATTAGAAATACAAAAAAGATGAATATAAATAGAAATGAAGGAGTTGATGTAAACAATTTTATTGTCGAAATGGCCAAAGCCAATGTTTGTTTAAATTGTAATAATAAGGTGAAAATTAAAGAATTAGGAGAGTAACTTTCTTTGTAAGTATTGTTGGTTACAATACAATTTCATGAGTGTCTTACATACATATCGTATTCCTCTATTTGTTTGTAACGTATTGTTGTTGTTTTTTCGCTTTGAAAAAGAAAAGAAGTTATGTCTTTTCGAAAATTTAGATGTTTATTTTAATAAATGTATTATTTTATACATTTATTTTTGTTTTATTTGAAGATTTTGAAGACTTTTCAATTTATAGAATGTCTAGAAGAGGGAGAATTAAGAAGACTTATGGCAAAGTACATTTCGTTAACTAAGATGAAAAATAATTCAAAATCTCAAAATTTACCATTTTTTCTATTTTTCAGTCCTCTTGCAAGAAAAAATTCTAAAAATTATATTGAAATTAATAGTTCCAGGGTGGGACAAATGCCACTTTCTCATTGCCCTTATGTGCGAACGCCATTGCGCAGTTTAATAACAGTAGGCAGGTAGCGCCACTACTTCATGAATGGCGAGTTCGAGAACTAATGATTATTTTTGCTTCCGGCAACCAGACATTCACAGAAAAGATTATTTCTAAAACTGGCCGCAGCAGTATTGGTAGCGCTATTGTAAGAGCTGAAAGGAGCATTCCACGACCAGTAACGCCCTGCAGATAAACAACAGCTTAAAATTGTTTTGGATTAACTCGAATTGCGTTTCGGTTATTATATTATATAACAACAGTAATATAAGAACGGGCATTCCGTGTAAGTGGGTTCGAGTTGACGGTGATTATTCGTGAGACGGCAAAGCGGAATAAGCCTAATCCCTTCGTTATTCTGTTCATCTTTGCTTCGTGTGTTTAAGAAGTCTTCGTTTCGGCACCTTTCTCTTCTAATACCATTCAAGATACACTGCAGTTTAAGTTACAGAAAGCTCTAAATGTTTTATAGTCTTAAGATTCCCAACATCTTAAAGGAATTTCTATTTCGAAAGCAGCGTCTTGGGATAAATTAGCTTCTATTCAGTGAAAAATGAATGTTTCAACCCGTGATTGTGGTTTGAAAAAAAAGCAGAAGGAAGAAAGGCGATTTATTTGTGAATTTTGCAATAAAGAATTTTCACAGTCGAGCAGCTTAACGGTCCATATACGATCACATACAGGTGAGAAACCATTTCGGTGTGAAATTTGTGAAAAACGTTTTTCAAGATCAAGCCGATTAACGGACCATATTAGGACACATACAGGTGACAGGCCATTCAGTTGTAAATTATGTATAAAAAGTTTTTCAAGACCAAGCAAATTGAATGAGCACATGCGGGTGCATACTGGTGAAAAGCCATTTAAATGCCAGTTTTGTGTAAAAGGATATACTACGTCATCTCAATTAAGTCGCCATGTTAGATATCATACAGGTGAAAACCTGTTTAAATGTGAATTCTGTGAGAAAAAGTACTTGAAAGCAGGTGATTTAACTATTCATATGAGATCTCATACAGGTGAGAAACCATTTAAGTGTAGTTTCTGTGATAAAAGTTACTCGCAATCGGGACCTTTAACCACCCACCTGAGATCACACACAGGCGAGAGACCATTTGAATGTGACTTTTGTAAAAAAGGCTTTTCAACATCCAGCAGATTATCTGTTCACATTAGAACTCATACTGGAGAAAAGCCGTTTCGGTGTGAGTTTTGTGTCAAAAGATTTTCAACTTCAAGCCAGTTAACCTGCCATATTAGATCTCATACAGGTGAAAAGCCATTTAAATGTGACTTTTGTGATAAAAACTTTTCAACATCACGTGATTTAAATGCTCATGTTAGATCCCATACAGGTGAGAAGCCATTTAAGTGTGATGTTTGTGAAAAATGTTTTTCACAGTCTGGTTCTTTAACTGCCCATTTTAGGTCACATACAGGAGAAAAGCCGTATAAGTGTGAATTGTGTACAAAAAGTTTTACCACTTCAAGCCTATTAACCCGCCATCTTAAATCCCATACAGATCAATTATGAGAAAGTTACAACTTATCAAATTCCTTTGTAAATCATAAACAAAACAGGAAATTTGGAGATGACTGTTAGGCCCAACACAGAATAAACAAACAAAATGCCTTTCAGATTCATTTTTTATGAGGGGGACTAGAGTACAGCTGTTTCACCATTCTACTGGATCTTCAGCTCTAGCCAGCCCCCTCGATAAAAATGAATCAGAGAGGCAGTCCTAAGGTGAAGCCATGAGCCAACCTGGCTATGACCTCGCCGAAGGCAAAAGGCAATGAAATAACAAGAAATTTGAATATGAAAATTTAAACTTATCCAATGTAACATCATAAGAAACTTTTTTCCAAACAAAATCATCTGAATGAAATGTTGATAAATAGTAATTACATAAAAGAAAAAAAGATATGTAGGAGCTTTTTGAAATGCAATAGCACTGAGAAAAATGCTAAAGCTAAAATAAAAATAAAAATAGTGCAAATAATCAGTAGACTTTTTGTTCTGTGAATGATGGTTGTTGACTAATGTATTATAACAGGTTTTGCTACCACCCACTATCATTCAGATATTACTGCTTATTCCTGTATTAATCATGTAAATGCTGACTTTAGATAAGTTTGATTCTCAATGTTTTAGTCACTTTGCTGGAGACTGACTCATGATATTGACTTGCTGTTAAGGTCAGATGAAGAACAGTTTGATTCATTCGAAAATAATTACTTCAACAGTTGATCAACTTTTTCTTCGATTTATCGAGGTTTTTGTCAAGCAGTAATTATTCCAAGGTGTGAATAGGGCTTGTCTGTAAATAATGTGTCAGAGACTTAAAGTTGTCCAAACTTAAACTAGAGATGAAACAATGATAACATAAGGAATATTTTCACAAACTGAAAAGGTTAAAAAATAGAAAGGAATGTTATTTATAACAGTCTTATTAGTTCTATAAATACAAATGTAAGTTTGAGAATAAATTTATTTAAAGTTTGACAAAACAGAGCAAGGAATGGAAGAAATGATTATATATAATAAATTGAAATGAATTCTTTTGTTCGCAACCAATCCAGGTTCCAAATGAAATGGATGTATACCTTAAAATAAAATTCAAGAGACAAATCAAACAAATTAGAGTATTGTCCTCCCAATGAATGATGGCCGCCCTGTTTTTGTGAGATCTGCGCATGTATGATCGATTAGTCTGGTCAGGCACTTCCGTCTGATTTTATGAAAGGACGCCGCCATTACGGTAATCGCTTGTTACTTTGCAAAAGAGCATTGTATTTATAAATAATATATATTTATTTATTTATATAAATACTTATTGTTAGCAACTGGTATTGAAATAACGCTAAATATTCGAGAGAAGTTTTAATTTGGCGTTATTAACATGTCTTTCTCAGTGAAAACAGACGACGGCGTCCATTGTGACAGGAAAACATAATTGATTAGCTACCAGAAGGGCTGCGCAGTTCAAACTTCTGCCGGCCAACTTTCATTTGGAGGAAGTAGTAATCCATGACATAAAGTAACAGTATCCATGATGTAAAGTAGAAAAGTAACAGTAATCAAGGTAAAATATAAATAAAGAAACTAATTGATACATACTTATCTGTCTAGATATATATAAATAAATCCATCAACCTTGTGGAAAAACTTTTTTACTCCATGATGAGTGGATGATTTTTTCAATCATTCTTCTTCAGGTTACTGGTAAAAGAGGAAAAATAAAATAAACCTTCCTCAATCCTACGACCAATAATTAACTCGTAAGGCTCACCATTACACACATTAGGAGGTCTATTGAACAAAATATTGAAAAAAATCCCATTACAAAACAACAAATTGATTTTGAACAACACAAGAGTTAATAAACAACATAAAAGAATATAAAGAGGAAACTCCAAAAAATCTTAATGTGAAATTATATTCATTAGATGTAATATCTATGTATACCGATGTTCTAATTGACAAAGCATTGAGTTTAATTGAAGAAAAACTTCAAATTCATGATACAATCTTAAAAGATTACAACATAAGTGTATCTTACTTTATGTCATTGATTAAACTTATTTGTAACAGCAGTTATTTTAAATTTTATAATGTATTTCAGAGACAAATTAATGGTTCCCAATGGGAAGTGCTATTTCGGGGTCTATATGTAACATTTATATTAATCATTTGGAAAATATTTTGATTGAAAATTGGAAAGGCGTAAATTTCAAATACTATAAATATGTCGATGACATTATCATAATATGACATCATATTTTGGAAAGGTGCAGAAAGACAGTTTAAAATATTTTTCAATTATGCTAATTCAATTAACGATAGAGTTAAATTCACTTTTGAAAAAGAAGAAAACAAAAAAATAAAATTACCTGGACTTAACTATTTCAAATGAGAACAACCAATTATCTTGTGAGTATTATGAAAAGGATTTGAAAAGTAAATACACGATGAATTTTTATACAAACATCAACACAAGAACAAAAAAAGCCATTATATGGAATAATTTGAGAAGAATAACCAATTATACGGAAGACCCAGTAAATAGAAAGAAAAAATTATTAAAATGAATGAATATCCCACCAAATTTGTTGGTACAGTTGTAAAGAATTTTTTCACAAATAGAAGAAAAAGAAATGAAGGAAATAAAACTAAGGCAAGTGATTTCAGCAATTATTTACGTTTTCCAATTGGACCAGAATAAACAAAGAAATTAGGAAATTTTGTACCGAAAAAAATATCAAAATTTTATACTTTAAGGACAATAAATCAATAAAATTAAATAAAGAAATTAAAAATGAGGACCTTTTTAACAAGGGCATTATATACCAACTAAAATGCAGGGACTGTAATAAAATTTATTATGGGCATTCAGCTAGGACCCTCAAAGAGAGGCTTTGAGAACACATAAGAGCATACATAAACAGGGAACCTAAATTATCGAACTGGGCATGTCATGCCATTGAATATAACCATAATCCAGACCCAATAGCCAAAGTGATATACAAATGCAATGATGAAAGAGATAAAACTCCTATTAGAATCATGTTACATAAATTCAAATGAGTGTATAAATAAGGATAGGTCTCTCAAAGTTTCGTACTATTCATTAAGAATTTTCAAAAAAATATATAAATAAAAAGAAGAGAGAAAATTATTAAATTTAATATATTTGTGATATCTCATTTTTATTTTATTTTAAATTCTGAAGAATTAGTGATGTATTATTGTTTATTAGATTTTGAGAATTTGAAGAATTAGTGGTGTATAATTATTTATTGGATAATTGTAATTATTTTAGTATACCCTCAATAATGATGATTTGTAATACCAATTCATTAACATTGTTTAAAAGAACTTGATGAAATTCATTGTCAATTTTAATTTTACTTTGTAACAATAGGAAGGTTTATTTTATTTTTCCTCTTTTACCTGGGACCTGAAGAAGAATGATTGAAAAAAATCATTCGAAATATCGTCATGGAGTAAAAAAGCTTTTCCACAAGGGATCATTTGTTGATGGATTATTTATAAAGAAACTAATTATATTAGAATGAAAGAATAATATGGAAAAAAATGAAAACAGTTAAATCCTGAAAAATTTAGTTTTTCCAATTTAAAATATGAACATAATGAGCAGTTAATTCATAGTATAATGAAAATCAATTCATTCATAAAAAGAGAAGTTAAAAGCAACAGAATAAAACAACAATACAAAGATCCACAGCATAAGCATCCTGAATGTCTTGTATCCTTATCTCCACTCTAGTCTAATGTCCAGATTTTCTATCAAATCTGCTGGTCAAAGCTTATACATGATTTGTATTTGACACTATAGACAATAACAGACAACTTGAGGGTTGAGGCAGTTTGTCATAACTAGAATTTGCTAATGATCGCATTGGACATTATATGTTTGTGAAGCATCAGATGACAATAAAACCAACATCTTATATTTTAATTTTTCATATAATATCTATACATGATTAGAGTATATCAAATTTAATTGGGGAAATGGGTACAGGCACCTGTAACCTTTTCATTCTCCATCTGGATCTAGAGGTGGTTATGAATTGGATAAATGGGGGAGGCTTTCTATCTGCAAAGAGTGGAGCCAAATGTGAATTTGAAAGTATCTAAGCAGCAAAAAAACAAAAACAAAAGTGATAGATTTAAAAGCATAAACAAAAACTTACTTTTTAAAAAAAAAAAAAAAAAAAAAAGGGAATTTTAAATTGATTTTTGAAATGTGGATTAACCAGTTTGTTTCTGAAGAAATTTTTTTTGTGTGTTTCATCCAAAGTCTGTTGCACCTGAAGAAAGGCAAGTCACTTATTATCTCTCCTTTAAGGATGTATGTATAGGAACAAACTACTAACACAACAAAGTGAAATGACTTCATCTCTTGCTTATAATGGTTACAGAATTCTTCTGTTATCAATCAAAATTTCCTGTTAGCTGTAGACACTGTTGTTCATTCTAATTACTCTGGTGATTAATGAGAAGACGTTCATTGATGAAATTTTAAGGAATGGATTAAGCCCATTTACTTGTGGTAAAATGCATATGGAGGTTTATTACTACTCGAGTTCTGTGTTCTTCATTACAGACTTTGCCTATAATCCAATAACTGGCAAAACACTCACCACTGTTGCTGTTAGCCTTAACTGTAGTCACCTATTTTGTCTTGTGTCATCCTAGGTTTGTACCGTTCTCTGAAACTGTTGGGTAAACATTGTAACAACAAATGTGTTTTAATCTTATTTTCTTTACAATGATGATTAATTCTTAAGGAGATAAGTCCACAAACACTAATTTATAACTGATTTTTCTGTAATAATTTAGGATACAATAAAAAAATTCCCAATTCGTTTAAATTTCTTAACTAGCAAACCTGACAAGTAAACTTGCCCTGTTTTCTTTTAAATATATAGCAACTCTCACAATTCTTAGTGGCTTTCTTATCACCCACTTGGTTTCCCTGCTGACTGAGAAAATGATCTCAAAATTCAAAGTCACTTGCTCGTCTTTTGTGGGAAGGTGACCAATTGATCAATCTATAGTTGAAGTAAAAATGCTAGTAAAAAAAGAATAAAAAATGTTTTTGGTTTTTAATAAAATTCTAATATATAAAAATTATTGTAGGATTTATAGTAACCTCTCCAAATACTAATAAATTGTTAATGACTCAGGTTTAAGCTTCACCAGAAACCAATTAAATCACTTTTCCATTGATTTTCTTTTGTCTTGTTTCGCTTTAAGGTTCTGTATTTATTCGTTTTGAAATCTCTACTCCCAGTCCTGAATTTGGCTTTTTCTTAAATGGTGTTCACAAATAAACAGGCGGAGGAACATTACTTAAGAATTCAATGTTACATTGATCTGTATAAGGTTCTTTTATTTTGTATATCTTTTGATTACTAAACCAAACCAAAAGTAAAACTTATTTCAAACCCCCCAAAAAAACTATTATTATTATAATAATCTCTACTGCTGCTGCTTAAATTTTCAGTAAGCATTCGACTGAGTGGACAGAAACTACATGATTAATAAGATAAAACATATTGGAAGAGCTTCTGATGTTTTTCATACGCTATTACCAATTATCAAAGAGAGAGCAACAATAACTAAGGAAATAAATACAGTCAAACCC
>JAFIDM010001028.1:10692690-10721608 GCA_023159025.1 Thereuonema tuberculata | reverse complement strand
AGAAGCTCACAAAAGTCTTAAGCCCCGCGAACACCATGCAATTTTTCCGCAATTTAGTCGTCCGATTTTGACGTCACGAGCTGATATAATCAATAAACGGCTCAAAATTGCTCGTGACGTCAAAATCGGACGACTAAATTGCTGAAAAATTGCATGGTGTTCGCGGGGCTTTACAGATTTGATGATAGCAATTACAGTTGGATGAACAAATAACTTTAGGAATGAATAAGTTAATTAAATATATAATATAAACATGATAATTATGAAAATAATATAAATATGTTTTCATATGTAGCTGCAAAAAAAAAATCACTGAGATATGAAGTAAGCTTAAATAAATAAATAAATAAAAAGATATACCGTATTAATATAATTATATATAATATAAATATTTTTAAAAATATACAATATTTATATAAAAAAAGAAGCCGTTCTGGGATAGCTGAGGGGTGTAGGCGTTAGACTACTAACTTCGCCGATATGCCTGACTCTGGGTTCGAATCCCGGGCCGGCATGGATTTTTCCTTTATTTCCTGTGCTTGCTACTCTTCTCTTTCCTTCTTTTCGGCTGCTTCTATCTATTAGTCTCTGCCGAAAAGGTCGCAATGCTAGTGAGTTGTACCCATGGCCCTTTCAAATCTGAAAAAAAAAAAAGAAACTATATATTAAATATAAACATGTATGGAAAGTTTTTTGATCCATAAAAAGTAAATTGCAATGGATTTGTAGCTGAAATAAAGCAGAGCTGAGAAAGCGTACTTTATTGGAACTTCCATGATTTCTGTACACTCTGATATACGTATAATTTACTATTAATTCTTTGCCGTAACATTGAGTTCAATTTACATTTTTCTTTTTTTAAAGATAAGTTCATATATCTTTGTATATCATTGATGTATTGTGGATTTAGAGAATTTTATTATTTCAGTAATTAAGAGTGTCATTGTAATTTAATCACGGCAGAAAGTAACAGAGGTGATATCGTCACTATTCCCAGGATCGATTTTCAACCGAGTGACGTCAATTTGCCATTCAGGGTAAAGCGCCGTCAGTTCCAGTAATGTCCGTATCAAGCCTTCCAATAAACAAATACATTTAGTTTCCTAGCAATGCATTCATTTTAATTTTCAATCCGTCATAATATATGACGGGCAAATACTCTAGTTACAAAAATAATACTGACCAAAACGTATGTTTTTTCCTATAAAAATAAGTTAACTTGCATGTAATTAGTGTAAGGAAAAAAACTTTTTTTTTTTTTTTTTTTTAGAGTGCGTTACAAAGTGAAGGATAGCAATTCAGATCCCTAAAGCGGCAACCCAATAAATCAACACAGCAATATAAAATTGTCACGCACTCTAAGCTGTCTTCTAGAGTAAATCTGGCTGATGACGCTTAATAAGGCAGAAACAGCTGTCCCAAATTCTCGAGATGATAGCTTAGGATGCGAGAATCTTATTTCATTGTGTGCATTTAAAATTTTTTTTTTTTTTCTTAAGTATTTTTTTTTTTTTTTGAAATCACAGTTAAGCACTAGTAATCTTATGTTGTTGCCTGGTGGTAAAATTTCTTATCCAAAATCTTTTTCACAAGCTAGTGACGTAGCCAAGCTAAATTTCTAGTTGATGAAGAACATCTTGGTTTCTATGAAGCATAGATTAAATCTGAGCATGCTGATGAAGCTAGGATTTCATGCATCGACATTGTAAAATACTGAAGAGAAATTCATTTACATTTTGTTCTTGCTTTTTTGACTTTTTATCTTCATAGCTCAGTTTTTTTGTAAACAAAACCAATGTTGATGTGAATTTTCTTCTTGGAACGGTGACAAGATGACGCTGTAACTCAAGCAATCCATAACTCATTTGTATATTCAGAACTATTTAGTTTCGTAAATGATTACAAAAAGTAAAACAGCTTTTAGGAAAAAATTTTAGAATTGTCTTTTCAATAGTGGATTACAGTTTCCTAATATTTTCCTAATTTTGTTCCAGATGTTTTCTTTTAAGATGTTTCCATAACAAAAATACGAACCATATAATCTTTTCTATTATTTAAGTTTAGAATTTGATTCTCATAAACAGAAATAATAACGGTGTCTATCTCCCTAAAATATAAGGTTTTTTTTCTTTTTTCTTTTGGGAGAGAATTTGTTTTTTGAGCGCAAGAATGTTGTCTTAAATTTAAATTTTAAAGTTTGATTGTAATTTCCTTTGCGACAGAACCAATATGTTTTGGTCCACATGACGTCAAGAAGTATATTTAATTATAACAAAAGAATAAATACAGAAATTGAGGTTCTCAGATAACTCGAAGTTAAAGCAGAAATCGATATGAATATAACAGTTGAGATGTGCTTTACAATAAAGCTGCTGTATCTAGCAGAACAAGGGACGAAAACTAATCTAAATACATTTTCCTGGTACTCAACTGCAATTAAATCTTTAAAAATAAATGAACAAAATTTGCTTATATTTTAATTCATTTACTGGAGTTTCTTGAATTTGTAAGAAAATTGTTGTTTAAAATGCACAATGTTTTCATTACAAATATTCGAAATAATTAAGCTGATTTTTACCAAAAAATTTAGGTGATTAGTGGATTTTTGTAATTTGTTGAATCATTCTGTTAATCAATGGCAGACATGATTGAAGATTAATCCATGTGTTTGCTTTTTTACTAAATGCGACTAATATGAACAAAATGGAGGCAAAACAGTTACCGAAAAAAAAATACAATAGAAGAAATGAAAACATCCAAATTCCATCATCTTTTCAAATGTTTCACGGTTAAACAGAATCTACGCGATTTCTTTTCTTTGCTTAATGTTCTTTTGTTCTGTTGCAGACGCTATCTCAGATGAAAACAGTTGATCATTAGGATTTAATGTCTAAAAGAATCTGACGTCATCCTTTCATTAAGGTAATCATTTCCAATTAATCATTTCACAAACTCTTCTCCGGATTCATTCTTAAAAACCGTTTCATTCTTCATCTCTTTGCTTAGTTGACTACAATAAGTCTTACACGGTAAAAGTTTCCTCAAAAGGCCTGCTGCTTACCCGAGTAAACATTTCTTTGAATAAGAGATATGGCGAAAAATAATTTAAATGATAGTTATATTGATTAAGACAAAACAGGATGGAATCAGGCAAAAGAATCGTGAACATTTTTTGCAAAACATAGCTGAGGACCGATTTCGCTGATTTAACAAAACACGATTGAGTTAAACAACTGACGAAATTCAAGTGCAGATGAAGACGAAAGCTCTGATAGAAGTCCCTAATCCTGATAGTTATATTATTAGATTACATGGTTCGTATTTGTCTTTGAAACATTTCTTAGTGATGTAAGAATGGATTGTTGTTTTTTCTTCTATCAAACATTCAATTCTTCTTAGTGTAGAACAGCTAAGTTTAAAAAAGTACACTGTTCACAAAATTTAGGGGATATTGCGAAATGAATATAATACACTCAAAAAACAGAGGCATTTGAGTTTATTTATTAAAGTACATCATCAGAGAAGCAAATGACACGAAAATGGAAGTTGGCTGAATATGCAAAGCAGGATGTGACACATGGACGGGGGTTAACATTCGCATGTCAAACGTGAAAAATGTGTCGCACATTGACTGTTCAGTAGAGTGTATGCTCACCTATGACTGCGACAACACACTGTTATCGATGAGACATGGAGAGGATCAAATTGTCCAGCAGTTCCTGTGGCATTCGTGGCCACTCGCGCACCAGGGCAACTTCCAGCTGAGGAAGTGTTGTGGGAGATGATTGGTGATTGGCAACACGTCTTCCTAGTGCATCCCAAGCCTGTTCTATGGGATTCAGGTCTGGTGAACGTGAAGGCCAGTCTATGCGCTCGATTTCAGCCTCTTCCCGCATGTTGTTGACGAGGTGCGCACGGTTGAGGCGTGCATTATCATTCAGTAAAAGAAAGTTGGTCCCAACTGCTACAGGGTAGGGTACCACTATAGGCTGTAGAATTTCATCCCGTTATCTTACAGCATTCACCGCTACATTTGTAACAACATGCAGATCAGTACGATCACCAATGCTGATGCCTGCCCACACCATGATTCCACTTCCACCAAAGGAATGTCTTTCTTGCACGAAACGTGGATTCTCCCGTGTTCCATGTTCACGCTAGATCAGGTCACGACGATTGCCAGGCTGCAGGCTGAATCTTGACTCGTCACTGAAGAGAACCGTGGACCACTATTCACTGGTCCAAGGAAGATGCATTTCAGCTCATCTTCTGCAGGTTCTGCGATGTTCAGCAGTTAACGGAATGTATACCATTGGTCGCCGGGCAAACAGTCCACCATGACAGAGTCGATTTCGCACGGTCTGAGTACACAGCTTCGTCTAGTAACAGCGAAGAACTGTCCCCGTAGCTCAGTCGCATTGCTTCGCCGGTTCCTTCGTGCTATTATCGTTAAGTAGCGATCATCTCTTGCAGTGGTGGCGCATGGGCGGCCCTGCCCTGGTGTTCTTCGTTGCCCTGTGTCAGTCTCTCTGAATCGAGTCCAAAGTGTACTAATCACGCTTTGGGAGATCCCAACCGCTGCTGCCACTGTCATCTGTTTCGCCAGCTTCAAGACGCCCTATGACTCTCCATGCTTCAGATTCGGGTAAATCACATTGCAGGGGCAAATTGCGAAATGAATTTTCAGGTGAAACTCAACGATTCTGCCACTTGTTGATCCAGGAAAGTGGAGATAACCCAGCAGCGCCAGCCTCTTTATACAGAGTTGTGGGCCTCAAATACCTCTGTGTTTTGGTTATATTATATATTCATTTCGCAATATTCTCATAATTTTGTGAGCAGTGTATTTGATTTCACTCTTTGCGCAAAGCTTATAAAGAAACACTTAAAAAGTGAATGTTGGAAGTTTTATAGTTAAGCCCAATTGATCATATGGCTTTTAGCTTTCTTCTTTGGATAAGTCTGAAAAAACATTTCTATGGAACATACAGCAAATGACTGCGGGAGTTTTCTTGATTTGAAAGTTTCCGGGTTTATAAAGGAAAAGATTAATAGTATATAAAGGGTTAATAACAAAGGACTTTGCAAACACTAGATTAAAGAATGTATGTGAAGAAATAGTTAGAAAAAGATAAATTTCTCATCATTGCACATAGTAAAAACAACAAATTCATGCCTAAAGCTTTTCAACAATGCATAATCTGATCAGCTTTTTCTTCATTATTATGAATCATCAGTCCGATTTTCTCCTCAATGACAAACTCAGAAGACATGCAACCCACACCCGCTCCCGGATATGAGCTCTAACAAAAAATATGTAAAAAAGAAAAATACCTGTAATGAAACTGGATTTAATAAATTGGCCCTGAGACCTTCGGGCACAAGTGACTTTTAATTTTAATTTCAAATGTCACGAATAGATGAATAATCATAAGCAAAACAAGTTTAACGTTCAGAATTATTGTTAGAAAAAAAGAGAAATTTCCCATCATGCACAAAGTAAACAACAAATTCATACAAATTGATGGAGCTCACTTCCGGGAGCGGGTATGGGTTCCATAACCTTTCATGTCTTCTGAGCTTGTCATCGAGGAGTAAATCTGACTGATGATTCATGATGAAACAGCTGTTCCAGATTCTCCGTCGGTGACAAGCTCTAGGCATGAATTTGTTGTTTATTTTGTGATTGATGGGAAATTCCCCTTTCTCTTAACAATAATTCTTCACATTATGAAAGCCAACTATTTCGACACCTAAACAATATAATTAAAAAGAGAACCGTAATTAAAACGACGTACGTTTCGAAATCTCTTCTGCTTAGGTTTCTTTATCAAGCAAGTTAAAAATCCCTCCCTACCTTAAAAAAATATATTCCCTTGTCGAGATTCGTTCGAGAAATCCCATTTATATCCCATTTGTAATTTATGAATAATTCTTCACGTTAAATTTGCTTTGCTTATAAATAAACACAGTTCTTCATTAGATCTGATGGAGGAGTAGACGATGTTGGTCAAATGTGGAGACTAATTGGGATATCCCCTTTTGAAAATATTACAATCGACTAATTACTAGTACGGATGAATTAATCCAGCATATTTGAACTCTCTTGAAGAAGGTTTAAGGCGACCGAGCCGAAATATTGAGATTTTACCTGGAGTTCAATTTTACCTGGTCATTAGCTGATGAGAGCCAAAAAGCGGGAAACATCTGTATCAGGATGTCACTTGTGAACAGAAGATCTACATTTATTATTAAATATAGATTCATTCAGTACTGTATCTGTAAGGATTTAATTTCCTTTAGTTTTATAAATGACGTCTTTTAATTCTGATGTTATTGTTTTCTTTCTAATTGCAGGATCAGTACAAGTGTACAGAATGTGCTGAAACAGCTTCCAATCAATTGAGCAGACAAATTATTGGAATGAGTGAACAAGAAAAGGTTAAAAACTAGCTATTGTTCAACTATCTAAGAATTAATAAAAAAGTTAAATAAACATAACTGTCTTTGTTACTAAAATTCATTTGATTCTTTTAAAATTATGATTTTCTAGGTATTATTTTATTTTATGCGATTTCTTTTGTCAGTATCTCACCATCAATCCCTGAGTGAAAAGACTTTAAATCCCTTTGAATTTCAACACTCACAGTTCGTATTTCTTGATGACATGGAAATGTATTAAAGATAAACAGTATATGTAAATAACCTGACTAATAAATTTAACGTGCTGTGAAAATAACTATAAACAAACCATTAAAAGAATAAAAACAGCACCTGAATAAATTAAATTGCCTTTCTGAATCAATTTATTTGCTGGTATCAAATAAATACCATTTTATCTTAAAAAAAAATCAACATTTGCGTTTATCTGATGAATAAATTTAATCTTAAATTTATTCTGTCTTGCGATTCTGTCATTGAGCTGAGCTGTTCAACAAAATAGCTGAAAATAGAGAAAATTAGATTCAAGTCTGAATTAAAGTATTTAATTGGTAACATTCATAAGATAAACACGGAAAGGCTCACTTTAGGACCACCTAGCGCCGTAATGGGGCGTTTCCGGACATGATTTCATCAGGAATATATTGATCCTTAGCCATGTCCCTGCATGTGGTTTGAATAGTACACACGAATTTTGCAACACCCTGAATATTGGAAAAGAAAAGCTTTCGATAGAAAGAACTGGAAAAAACTTGGAGAGACCTTCAGTTTCAATGGATTGAAAATGATGATGATATATTTTTATATTAGATATCAAACCACGGCACTTAGCTAAAGTTAGGATTCGCACCTTGAGTTGTCATCGGGAAGAGACTGGGACGGACCGTTTCGTCAATATTCCGGCACGTTAAACTTCTTTTATTTATAAGCCTTTGGCTTTTTTACTATATTTTTATATTCTCGTGTAATAGAACTGGATATTGCAGTTCTGTTCTTAATACAAACTCAAAAGAGACAAAGTTTACAGGAAATACATTAGACTCAGTTTGATACTTTATGTAGTGTTTTGAAAAAACAAAAAAAAAAAAAACAAAAAAAAAAACAAAACCTTTTTAGCGATCCTTTAGACAAGTTTAAAGGTCTTATGAAGGATCCGTCTGTCCGTCCGTACATCACCACTTCTACAGCCCAAACTATAATTCGGACAGAATGAGTGATACATTTTTGGAATCATTACGACTCGTAGAGGTGAGGAAAAATAGAAGTTCCCTGAATCATTTTCGATCTTCCTGTCTTACAGTAAATAGAAATGATCGAAAATGAAACAGGGATGGAGTCACTGTGGTTCCGTGTACAAAATGAAACCAGTTTTTCTCTATGTTTGTTTCAATTGTTTCTCGTCTTTTCGAGGCGTTTTGTAATGAAGGTACTTACTGGACAAGAAGGATTCAAAAATAATTTCTTATAAAGAAAATTATATTCACTTAGCTGTCACAACTGTAAGAAAATTCAAAAACAAGTGGTCAAAGTTAAAAAAACTCAATAGGATTTTTGGCATTGTTTGTCCCCCATGAGAGAGTCAATAGATCTGGATTAAAACTGGATAGTTTTAGCCTCGAATCACTTTCAGCATTCAATTTATTCCTGTATTTATTTGTCAGTTAAAGTTGATAAAGGTTCGTTCACATTGTTAGGTTGTCGAAAACCCCATCAAGTGTCTCAGTGCAATTTTGGCAATTGCAGGATAGTCTTGCCGAATATTTATCGAGAACGGGACCAATGGTATTGTTTTACAAAACGATTTTAAGAGTCGGATCTCGATTGATTGACTCGATTGTTTCTATGTCAACCCCTGAAGCTCCGATAATATTTATCTTGGCTTAGACTCTCAACCAGCGTCCACGCTGCCCGCGGCCCATGGGTTCGGAACCGCTGCGTTAGACTAAACTAGCAAAAAACTTTCAATAGACTCTCGCACTGTTAAAATCACTTCCGAAAATTTACATAATATATATACCGGGTGATTCATAAAGTACTGGAAAGTACTGATGGTTTTCACCGCCCCATATCTTTTAAACTACTGCTCATAAAAATCTGTTATTTTTTATATAAAATCGTCAAACATGTAAGAGTTATATTTTCATGTTATTATTTATTCATTATTATTGATATTCATGTTATTTGCGTTCAAACACCCTCGATATATCGAAATTATTATCCAAAAAAATTATTCGACTGTCTCCCAAAAAAGTAATTTGTCAGAATGTATTTTCAAAAAAATACAGTTTTGTTTTTTTTTAAATTAAACAAAGGAATTAATGACAAACGTGTTTAGATTAAATTTTCCTAATTAGGTTTCTGTATCACTTGAATGTGGGATCCAGACTTTTAGAGTTTAAACAATATCTTAACAGTTATTTAAATATACGATATAATGGGGGTGTTTGAACGCAAATAAAGTGAATTTCAATAATAATGAACAGATAATAACACGAAAATATAACTCTTATATGTTTGACGATTTTATATAAAAAGTTTCAGATTTTTATGAGCAGTAGTTTAAAAGCTATAGGGCGGTGAAAACCACCAGTACTTTCCAGTACTTTATGAATCACCTGGTTTATATATATCAAATCATCATCATCAAATCAATCATCAAATATATATAATTGGCTGAGTTCGTCTGTCTGTCTGTCTGTCTGTAACTCGATATAATTCAGCTATTAAGATAGATCCAACGGTTCTCAATGATACCATTGAATCAAGGGTACTCAAATTGGATGAAATATTAGTTTATTTTGTCATTCCATGTTGTTTCCATGAAATTTTATCCTTGGGAACTGACCTAGACAACTGAAATTCTAACAAAACATACGTTCAAAACTAAATAATTTTGATATCACTGCACCCCTTTTAATGAAATTTGGCATACTTACTCAGTTGTTTACGCTGATTTCGAAACTCAAAACCATTTTTGCCGTAGAAGCTTCGTTCACAAGTTAGCGCAGTGTTTAGATTACAAAGGTGAGTTTTAAATACCTTTCGGCGTTGTGGGTCAAAAATAATAATTATTCCATTCTTACTTTTAGTAAAATTTATTTACAAGGACAAACTTTAGATATGGTTGGTATTTATTTACCAGAGCCTGTTTTTAGTCATGGACAATTATATGTTGCTATTTCTCGAGCACGTCGTGCTTGCGACGTCAAAATCAAAATTCTTGACCGAATAGATCAAGGACATCTGATAGAAGGATCTGATGCTGTTTTTACAAAAACGTAGTTAATAAGGAGATATTTACTTTATAGTTGATAGTTGATAATAAAATAATTTTTCGGATTTTTTATGCCTGTCGTCCGACAGGCTTTGCTGCTAGTATATATATAAAGTAGAAGGTACTTAAAAGTGACTAATGCTACGACGCTGTAGCATTATTAGAAATTACATTATTGTTTCGGTTTCAGAACTAACAGCGCTTTTGTTATGGCCTCATTTTATGGCTTTTTTCCAAATTTTTAAAAATAAATAATTCTTGTAAAATTTTAGTGTTGCCAATGTCTCTCATGATGTTTCTATCTGTTTCGGACAGTTCGTCCAGTGAGTGTATGACGAGGCATTTTAATCTTCCGCGAACCATGTGGAGCTAAATTAGCCCCAATGGTTTTAAAACTGCTTTATTATATGCAAGTGGTCTGGTTTTTCGAGTAGCTGGAGCTGAGACGTTGCCGCTTCGTGTAGCGATAGCAAATCAGTATGACGTCATAGCGTGAGCACGATTGTTTCGGTTTCAGAACTAAAGGCGCTTTTGTGATGACCTTTCTTATGGCTTTTTCCAAGTTTTTAAAAACAAATAATTCTTATAAAAGTTATAGTTTTAGATGTTGAAAATATGATGGTGCACTTCTACTTGGATTTCTTAGAGGGAATGCAAAACCCTCTTTCGTATTTCTAGCTACTATAGATGTTGAATAAAATGATTCGCAGAATGTGATCTAGTTGGGATTGGAGAGAATCGCTTCGCTCGTTCAATTAAATGAAATTATGTAGAAGAGATTATATAATTCATATATTTCATGCTTCTGTTCATTAGTTTTGAAAGTAATTTTATTTAATTTATCATTTCTTTTGGTATTTCTTACAGAATTTTCTAGATGACATTTTTATCCGTCATACCTTTTGTAATAATTGCTGATATTTATTTATCATTCATTTATTTTTTCTTTTATTTCAGTTTATTCTGACAGTTTCCTGCATTTAACAATTTTAACTTATAGAATCTTTTCTTTTTTCTGTTTTTTTTTAGTTTGAAACTGAACTCATTGAAATTGTCAGATCATGTCGTTTGGAACTGCCTTATGAGGTAAATTCAACAGGCAATCACTGGAAATCCAAATCATAATATCTGTGCATTACCAAAATCTCTTTTGAAAGGGATAAATAAATTAAAAAACAAACAAAACAAAATAGGTTTAAAATACAGGAACCATGAACATAATATGAAACTTGATTTCATGTTTCAAATTAGGAAAATTCGAAAGTAAAAGACAATTAAAAAAAAGAAGAAAGAACACTGTATTGTCAAGATTTGATACAATTCTTCTATTTTTACTTAAAAATTTAGTTTAACCAATTGACTTTAAAAGTTCTATTGATAATATAAAACTATTATCTGAAAAGTAAAATTAAAATCATGCCAAAAAAGATCCCAAAAAATACTTTGAAAGATGTTGAAGAGAGTTTCCGCATAGGAGCTCGAAAGGTTCCACAGGACGTTAAGTATTTTATGTTTTTGTAAAATGTTTAAAATGTGTAAAATGTTTTTATAAAATGTTTAATCCTCCTTGTTTTAGTCATTATAGGTTTTAAATTTTTTTTACACAAATAAAAGAAATAATTAACTATTAATATACTTTGAAGTAATTTAATTTTTTTAGACTTTGTTATACAAAAGAAATTTTCATCAAGTTTACAATTTTTTTTATTTAAAAGCCTTTCTTGTTTATCATTTGTTCCTTCGTAATTTTCTTTCATAGGAGGAATTACAACATTGCTTGAATGTAGATGATACATTCCATTGCTTGGAATGGACTCTGATATCACAGGTAAAATCTATGTTTCTATGCTTTTACATGCAGAAAAAAAACAAACATTGTATTATCACAAAAAGTCAGTTTCAAAGCTTACAGTTTTTAGAATTAATGTAGAAGCATAGTTTAAAATTTTCATTTTAGATTCAGTATCGTATAAATTCTTTGATAACTTTGCCTTTTCATTAATTAGGGTTTTTGTTCTTCATGCCTTCGAAATCTTTTCCATTTGATGGTTTAACAGAAAAAATTGGTTGAAAGCTTTCCAAATAGTTTTTTTCAAGATATCTCCTTCAATTTAGGAAACAAATTGCAAATCATTTTTTCAGAATTCATTAAATACATAAAAAAATTGCTATTTATATCAGTTAAGAGAATATCACACTATGCAAATTAAGTTGAAAACAGACTGGTCCCTTGTGACGGTCTTGAAAACTGTATCCATTTTTTCACTATTATTCTGTATTAGACTGAAAGGAACCTATCCCAGTGTAGAGTTTAATAATCTATTTGTTTGTCCTCCAGACAATCCTGAATAGGAAGGCGATTACTGCTTCCAATAATTTTGTGTTCCATATTTTATTCTTAAACAGTTCAATTAATCATTGCCTTATTTATTGTTTCAGGAAAGCATGTCGTCTGCTGTTGCTTTGTGTAAATTTGCTGCTAATGAACCTGCAAGTATTATAATTGTTTATTTTGATCAAACAAGAAAAACAATCGTTAAACAAAGAAGAAGCTGAATTAAAATTCTATTTAAATTTCATATTGTTGCTTCTAAATAAATGGTTTTGTTTTCTTTTGAAATAAGAACATGGATAACTGTATCCAGTGCGTTCATCCAATCATTGTGAAAACTTGGAACACAGTGAAAGAACACGGAACCAAGACATTTAAGCTCATCATGTTGGTAAGTCACTCTTTAATATATTACAGAACTAGATTTAAGAATTTTTATTTGGACGATAAAATACATAAAAAGATTCTGAAAGTTAAAATCTTGTTGTATATAAGAAAACTGAAGTAAATTGAAGCAAAGTTTTTCTGGAAATTTTAAATTTAAAAGGAAGAATATGTTAATAATATATAAAGTATATTTTTAAAACGTTCACTGAAGTATTTTCTACACTCATGTTAATCTATTCGTTTATCAGTTGTTTTATATATATATATGTTTTTTTATATTATACAATTTTAGTCAGAAATCAGAAAATACAAAATAGGCCTAATCAAAATTTGTTCGAAACAGCTTTATTCTGGAAGCTTCTTAAGGTTTTGCAGGACTGGTTCAAAATGTTTCTTTGATTTCAATCCCAAGAGCTTTTGGAAGTGTTCCTTTCGTCTTAACAAGAGACGGTTATTGTAGACTATTTTGCCGAATGAATCGTTGCTCAGAATTCACGATCGGAAAGGAACTAATGAAGACGGGAAAAAACGTAACATCCAAACCAGAATTCGAGGACAGATTCAGGCATAATAACTGAGTAAAATGACCTTTAAGCTATGTGCCTGCACATTCAAAATATTTCCATCATGTTGAATCAATGAATTTTTCATCGAACCAAAGACTCTTGAAAAGGGTCGAAGATTCCTGGAATAATTGTAAATTGATTTTCTTTGATTCGCTGCAACGATTCTTCATTTCACAGAAGAAATATATGGATTCACTTCTACAAATAAAGCCAAGGCAAAAGAATAAAACCACTGAAGTTTTATTCTAAGGGATAGAAAACAATTGAGATTGTCACTTATCCATTCGACTGCACGTCTGCCATTAACTTTCTTTTTTTCCAAAGCAATCCCGATAAAGTATAAGATAAAATAGCAGTACACTGATGATTACTAAGCTACAACATACGATCCAAAGATTACTTCCTCTATCTTTTGAAAATCAGTAAAAACTTATGGTTTTCTTATATATATTCTTTATTTCATACAAACATCTTTGAATATGTATTTATTATGTTTTCTCCCTTGCTTCTAGATGTTTGTACTGAGTACTACATTAAGTATTCATAAACAAACGGTTTTTTTACTCCGAAATCTCTCTCATCCATTACAGCTTCCAACCTCAGGCTGGGTCTGTTGGGAACATAAGCCTCTCCACCTAGTTCTTATCTCCCACCATCTTTCCGCTGTCACCCTGTTCCAGTCCTCCCCCCTCTTTCGGACACATTCCTCCACTCCTCTAATCCATTTATCTCTTGGTCTTCCCCTTGGTCTTTTCTTCTGTATTCTCATCTCATGCATCCTCCTGGGAATCCTCTTCTCCTCCATTCTCTTTAAGTGCCCATACCACCTCAATCTAGATGCCTCAATCCTTTCCTGCAGGGGCTCCTCTTTCACTATCTCCCTAATCCTTTCGTTCCTCACTCTATCTCTTCTAGTAACTCCTAACCTACCCCGCAGGAATTTCATCTCACAAGCCGTCAATCTGCTAACCTCTCTTTTCTTCATTACCCAAGTTTCCGATGCGTATGTCAGTATAGGGACATAATAGCATCGGTACAACACTTCTTTACTTTTTTGCGGGACATCCTTACTCCACACCAAACTCCTGACGCATCTTAGGAAAGCTTCTGCCTGTCTGCCACGTTCTGTGATCTCTCTGTCATTTCTTCCATTCTCCTCCACCACACTTCCCAAGTACTTGAAACTTTCCACCCTCTTCAGCAGTCCTCCTCCAAGAGTAATCCCACTCACCGGTCTATTTCTTTTCCTGGTCGTCAACAGAATCTCACATTTACCCGTGTTGAATCTCATCCCATATTCTCCCACCGTTTCCTCCCAAGCCTCCGGTTGCTCCTGAATCTCCTCCTCCTTGTTTCCCCAGACCATCAGATCATCTGCAAACACCATTGCCTTCATCTTATCCTCCCCAACTCTTTCCGCCACCCGCGTCAAAATTTCATTCATGACCACAATGAAGAGCAGGGGTGACAGTGCACTACACTGTTTCAGACCACTCTTTTGTTTGAACCAGTCAGTTCTTTCCCCTCCCACTTTCACACAACTCACACTTCCACAATACATCTCCTTCATTCTACTAACAGTCCCTTTATCCACCCCCATACTCTCCATTACTTCCCACACCTTTTTCCTACACACACTATCATATGCCTTTTCTATGTCTAGAAAGGCCATCCAAATATCCTCCCCAAATTCATAGTGATGTTCTTGGAGTTGTCTCACTGCAAAAATGAGATCCACTGTAGATCTCCCAGGTCTGAAACCATACTGCTCTTCTCTCAAATCCTTCTCAACTTTTGCTCGGATTCTACTTTCCAAAATCTTTTCATATATCTTGGCACAGTGTGATATTAGTGTGATTCCCCTATAATTCCTGCACTCCTTTCTGCTCCCTTTCTTGAAAATTGGGACAATTAGTCCTTTTTTCCAATCCTCAGGGGTCTTTTTATCATTCCACACCACTCTCATCACCGTATACAACCACTGTATCCCAACCTCCCCAGCTGCCTTTACCATATGGATACTCACTTCGTCCACCCCTGGTGCCCTTCCTCCTTTCATTCTGTTTATAGCCATTTCTATTTCTCTCCATGTCAGGTCCTTTTCTATTCCCGTGTAGTCATCTCCATCTTCCGATACATTGTCTTCCTCTCCTTGACCCTTGGGATTCAGCAAATCCTCAAAGTACTCTTTCCACACTGTCTTAAGTGTCTCCCTGTTGTGTACCTCCTTTCCGTTTTTATCCACCATTACCCCATCCTCCCTCAAACCTCTTCTTTTACTTCATCATCCTGTCACCCAATCCCTTTACCTCTTCCTTCATTCCATCTCTCACAACAATTCCCACTCCGCTTCTCCTTCCTTTGTCATTCCCCCTCCAGTACAACCGGTAACCTTTCCTTAGGTCTAAACGACCTTCCCCTTTCCATCTTGTTTCGGCCAACCCCAGTACATCCAGCCTTCTTCTTTCCATCAAATCTACAATCTCTTCCACCCTTCCTGTCAGTGTCTGGATATTCAAAGTTCCAATTCGTAGTTCATTTGCATAACTCTTAGTCCGTTTGTAAGTTCCGGGTCGTCGTCTGCATCCGTCCTTTCCGAGGCTAGTTCCTTTTTTGAAAGCATGAAATAAAATCCACTACTGGCTTGCTAAGCCTATCGTAGCTTCACCAGGACCCCGTCAGCTGTCACTTTTCGGGGTTCCCATAGGGCCTTCACAGCTACCGTAACGGTCTCGGGGCCCACGAAGTCCCCACTGTACTTCACCCCTACAGGCAGTCCCCTACTTCATGGCGTTGCCCGTCTCCCACCGCTTGGAGGAGGGGTTGGAAATGACTCCGAAATGACATAGTTTATTTTACTGTGAATGACACCGAGAAGTTTTATGTGGATCCATATCATTCTAACTTAATTCAGAAAAGAAAACAAAAAAAAAAAAACAAAAAAACAAACTCAATTGCAATTATGAGTTGACTGACTGTTATTAATTGGGAAATGAAAGGATTTTTAATTTTTTTATTTTCATTAGAGTTTATCTATAGTTTTTGCTAAAAATTTTCATAAGTAGTTGAACAGTCAAAAATAATGATTTCTAATGATGTAAATAAAAGAGAAAAAAATTCTTCACAATATCACATGTCAGAAAAGTATTCTATAAGTTTCAGAAATAAAGTTGCTTTTCTTTTCATAAAATTTCTAAATTAAAATTTGTACACTATCCTGTCTAAAATATTCGATACCCCACAGCAGACGAGAATGGGAAAGTGATCGGACACTTTTTACAAGACAGTGTATTTACTAATTTCTATCATTTATAGGAAGAAAAGGAATCAGCAGATATCATCGTCAGTTGTCATTCCCACTTCAGACAAAGTGTAAGTGACTAATTTCATATTTAGTTTACATCCCAAGTTTAATCATTGATTTTGAAATTAATCAGTTGAAGAATCAACTGTCATATATATTATATATAAATGATGTGAATTTTTTGTTACTGAATAGTGAAAAGTTCTTTATGTCTGATACATACATACAGTCCCTACGCTGAATTAAGATCCTCCCAGAATGCAACGTAGCTTATAGATTGAGCTTTCCTGGCCGACCGCTAACATTGAAAGAGAAGAGGTCGCTTCTTTTCTCTTTCAATGTTAGTGGTCGGCCAGGAAAGCTCAATCTATAAGCTACGTTGCATTCTGGGAGGATCTTTATTCAGCGTAGGGACTGTAGTTAGTTTTGTGTTCTTCAGTGAAAGTTATAATAAACAGTTTTCCGTTTTTCTTCTAAAAACAATTTTATAAAGCTCAACCCTTCAACATGTTTCACATGACTTTCAGAAATGTCGCACGAAAAATTCTCTGAAATTGCTACAGCTTTCAGAAAGCTGCTTCACAACCAATGCGAATCTCGACTGGTTTCCTGAAGAAGTCTTCAACAGGAACGGAAGTGATCATTGCTTGCGTTTTGCGGAAAGACTCACAAAATGGAGTTTCAAACTGACTGCTCCCCTAGTATTTAAATCAATGAAAAATATTTAAACAATTTATGAGGGACAGTATTTTAGTGTTAAAAAATATTTTCGAGTTTGCGATCTATTGCCTCATAACTAAACATGACGATTCTAATTTTTTGTTTCACTTCAAGTGATTTTATGAATCATTAGAAATTTCCCGTTACTATAACAGAATTATCCTCTGATATGAAAGAAGATTTGCATTCAATGAATCATAATGTGTCTGAAAAGTGTTAAATGAAAAATGTAAGAGCGACATTTTTCATCAGTCGGGGGTTGTTTCTGTCGCTCGAAAATTCCTACGTTATAATATAATATTAACGTTATAATATTAATGCCAATGCGTTTACAATGTAACACGGTAATATATCAGTTTGTAGAACGTCGGACTTCTATGAATCACAGTAAACACATTTAATTGCTATGTCTTGTAGAACAGCTCTGTAAATCCATATAGGATTGTAATTCTGTTTACTCGTAACAGATAAGCCTTTCTTTTTCATATTCCGGGACTTTAGAGGGAGCTAAAGAATCTACAGAAGTGTTCAAGACTCGAAATGAAACAAAAAACAATATTTTTAAACATACAAACTTAGGAATTCGTCGTTTCTTTGAAGGTGGCAAAATTAATAAACAAATTAAACCTCTTTGACAACGTATTGCGAAGTTTATCCAAGTATAAATAATGAAATATTATTCATACTTTAGAAGTATTTTTCACTTTATTTATTAATGGATTCAAAAATACCTCTCTTCCAATGTTACTAAAATTCATTATTGAAAAAATATTGAATGATATAATATTATTTCTATTGCAGAATATCTATATTTTCTTTTTTCCTTTTTCTTTTTGCCTAATCAGGAATTGTTGAAGAAATGTCCTCAAGATGGCGAAAGACTAGTAAGTTAATGAAAGAAATGAATAACTAATTTCACAAATATTTTTTTATTGAAATTGAATTTTAAATTTCGGTAATATTTAAGTGTTTTAAGTCATTGAGTGAAAACAAGAAGGGTAGTAGTTTCATATTAGGATCCAAACAGATAAATATTTTTGTCACTGAAACTTGTGTAGTTTTAGGCTTCTATAGTAGATAATAGTTTTCGGATATGATACACTTTTATAGAAGCCGTGGAGCCTTTAGGATTACCTAGTAATCTCAGCATCTACCTTGTTTTAACAAAAATAAAATAATGAGAAACGAAATGTAGCTTTAATAAAAAAGGCCACATGATATCACAAACGATGACCTTTCTATCGATGATAAAAAAAAAAAAAAAAAAAAAATCCAAGTGAATAGAATTTTGTGCTAAAGCATAAATTTAAGAGCAACCCATAATAATAAAATAATTTAAAAATAATAATAATAAAAGAAAGTACAATACCGTAAGGAAACATATAAAAAAAAGGTTACGAAAAAAATAAGAAAACGTTAGGAAAATAAGAAAACCAAAAAAAAGCCAAGTGGACATTGAGGAAAAAAAAAGATTAAGAGAAAAAAAAAAAGTGTATATACGGATTCAAACCGACAACCTTCAGTTTATGAGTCCGAAACCTTAACCATCAAGCAATCGCTAACAACTGAAATCAAATGGTTGCATTCCTAACATTTAAGCCTATATCGGAAATCCAATGAAAAAAAGGTTAAATGTATCGAACAAGTGGGGGGGGGGGGGGGGGTTTGGCCCCTGAAAATACCCCATTCTTAAGGTGTTTGAGCTTCTGAAGACGATGGTGAAGTCTATTTGTCGATCTGACCTTTCGTTCGGAAGTCTTTGGAAGGGGGGAGTACAATGGCAATAATGCCAAATATCACAAACAAGGGGAGGGGGTGACGTTGACCCTGAAAATATAACCCATTTCAAGGGTGTTTGGGCCTCTGAACACGATGGTGAAATCCGTTTGTCGATCCGACCTCCGTTCGGAAGTTGTTAGGGGTGGACAGACACGGACGGACGGACAGAACAAACGCAATAGCTACCGATTTTGGTCGCTATCACAATAGCTCCCAAATGGATCGCTAAAAAACACTACAGTTTTTTTTTTAGTGTGTTAGTATTACATTGTTAGTGTAACACTAAAGCTACCCGCACACGAGGGAGCTTTTTCTGTGCAACTCGAGGAAATTGAGGTGCACAGAAAAAGCTGCATGCGACTATCAGTGCGCAAACGATGCAACATTGTTAGCGCCGCCGTGCGGACAACAAACGAAGCACACTACGAATTTGAATGACATCACTGGACATGACGTCAAGGATACTGCTGTGATATCGTTCCAAAACTAAATATTTGTGATTTATTTTAAACATATGAGAAATATTTTTATAATATTATTAGCCGGTATGTAATCGCAGTTGATGGCAATAATGCGATTCACGAATAACAACGACCAACAGCCAATAATAATCCATTGCTCACTGAAACAATGACGTCACGTGGCAGTTTCCGGAAATGGTGAATGAGCGAAACTCCGCTTGCGATGTGAAATATTCAAAAAATCTAGGTTTTTCAAACGCTATGCTACATTCTACCGCATTAAATTACTGCATTTACATATAAACTGTATTTATGTGTGAAAGAAACTCGAAATAATCTGATATTTTTGCTGTATTCGCGATTCGCCCATCTGAAGCGAAGGAAAAATGTTTCGACGCCATGTTTCTTCCTTGAGAATGACGTCACGCCTGACGTATAAAAATGCTGCACTGTGATTGGGTAATTCCATGCAACTTTCCGTGGTGCACCGCCGTTCTGTGAAGCTTTTTTTCCATGCAACTTCCATGCAACTTGGCCCATGCAGCTCAAAAAACCGCTCTAGGCATCAAGTTGCACATGCAACTCGGCCAAAAGCTCCCTCGTGTGCGGGCTACTTAACAGTGCAGTGTTAACAGTATTACTACAGATACACCAAACTTATCGGATTTTGAAATCAAGAAATGGATTCTCCATTTTTTTTCCCAACTTTTCATGTTTCAAGATTTCATTGTAGATGTGTAGATTAATAAATCTGAAACTTAATAAAGGCTATTATTCCCTTAAAAAAAAAAATCCATAAGTTACATAGTTATTAGGTTAATTTAGTTTTTAATTAATATAACAATGTTTTTTAGCTTTTCACTTAAATATTTATTTATTTATTTATTTATTTATTTATTTTTTTATTTATTTATTTATTTATTTTTATTTTTTTTTATATTTTGTAGTGGAACTGTTTATGGGATACCATTTGAAGTCGAGGTATGGACACTATTCATCTTAATTTTTTTCTAATTATTTTCTTTGATTTTATTTTTTTTTTTTTAAATAGAAAGAAAAAAAAATCAATGTAAAGAATGTAATGTAGAAAACCATACAGTGAGGTAAAGAAACAAACAAACAATACATAAATTTCTCCAGTGTTATTCTAATTAATTAAAATAAATATAATTGATTCACAAATTCATTATCACTAAAGTTAATTCTTAGGGTTGACTTCACGAAAGTTTGCAAAAATGGCGTCACAATTAGTAGTGGATTAATCATTTCAGATATTTCTGTGACATCTACTGAAAAACTGAACTGTTGTAAAGTGCTCGTGAATGTGAAGAGAATGCATTGTTGTTATTCATATCTTATTTTGTAAATTGAAATATCAACTTAATTCTTAAGGATCAATTTTATTACTTTATTAAATTAAATTAAATCTTAAATTGATTTTATTTTAAATTCATATTGTGAGTAAACTTGAGTAAGCTCTGCTATTTCGTAAACTTCCAGGCATGATTGAGTGTTATAGTCATTTCTGTACGTGGCAAACTTTCTTTCGTGGAGCAACTGTAGTGTTCAGTTCCTGACGATTAATTTACATGGATTTGCATTCTTGTGTGATGCCGCAAACAATGTAGTTCCAATTCAAAATTACAATAGAACTTGTTTGAATTATAGCATGGAAATGTTTAATTTGTGATTTTATTAAGAACATGACTGTCAATTTTTCATTCCTTTAATTTCAAAAGGAAATTTGAATTTGTTTTCCGCCAATCACAGAACAGTTAAAATTAAGAGGCGGAAGAATATGTCATTTGTCTTTTAAGTAACACTTCTGCAAATAATAAGCAAATCAATCTATAGTTTAAGAAGCAGACAGAGAAATTTGTAATGTTCTGAAAGATACATCAAGAAATGGGTAGTTTTTGATAAAATCTCAAAAACTGGAATTGCGGTTAATTTCTTTTTATTGAACGAAACGATTCATAAATACAAAGCAGGATGGAAATTGACGGAAAACTATATATGATTTATTGTACCGGTACTTTAAAAGCAAATTCGAGATTTTGGTGGAACTCTTTCGTGGGCGGCGGATATCGACGTTTTCGAAGCAAGAAATTGTAGCGTCTTTAACCCTTTATCAATTTTGTTGCCGTTTGGCTACAACTGAATCTATTATGTGAGTACGACGTCAAATCACAAAAACAGGTACCTATTCCGATTTTGTTGCCATATGGAAAGGTTTCTCAAGCATATACAGTTGGTGGCGACATCTACAGGCGACTACAGGAAATTAGTTGACCTACTTTTGATGAGCGGGAATTCTTGTTGTTTTCAACTTGCAACAACAAAACGATTTCTGACGCATTTTTCGTCTTAAACCTTTCAAATTTTATAAGGTGTGTTTTTTTAATGTCTAATGAACGTGGATATGTAAAGTTCTTTTCTAAAAAGCCATAGTTAAAATATCTAAATAGTGCCCTAAATTTGTTGTTGCCATATGGCTACTTGCCTTTTGAGCCGCCATCTTGAAAATGTACTGCTGTAGCCAAATGGCAACAAAAACCGGCATTGGCATATTACATCAAATTTTAAATGCTGCAATTTAGGTAAAAGTCTAGTTTACGGTATCGGGTGTTGGTGTTTTTTTTTTTTTTTTCGCGTCTTCAAACATGGCCGTTTTCAGACCGGGAAAAATTGTTTCCAAAGTTACCAATAGATACATCCTGGAGCTGAGCAGACCTCACTTAACCTAACCTACAGCTAATCGGAATATACACTTCGGTCCTTCGGACCTCATTCGAATGAAATTTGTTTCGAAGGCTAATTAATCGGACTAAACAGTTCGGTCCTTCGGACCTCAAAATTTGACGTCTTGTATTCTTAAGCAAGAAACATCCTATTGGCTAGTACCGTATTCTAGACTCTAGCCGCAATTTATTTTTCCTAGACAACTAATTGCTGTTTTAAAAATGTGTGAACTTAACAAATACAGTCAATAGGATATCATTCCTTCTATAAATCTTAATAGGCATTTTTTTTTTTTTTTATCAAAATCGAGTAATTTTTTTTTTGTAAGTGTTTTTGTAGAGAATTTTCAAAATAAATATTATGAAAATATAAATAAATAATAAATAAGAAAGCTTGATACGAAATTTAAGCTTAATTATTTTAATTTGTAACTTGAATAATAAAATTAGATGCAACGTCATCACGAGAATGGAAATATAAGGAAGGCCCGGAGCCTCGATTTGGTAGTAGTGGTGGAGATGTGTAGCAGTCGACAACTAGAGCAGATAGCAAGAAACACGGAGCCGCCAGAGCAGTCGCCGAGAAGCGCTATCAGCGTCAGATATTGGAAGCTGAAGAGTGAAGACCGCAAGTGCAGTCAAATACTGTGGAGAAGCTAATGAAGAAAGGTTCGTGCAGTCGATCGATCTATAGCAGCCACAACATATCGAAGCAATTGCAGTCGTTAAGGCGGGAAGTCCGAAGTTCAGCTGTTGAAGAAAATGCAAGGCATTGTGGGCGAAATCAAATCAGCTGATGAGAAGAATCATATGAATGCTGAAGGGATATGATTTCAAGTAAACAAGTTGCCGTCATTATGAACAGAAATTGAAGTCTTCAGTTCGTCGGAAAAAATAAGAGTAAAGTCTTCGAGTTGAAGTGGATATTATTCTCGACGAGAGCTGAATTTAGACGTCAAATGGAACGAGCGTTACCTAGGGAAATACTGGAAGATACACAATATTGAATTACACAAACTGTAAGTAAAGACATTTTTATTAGCGGATAGAATTTTTCCATTGTGTTGAGGAATAAAGAATTATTCGCGAAGAAATTAAAGTTAACGAAAGTCAACATAAGAACTATGTAATAAAGAAGACAACTATTAAAGGCTTACATTTAACGTTAACTAAACAACGATAATTATAAGCTCTAATTATCGGAAACAATAAGAAGAATTTGCGAAGTATAAAGCAGTGTTATTAAGTGATATATATCTACAATTAATTCAACGAGAAGTGAATTTAAATATAGTGCTAAATACTGATTCAAATTAAAGTGAATAAGAAGATTAGAATAACTATCAGTGATCCATTAGTGATTAGTTTGGAAAAATATATTTCCTAACTTGAAGTCTTATATAGTAATTTATGTGCAACAGAAATTAAGAGAAAATATTAATAAATATCAAGCCGATATTTATTTTAGGAAAGAAGTTAGTGAATTGAAATTCAACCAAGTGAGAGAACATTATCCCGATTTCAGTAATACTGAAATGAACATTTATTTCTGAACTATTGCAGTTTTCAAAGAACAATTATTATTTCTGAGTGATATAAAGAAATTCAATCAGGAATATTAACTACAAATATTTTTAATAAAAGATATTTTAACTATTTCCTGTTTTGTGTCTTGGAAAAAAAACCCCAAAATACTACAATACTTGTACCCAGACCGTACAGTTTTGTTTTACTAATTAGGCTATGAAAAATTTCTACAAATTTTATGCTTCAGTAACAGAACATACGACTGTATAACTTATGGTTGCCTTTTAGTTTTTTGTAATGTTTTTAAATGTATTCCTAACAGGTGCTACAAACAATGAACACCCAGTCATTCTATGACCTTCGGCTACCTCGTGCCTCGTGGGCGTTTTGCAGCCATTATCTCAGCTGATCCACAACAATCCGATGGGGAAAGCACATCAGATGAAAGCACATCTGACTCTAAATCCATCCAAAATATTAGTCCACCAACAGGAATGGAAGAGCTTGAAGAGAGCAGTGAAGCAAAAAAAAAAAAAAACAGACAACGAAAGCGAAAATGTTGAATCGAACGATTCCATGTACAGAGATGGGGAGAGTGCATCAACCAGTACTGGTAAGAAAAAATGGATTAAACGTAAGGTTGCAAATAAATTGCCAACTTCAAAGAAGCAGCAGCCTTCGGAAAAAAGCAAGAAAAAAGAATCACTGTCATTGGTGTCACCTTGGGTAAAAATACATAGAAGAAATTCCTGCTGATCCTCATATCTTTTAAGTATCTGAAGAACTTAGAACTCCTTTGCAATATTTCAAGCAGTTCTTCGGTGATTAACTAATTGAGCTTTTTGTTCAACAAACAAATTTGTATTCGTTGCAGCAAGGCCATCAATGTGTAAATACTAATGTGCATGAAATTACAACTTCTTGGCAATATGGGTATTGTGGATTTCCTATCCTATGAGGATTACTGGAGTCCAGAGTTGCGTTACCCACTCGTGACAGATGTAATGAACTGCTTCAAAAAATTGAGGCGGTACATTCATTTTTCCAACAATTTGTCTGCTGATAATGCTGTAGACAGATTCGCAAAAGTAAGACCACTAATGGAGCATGTGAATGCGGCTTGCAAAGCATTGGAACAGGAAAGTCTGCTGTGTGTTGATGAGGCAATGATTCCTTACAAAGGAACCCGGGCAGGGAATTGAAGGCAGTATTTGCCCAAAAAAAACCCCACACAAATGGGATTTTAAGTTTTTTGTGTTGGCAGGAATCTCGGGCATAATATGAGGAGCTTAGTTTCAAAACCCGCCATCTCCAAAAATAAATTTTCGGAAAATAGGGGTTTGTTAATGCATTCCTATTGAACATGGCGGGTTTTGAAACAGCAACTCGTATCAAAATCGTATCGCAATACATTGTTTTTGAAGTTAAACGTATGCAAACGGCGGATTTTGATTTGAACTTAGCAAAAACTCCATTGGTTCGAATTTTGCAATTTTTAGAGATGGCGGGTTTTGAAACTAAGCTCCTCGTATATGACTTTATTCCTTATTAAGGAGCAAGCACATTTGCAGATTATAAGGTTTCAGATGAAGTGAAGAAGTTAGATCAAGGGTTAGATTACATTGTGCGAAACAATACATAGATCTGCAGACAGTATTGTTTATTTTGATAATTGGTTCAACAGTCTGCCTTTGCTAGAACATCTTCTGACTCAAAAGTCACTTGTAGCAATTGGCGCAGTGTGACTGAATCATCTATTTGACTGTCAGCTAAAGTCCAACAGGAACTGTCCAAAGAAGGAAGAGGCGCATGTGACTTCAAAAAGAACCAGCAATGGTAAGATTACAGTTGTGAAATGGAATGATAACAAATGCGTAACACTTGCTGATACTGCTGTAAGAATAGAACCTACAACGCGATATGATAAAGAAGCCAAAGGTAAAGTTAGCATTCCATACCGTCGAATTGTGCAACGTTATAATCAGCATATGGGGGGTATGGACTTGAGCGATACGCTCGTTTCATTGCATCATTCACCATTGAAAGCTAAACACTGGTACATGAGAAATTTTGGTCATATGCTTGATCTCTATGTAGTTAATGCGTGGATTGTCCATAACGGAGAATGCATGCTTTTAAAAGAAAAAAACAGGCAAGCAAAGACTGTACAACACAAAGATGAAAAAACTCTGACATTGAAAAAATTCCGAATCGCCATTGCATTAGCTCTCAGAGGAGCAGGAAAGCCAAAGCGAGATAGGCCATTTACAGATACTCCTCCTGATGCATCTGTAGAGAAAATTAGGTGACCAATGGCCCCTCGTCCTCAAGATGAAATCCGATATGATGGACTGTCGTATTGGCCAATACATATGACAGTCAAGGGATATTAATATGCAAATCAGGATTTAGTCGGATAAAATGTGAAAAATGTGACATTGTTCTTTGCTTAAATAACAAAAATAATTGTTTTGTTGCATTCCATGTTAAATAATATCAAGTCATTTCCATTTGTATTCATTTAACTGCATTAAATAAAACTTTTATTTAATGCAGTTAACTCCTTTACAACCGTAAACGGATTTTGTTGCCATGTGGCTACAATTAATAACTTTTTACTGAACGCTTCGTCAAAAAAAAGTTTGGACAAATACTGTGTGAGACGATGTTCTCACCTCAGAAATGCAAAAAAAAATTTTGTTGGTTTTATGTTAGGATTAACAACATCCAGCAAGAAACCGCCTGGCAGAAAATTCGTAAGATGCCTTCTAAGATGTTTTGTTTCTAAATAAAACATAAAAAAGGCAACTTTTTCATTTTGATTACCTGTAGGTTAGGTTAAGTGAGGTATGATAGTTTCTAGGATGTTTCGTTTGGGAAAACAACGGAAAAAATGATCCTCGTTTTAGCAGTAGTTCTAAGATCGCCATTTTCCTTATTTTGAAGGGTTGCTACCGCAAGAAGTCCCACTTAAATTTATAATTTTCTTAAAAAATATAAAACAAAATTCGATTTTTCCTAACGATTTCATTCCTACTAAGTATTAACGAATAGTTTTCATCAAAAAAAAAAATAGCCTTAAGTCTACAGGTGAGATTTCATCCAAAATAACCAAGAAATTAGTAAATTAATTAATTTAAGTTAAAAGTTTAACTTGTAAAAGAATAATGCAAGTAAGAAAATAATAAATGTAGTGTTAAAATTTAAGTTCATATTTAAATTAATTTATATTATTCTTGCTCTGTAACTTGACAAAGGTACCAGTAGGTTGGGTTTTGAAAAGATGATGTTGTAATTTTACTTTCTTAATAGCTGTGTGTGTTTGTGTGTGTATGGTTTTTTTTCCTTACTTAATTTACGAGAAAGAAATTTTAAAACGCACAAGACTGGGCGGGGCCGTCGTGATGTCTACTTCTTTTTATATGTTTCCCGAGTTCACTGAGATGCAAGATACTGGGCGGATCCAACTGATGAAGGTCAGAAAACCAGAAAAGGTCCATCTTGGATTCCCGGTATCACAATTTCAAAAACTCTCAGTCTTGGCGTTTTTAAAATTTCTTTCTCATATTGTATGCACGTTAAATTTATGCATTGACTTAATTTGGTAAGAAGTATTTAAGGAAGAACCAAAACTAATGAGACTATCTTATTGTTTCCAATACAAATTTCATCTTTAAACAAGGACTCAATTGCAAGAAAAAGTAGCTATTTAATTTAATATTTAAGTAGCTGATTCTTTTCCACTCTATTAAAGTAGTCTTAACTCTGCAATCTCTCTTCACTATATTATCTGATAGTAATTTAGGAATGTATGCTTCTTTCAGAAGCTGAATAGTCCCATATCTTTTAAGCATTTCAGAACGTTTCACATTTCGTCAAATGAAGAAGCTCAAAATGTCTGAAACTTAGATCTTTATAAAATGATGCTATATCTTACGATGGCGTTTACTCCTAAATAGATCTTTTGATATTTCTAGAAGTAGCCAAAAAATCCCTTCGTTACTGCGACGTATAACAGTGAAGGAATGACAGAGTAAAAGTTGTTGAATAATTATTTAGAAGCTAAGCTTCCATTTGAAGAACCATTGTGACATTTAATAGTGAATTGTTTGTTTTCTTGGATTATCGTTTCAGCTTTTATTAAACACTATTCTTGAAAAATATGTGAAGATATCATCTGAAACATGCGTTGCTTTGAATTCATTTTGCTTTAAAATTAATGTTTAACGGTAATTGAACATTTTTTAAAATATAAGTTTTAAACATGAGAAAAGAATTTTAACGTGGAGAGAAATTATTGGAAAAAAAAAGAAAATCTCTTCATCATTCACAGAAGGCAACAAAAACCAATTCATGTCATTGACGGAGAATCTAGAACAGCTGTTTCAGCTAGATTTATTCCTCAATGATAAGATCGGAGAGCTTGAAAGGCAGTGGAACGCAAAACCGCACCCTGCTGTGGGATCCAACAAAAACAAATTAAGAAAAGAAATCTGGGGGCACGGCAGTGCCCCCGCCAAGACGACGAGCCGAAGGCAGGAAGGGCACTACGTACCTTTACTGGAAGTGTTTCGTCGTATTTTCGAACCCTCATAGCTTCGGCCTGGATAATACTAGAGAGCTCAAATTTTCAGGATAAGATGCAGTAAGCAGACTAATGAAATACGCTAAGTTTCGTTTATTTAGCTTTTATACTTTGGATTTTATTAATACTTAAAATACGTCGATTTCGTCACTGACTCACTCACTCATGATCATCAAAACCTCTAGGGTACTTCCTGAAGTCCTAGAAAGCTGAAATTTGGTATGCAGGCTAGGATTAGCACACAAACAACAAAAAAATTAAGAAATCCGTAACTTTCACCTTCCAACCCCTCAAAAGGGGTGGGTCTGGTTATGTATTATCGAACCCTCATAGCTTCGGCCTGGATAATACTAGAGAGCTCAAATTTTCAGGATAAGATGCAGTTACCATACTAATGAAATACGCTAAGTTTCATTTATCTAGCTTTTATACTTTGGATTTTATTAAGATCTGAAATGCGTCGTACCCTCAATGCTTCGGCCTAAATAATACTGTGTAATAATGTGATTTCTTACAAAAGTGCTAACAGCTTGTATATACAAGTTGACCAATAGAAAAACAGAAAAGTAGGGTATTGAAAAAAAATCCATTTTTTAAATAATCTTAAAACTAAATTTAGTTGAAATAGATAATCCCACCCAAAACATTTCATGTAAAATAAGTTGCCAAGACTCACATGCTCATAATGCTTTCACTGTTAAAAGGATATGAGATCTCATGTAGAGCTAAGCCCCTAACTCTACGAGGCCTAACTCTACAAGCCCTAACTCTAAAAACCTTATATCTTGGTCAAAAAGTATG